>OU744450.1:17980355-18580355 GCA_916610825.1 Haliclystus octoradiatus | reverse complement strand
TTACTGAAAATTGAAATGTACATTCCCCGTTCCTGTATGAAAACATCTGATCATTCAAGCTTACTAGACATATAAACAATGTCTTTCCTATTTTAGTTCAACTTAGAGATTTCTATTTATAAATTAAATAAAGCAAGTACTCAGCTCAATTATGAGTTTATATTATATAAACACTCAAATTGCTATGAGATGTTCAAAAGGCTGAGAATCATTATTTTTTTTTTTTGGGGGGGGGGGATGGAAATAATGAGCTCAGGATTTTCCAACTTGTTCCATGCAGGTGTCTTACTGACTCACCAAGAAACAGTTCTGGAGTTCTTCAACACTAAATTGCCCAATTTTCATGCACAGGTCATGACAATTGGTGTCATTTAACGTTCATGAACTGTTCATGAAAATTGAAGTAATTAACGTTCATGAACTGTTCATGAAAATTGGGTTCATTTAACTTTCATGAACTGTTCATTAAAATTGAGGTAATTTAACGTTCATGAACTGTTCATGAAAATTGAGGTAATTTAACGTTCATGAACTGTTCATGAAAATTGGGTTCATTCAACGTTCATGAACTGTTCATTAAAATTGAGGTAATTAACGTTCATGAACTGTTCATGAAAATTGGGTTCATTTAACTTTCATGAACTGTTCATTAAAATTGAGGTAATTTAACGTTCATGAACTGTTCATGAAAATTGAGGTAATTAACGTTCATGAACTGTTCATGAAAATTGGGTTCATTTAACTTTCATGAACTGTTCATTAAAATTGAGGTAATTTAACGTTCATGAACTGTTCATGAAAATTGAGGTAATTTAACATTCTTGAACTGTTCATGAAAATTGGTGTCATTTAACGTTCATGAACTGTTCATGTAAATTGGTGTCATTTAACATTCATGAACTTTTCATTAAAATTGAGGTAATTTAACGTTCATGGACTGTTCATGAAATTTGGGTTCATTTAAGGCTATGGTTATATGGACGCACCGAACTCAATTGATTCATTCATTCGAATTAAATCTCATGATAGCGCGCTTCGTATAACACCATTCGGTTCATCAACACTCCTCAAAAACATTAAGTGATCGCCGCGTTATACGAGCGAGCTATCATCGCAACGAACTAAATACATTTGACTTACGGTGCCGTGACTGAGCTCCTATATCTACCTTATATGGCAATAAACCGGGGGATGTGCAAGTCATAAATTATTTTAAAGGATGTTTCCATGGCAATGCGATAGAAAGAACATCGTTTTTGGGAAGTTGTTATGGTGACTTGTTTATATGATTGAAAGATGGTTGACAGGGAAGCTGATGTTTTCCAAAATCATGATTTAAAACATTTGAAAACGTTTTATTTTAGTCAATCATAATGCATCAGCACTAGAATTGGGGTCGCTTTTATCATAATTTTTTATCACGTTATTTTAATGGAATTTCGCATTTAATTTGCTCTGACTACTATGCCTTGTTAGAACAAAAACTGTCTCCCGTAAAAATGCTTGCAAACCTTTGAGATTACTACTTCATACAAGTTTCAAACTATAGATAGGCAAAATAGAACGGAAAAATCGCTGAAAATGAAAAATAATGCAAACAAAACACTCTGGTTTCAAACCATGCGGTATAATTCCAAGAAAACTACTTCCTATCACGTGACATTTTGGCCAGTTTTTAAAGATCGTCGACATTCGGTTCGTCTGTATAACCCCAAATGCGAATTTAATGCTATGCGGTGTTGCACTTCGAATTGAGTTCGGTGCGTCCATATAACCCTAGCCTAACTTTCATGAACTGTTCATTAAAATTGGTGTCATTTAACGTTCATGAACTGTTCATGAAAATTGGTGTCATTTAACGTTCATGAACTTTTCATGAAAATTGAGGTAATTTAACATTCATGAACTGTTCATGAAAATTGGTGTCATTTAACGTTCATGAACTGTTCATGAAAATTGGTGTCATTTAACGTTCATGAACTGTGCATGAAAATTTTGGTCAAATAACGTTCATGAACTGTTCATGAAAGTTGAGGTAATTAACGTTCATGAACTGTTCTTGAAAATTTGAGTCATTTAACGTTCATGAACTGTTCATGAAAATTAGTGTCATTTAACGTTCATGAACTTTTCATGAAAATTGAGGTAATTTAAGGTTCATGAACTGTGCGTGAAAATTTAGGTCATATAATGTTCATGAACTGTTCATGAAAGTTGAGGTAATTTAACGTTCATGAACTGTACTTGAAAATTTGAGTCATTTAACATTTATGAACTTGTACCCCTGAACTGTTTTTCGCAGTGGTTGAGGACATTCTTTCTTAAAACGAAATATTTGTATTGGTGTTCTATTTGTCTCCATATAATCTTTCATATAGCTATCATATTTGATAATATTCCTGCTAATGGCACACTTCCAAATCATGTAACATACCGTATTCGCATGGACGGACGACTACTGAAGAGTACTGCAAAGATCCGTAGTCGGTATTGGTACCCCGGACCCAATAGACGGCTGTCGTATTTTTATTATGGCTTTGTATGGCTGCAAGATCAACTTGAACGTGCCATTATTGATGTTCTCATTGGTCGAAATGTGACTGATCCTGGTGGATACATTCAAGAGATGCCGTATCCATGCTACTTAAAAGACAGGTATGACGAGTTGATTAGTCTGTATAATCTACAGATGTAATAATTATTTTCCTTCAATAAAATTATTCCTCCCAATCAAGTTGGAATCTGAAGTGGTATGATGGCAAATTTCAAATTGCTCTGTGATGATTAAATAGCCAATTGAGCCGTTGTTAATTACGCAGCACATTTTATCGCAATGATATTTTCTTTAGTTGTAGAAGTAATCAGGTTAAATAAGACATTAGGAATACTTATATAGTAAGCACTACCAACACCAAAACCAATAAAAAGTATGAAATTTCGTGGCGATTCCATGGTGTTTTCACATTTCAATGTTTTGAATATCTATGTTTTTGTGGTTTTCAAACTATTTTACGGCTTAGAAAACTAGCCATTTTCATTGTGTTGGTAGTGAAGTTTGGTCTGTTTGTCTTTCAAATTAGCTAAAACTTGTTTCCCTTCATATACGTGATACTTATAATACCTTGACAATGATTATTAGAGTCAAAGACTACACATTAGTTCTCTATATATGGAGAGCACTATCTCAAATGCTATTAGATAAAATGCGACCATTATTATAATATATTATACTTTTCAGATTCATGTTTGTTATTCAATACATCATGCCGTTGTGCATCACTGTGTCATTCATTTATTCAGTTGCAATTCTGGTGCAAAATATTGTCTATGAAAAGGAACAGCGTCTGAAAGAAGTTATGAAAATGATGGGTCTTAGTAATGCAGTACATTGGACGGCATGGTTCATAACAAGCATGTGTACAATGACAATTATTGTTTTTTTTCTTGCTGTTATCCTGAAAGTGAGTTTATGTAAAATCCGTGGCCTTTATTTTCTATAATGTCTAATAGATATATCTCTTTTATGCTGTAATTTGTAATGCTTCACATGTAGCACATTTCATTACTGAACAAAATATCTTGTTTGTGCTTTCAAATGACCATAGCATCGTGGTCATTGTTTTCATTCATAAATAAATTATTGCATTGTCTGATATTATAGATTGAATGCAGAAGTTAGCATACAATTAAACCTCATATTACAACTTTATCCCTACACGTATATAATTGCTACTCGAAGGTGACATATTTACATATCAGTATATGTATATGCCTACGTTATACTACTATATACTTCCTATACCAATTGCTGTATGATGGCTAGATGCATATAGGTCACTTGTGGGTTGATTCTCACTTGGTCTTGCACAATGTTGCTAGGAAGATAATGAACACTTACCAAGACTACTTCCTTTTGAATTTGAAATAGAAAACATGCTCTGAATTTGAAAGTACTGAAAGACCCTTGTGACAAAATTTCATGAACTGTTCATAACTGTGCATGAACGTGAAATTGCCCAAATGTTCATAAACCGATTTATGAGGTGATCTATGAACCTGTCTGTGAAGTCTGAACGGTTTGTACTACAACTAAGCTCTATCAAGTTCACATGTACAGCAAGCCAGTTCAATACATCTCATAGCTGCCTGTTTTATACGAAGTTCGCTATAACAACAATCATGATCACGGATTATTTCTGATTCTAATTCACTTTATTTTTATTTTTCAGTATGGTGGTATCTTGCACTACAGCAGCATGTCAATCATAGTAATCTTCCTTGCTCTGTCTGCCATTGCAACAACAATGTTATGCTTTTTGTTGAGTGTCTTCTTCTCTAAAGCAAAGATTGCCTCATCATGTGCTGGCATTATTTACTTCTTAACGTACATGCCCTATGTTTTCATTTCAATCAGAGAGGGAGGTGCTCATATTAGTATTGGAGCATCTTATAAAACAGCAGCTAGCTTGTTCTCAACAACAGCATTTGGCCTGGGTGCAAGATATTTTGCATTGTTTGAACAAAATAAAGAAGGCATTCAATGGGAAAACATTGGAACTAGTCCAGTAAGACATATCTATACTCTAACTCTATCTATGGTACTTCTTAGTACTGCGATATACTGTAATGCAATATTACTGAAGGCAAATCAACAACATCTGATAACTAATTAGTACTGTGATGTTCTACTATCATCCAAACATTTTCAATTTCCAGCGATTGATTGTTTGAGCCCCGGCCAAATTACTTTTGATTCCACAGCATTGATAGGATTTAATCCTACAAATGTTGTCATTTTTTTGCCAACACCTTGGGGGTGGCCAAATGATAAATTTATTTCGTCACCATTGATAGTATTGTGTTTACTTCGTTTCGTCAACAGCGTTGATATTTTGAAGGTTGTTGACTAGTCAATCGACCCGCCAATCCCGAGTCAAGTTACGTCGTTATTGTTGACCAATCAGAAGAAGGCTCATATTCCACAAATCCTATCAATGTTGGCAAAATAAAAAAGTCATCTGGCTGGGGCTTTAGAATCCGATTTGAATATAACTAATAGCGGATGTACATTTGAGTATTAATATCCTTATTCTTCTTTTCTTTGAAAGCTGCTCAATGATGAATTTAATCTTGGCCAGGTGTTTGCCATGCTGATTGTTGATACTCTCCTTTATGGGATTCTCACTTGGTATATTGAAGCAATTCATCCTGGTTCCTATGGTTTGCCACGCCAATGGTATTTTCCATTCCAACTTTCTTACTGGTTTGGTCAAAATTCTAGGTCATGTCCTTCAGTTCGTAGTTGTGCTGGTTTTTATAGTAGAATGAATACAATGGATGATATACTTGTTCCTGCAACTCCTGGTTTGTTAGCATCAGAAAGAGAGCCCATTAACTTGCCACTTGGTGTTGTTATTGACAATGTAGTCAAGGTGAGAGAGATGGTCACTTTGAATTTTCAAAATGAGATTGGTGTGATCCAATGAAGGAACTGTATTAAGCTAATAAGCCATTCGATCAGTCCAGTCGTTTGTACTCTTAATAATTCATATTCTTGACCTTGAACTCCAATTCGAACCTTTGGTTATCACCTGAACCCATATTCTAACTTGGGCGTAACCACATCTAATGGATATTAAAACAACTTTTGAGTTATAGTTACCTGGTTAGCACTGTTAGTTTTCCGTAACAGTTCCTATCAAACTGAGCTATTTCACTACTCTGGCTATATATCACAACTCGCGTATTAACATGTTGTAATGTTTAGTTGCACTGTATATAGAGATGATAGTAACATTTTCAATGTTCTTGGAATATTATTTAAGCAAAAATATTATCAAATATTGTATAGTGTTCAACTGTTAATAATCATGCCTATGAATTTTTACTCAAAAAATAGATGTAAAAATCACACATTTGATAAGCTTATGTTTGTGTTGTCATGAATCATGATGGATTGATGATAAAACTTAAATTGGGTACCATGGATGCCAATGCTGTCTAACCTTAGATATCAGTCATTTGCATACAACAATCACTTGTCTCTAATGACCACTTCAGCAGTGTTTTAATTGAGATATTCCACTGCATCAACGCTGATATAGACGATCTGTCTATAGAAGTCAACTTAAATCTTAATCTTGAATCTTAAATTTAACCTTAAATCTTAATCTTGAATCTTTACCTTGAATCTTAATCTTAAATCTTGATCACACATTTTCCACTGACGCACATGCTTCATTGTAGTGTATTTATGTCTTTCTCTTTTGCAGATATACAAGACTGGTAAAAAGCTTGCTGTGGATCGCTTATCATTGAATCTATACGAGGGTCAGATCACATCATTTCTAGGCCACAATGGGGCTGGTAAAACAACAACAATGTCAATTTTGACTGGTCTATTTCCTCCGACATCTGGTACTGCTTACATCTATGGCAGTGATATTCGTACTGATATTGAGAAAGCAAGATCAAGTTTAGGAATGTGCCCACAACACAACGTCCTCTTTGACAGGTTTGGACTGGTTTTTATATCTATTTGAGGAAAATGTAGTGGTTTTCTGAAGCTATAAAATAGAGTTTCCAAAACTGTTTGTTCATCCATCAGTTCGTTATCCTTTTTTTTAACCAAAGATTTTGTACATAGTATTATCAGAACCGTCGATATTTAAACTAGATTATCGCATACGTTTCGTTTCTATTCGCGGTTTATCCTTTTGTAGCGAAATAAAACAAATATTTTCCATGGCGTTCTTTTGCGGCTTCCCACCGCAAACCAATAAAAACAAGGGTTTCCCCATTAGATTTCCAAAGCAACAGCTATGCATCATTGATCATGCACAAGACTGAAAAATTATCTAAGCTAATTTTAACTCTGCTCAAAGTAACCCATCAACTTGGGAACCGTATTTTGAATCTACTTTAATATTTTCTTTTCTTTTTAGAATGACAGTTGAAGAGCATCTCTGGTTCTATGCAAGACTCAAAGGGATGGCAGATGATGATGTTACTCAAGAAATGAACAGGTAATGCTATCACTTATCACTTATATACATAATACTGTCTGTTTATATATCACAATATTTCTATATTTCTATATTTCGATATTTCGATATTTCGATATTTCTGTGTCTGTCCGCGACTTATGTACGTCTTACTGGCGATATAATACGGATAATCCGTTGTAGGGAAATTATGCAAACATTTGTGTCGAGATAACCGTGTACAGTAACGAATTTTTTGTATGAAAAGTATGGGTCTATGACGTTGTTTTAAAATAATATACTTCATCTGATATTTTATTTGATATCATTACATTAAAAAATTCAGAGATTTTTAAAAATTTCATAGGTCGATAATCTAGCGGGCAGCCAAATCGACTTCAAATTGAATTCTCCAGAACAAAAATATTTTGCTTTGAATTTAAAAGCTGCGTGTAAATTGTTTGAACAAGTGAAACTTGAAACTGAATCAGTTTTATGATAATTAAAACAATACGAAATACTGAATTACATTGAATTACCAGTATAACTAGGCCAGACAAAATATGTTTTGAAATCAAAGAAACGTAGACCTATTTCATGTAGTGTTGATATCAGCAATACATATAGCTCGGCACAAACGCTATGAAATTAAAGAGACTTTAGGTCTTAATTTAATTTATTAATGAAACAACATGCCGTTCATTACTTTTACCAAAGTCGAGATACAAAACATTTCACTTTTAAAAAGGCTATTTTGATATATAATTTGTGAGAACACTGAGCAAATAATCTGTTTTGAAATGAATAATCTATCGCGGGGCATAAAAACAAATTAACTTGCAAGAATTTTCAAAATGACGTTGGCGTTCGATCAATTCGAAAAATACTCAAAGTTCGAATAGATTATCTGTCTACATTATAAAATTATAGAGTTTAGAATTAATCAAGGCATTGCACAAAAGTATTTCCATAATTTATTATTTAATATAAAAATATGAATCATTTTGATTTTGAGCCGGCAGGCTTTTAATTTCAGATTTTGCTTCCATAAGTAACGAAGAAATTGTAGGCATCAATTAAAATTAAAATTTCATTTTGTTGACTTGCTATACGAATAAGACACAGTATGTTACTACAGTTTCGAGAATAAAAATAGCGGGGTCTTGTTATTATCGTTGATCAACATTTAATAAAGTTAAATTGAATTGAGCGTATGATTTGTGATAAATAATAATAATTATAATATTTTCAGCGTTCAAAAATTTTGCTTTGAATTTAAAAGCACAAAAACATAATTTAAAAACATTTTTAAATAGTTAATACAGTTTGGATGAGTGTAGCAAACCTTGTGTTACAAAAATAAAAGGCGAAAAGGTTGCATGAAATAATCGATCATAGCAAACAATACTTATTAAAATACAACTTACCATTTTCCAAATGAGATCCAAATAAAAACTATACGAGCGGCATAATCTCCGAACAACATTTAAATACATAATAGCAGGTTCTCTGAGTTAATACACCAATCAATAATAAGTTAACAACCATATTTTATCGAAGGAGAATGTACGCCCGATAAGAATAAAATAAAGATTGTCTTTTATTCGAAATAATTCTGACAAAAATGATCATTTCATATCGTGATCAAATGCATGGTAAAGTAGATTCATTTTCTACATAGTAAATTATCCTTTTCGTCAAACATCATAACATGAGCATTTAAATTTTACCATCGGCTGTGGTATTTATATCTTTGAAGCTGCACTAAACATTTCCACTCTATAAATCATCGCGTCCGTTTCAATAAATTCTGAATAAATATGCATATCACGAATCTGGCAAAATGAGTTGTTTTCGTTTTTCTATCAAAATAATTAATTTATTCATAATCATCTTTTCTTTCATTCGACATGTGTAATGTATTATAAATAGCGCGTAGAAATATTGACAACAAGATGTAACATAATATCAATATCGAATTAGTATAGCGATTTATTATAGAATTTTATTTCCTTTTAAAAGAATGTTGATGCTATTAGTCTGGAAAATTTGATAACAAGAAGCACTATGAGGTCAACTTTTCACATCTTTTGTTTACTTTTAAAATTATATTTTCAACGAACTCTTAGTATTTTGATAGACTGCCATGAAAATCACAGGCCTACTTGCTGAGATTGCAAAGATCAAAAATATATAGGCTCATATACTATCATATCATAATATTTTCAGATTATATATATAGTTTGAAATCAATACACGCGCTGTCGCCTTGTTCAGTAATACGTTGTCGAAGCAGCAGGTTTGTTGATTATACAGTCAAAGCGCGTACAACAGTATGTAAGGGGTTGGCTTATTGGTTAATGCTCTGGTATTACAATGTCAGGGTCGTCAGTTCAAATCCGCCATTCGGCAGTTTTTATCAACGGTTTTTCTGATTTTTTTTTAATATGAAGCAGTAAATCATTTTTAATTAACAAAAGATATCGTTTGATCATGTTAATAACAGAAATCAGTGGACCATGTGTCTTGTTGAAGCTAAATTAATTTAATATTGAATGTATCGCATGCAATGCCACGAGTTTCACTGGCCACACTTTGACGGTGTTATTTTATGAACACCACATTAATGTTGTATATATTGCAATAAAGATTTATGAATTCGAACCGAACGCGATCCGATCGTATCGGGTCAGATTCGGGTTAATATTTTAGGTCTTCGGATCGGATCGGATTTGAAGTGATTTTTTATGGATAGTTTCAGATTTCGAAATTTGACTGAGTATTTGTAATTTATAATAATTAATGTGTTCTGGCTTCCTTTCAACACATAAAATAAAGTTTTTCTATGTAGACAAAGCTACTAAAATTATACATTTCAATCGACTCAATTGATGTGAAATAAATTAAATTTTTATTAACGGAATGATTAAGATGTATTGATTAATGCTACATCGTTTCAATGCGTATTGTGTCTCATGTTCTCCTCCAGAGTTCATACTCCGTATTATACAGCGATAGAAAGCTTAGTCAATTGTTTAATTATAAGTGATCTGAAAGTTTTATCATAGAAGGTCCATTATGGACTACACTCATTGCTAGTATACATAATACTGTCTGTTTATATATCACAATATTTCTATATTTCTATATTTCTGTGTCTGTCCGCGACTTATGTACGTCTTACTGGCGATATAATACGGATAATCCGTTGTCGGGAAATTATGCAAACATTTGTGTCGAGATAACCGTGTACAGTGGCAAATTTGTTGTATGAAAAGTATGGGTCTATGACATTGTTTTAAAATAATATACTTCATCTGATGTTTTATTTGATATTATTGCATTAAAAAATTCAGAGATTTTTAAAAATTTTATAGGTCGATAATCTAGCGGGCAGCAAAATCGAATTCAAATTCACATCCCCAGAACAAAAATATTTTGCTTTGAATTTAAAAGCTGCGTGTAAATTGATTGAACAAGTGAAACTTGAAACTGAATCAGTTTTATGATAATTAAAACAATACGAAATGCTGAATTACATTGAATTACCAGTATAACTAGGCCAGACAAAATATGTTTTGAAATCAAAGAAACGTAGACCTATTTCATGTAGTTTTGATATCAGCGATACATATAGCGCGGCACAAACGCTATGAAATTAAAGAGACTTTAGGTCTTAATTTAATTTATTAATGAAACAAAATGCCGTTCATTACTTTTCTCAAAATCGAGATACAAGACATATCACTTTTAAAAAGGCTATTTTGATATATAATTTGTGAGAACACTGAGCAAACAATCTGTTTTGAAATGAATAATCTATCGCGGGGCATAAAAACAAATTAACTTGCAAGAATTTTCAAAATGACGTTGGCGTTCGACTAATTCGAAAAATATTCAAAGCTCGAATAGATTATCTGTCTACAGTATAAAATTATAGAGTTTAGAATTAATCAAGGCATTGCACAAAAGTATTTCTATAATTTATTATTTAATATAAAAATATGAATCATTTGGTTTTGAGCAGGCAGGCATTTATTTTCAGAGTTTGCTTCCGTAATTAACGAAGGAATTGTAAGCATCGATTAGAATTAAAATTTCATTTTGTTGACTTGTCATAAGAATAAGACACAGTATGTTACTACAGTTTCGAGAATAAAAATAGCGGTGTCTTGTTATTATCGTTGATCAACATTTAATAGAGTTAATTTCAGGTATATCAAATTCAGCAAAGTTAAATTGAATTGAGCGTATGATTTGTGAAAAATAATAATAATTATAATATTTTCAGCGTTCAACAATTTTTCTTTGAAATTAAAAGCACAAAAACATAATTCAAAAACATTTTTAAATAGTTAATACAGTTTGGATGAGTGTAACAAACCTTGTGTTACAAAAATAAAAAGCGAAAAGGTTGCATGAAATAATCGATCATAGCAAACAATATTTCTTAAAATACAACTTACCATTTTCCAAATGAGATCCAAATAAAAACTATACGAGCGGCATAATCTCCGAACAACATTTAAATACATAATAGCGGGTTCTCTGAGTTAATACACCAGTCAATAATAAGTTAACAACCATATTTTATCGAAGGAGAATGTAAGCCCGATAAGAATAAAATATAAATTTTTTTTATTCTAAATAATTCTGACAAAAATGATCATTTCATATCGCGATCAAATGCAAGGTAAAGTAGATTCATTTTCTATATAAGTAAATCCATTTCATCAGACATCATAACATGAGCATTTAAATACTACCATCAGCTATGGTATTTTATATCTTTGAAGCTGCACTAAACATTTCCACTCTATAAACCATCGCGTCCGTTTCAATAAATTCTGAATAAATATGCATATCACGAATCTGGCAAAATGAGTTGTTTTCGTTTTTCTATCAAAATAATTAATTTATTCATAATCATCTTTCCTTTCATTCGACATCTGTAATGTATTATAAATAGCGCGTAGAAATATTGACAACAAGATGTAACATGATATCAATATGAAATTAGTATAGCGATTTATTATAGAACTTTATTTCCTTTTAAAAGAATGTTGATGCTATTATTCTGGAAACTTTGATAACAAGAAGCACTATCAGGCCAATTTTTCACATCTTTTTTTTAGTTACAAAATTTTATTTTCAACGAACTCTTGATATTTTGATAGACTGCCATGAAAATCACAGGCCTGCTTGCTGAGATTGCAAAGATCAAATATATATAGGCTCATATACTATCATATCATAATATTTTCAGATTATATATATAATTTGATTTTCAATACACGCCCGTGGGTAGGCCTTGTTCAATAATACGTTGTCGGAGCAGTAGGTTTGTTGATCACGTCAGTTAAAGCGCCGATAACAGAAAGTAAGGTAGTGACCGATTGGTTAATGCTTTGGTATTTCAATATCAGGGTCGTCAGTTTAAATTCGCCATTCGGCAATTTTTATCAACGATTTTTCTGATTTTTTTTTAATATGAAGCAGTAAATCATTGTTAATTAACAAAAGATATTGTTTGATCATGTTAATTACATAAATTAGTGGACCATGTGTCTTGCCGAAGCTAAATCAATTTAATATTGAATATATTGCATGCAATGCCATGAACTTGACCGCCCACACCTTGACGGCGTTATTTTGTGAACACCACATTAGTGTTGTATATATTGCAATAAAGATTTATGAATTCGAACCGAACGCGATCCGATCGTATCGGGTCAGATTCGGGTTAATATTTTAGGTCTTTGGATCAGATCGGATTTGAAGTGATTTTTTATGGATAGTTTCAGATTTCGAAATTTGACTGAGTATTTGTAATTTATAATAATTAATGTGTTCTGGCTTCCTTTCAACACATAAAATAAAGTTTTTCTATGAAGACAAAGCTACGTTAAATTATACATTTCAATCGACTCAATTGATGTGAAATAAATTAAATTTTTATTAAAGGAATGATTAAGATGTATTGATTAATGCTATATCGTTTCAATGCGTATTGTGTCTCATGTTCTCCTCCAGAGTTCATACTCCGTATTTTACAGCGATAGTCAGCTTAGTCAATTGTTTAATTATAAGTGATCTGAAAGTTTTATCATAGAAGGTCCATTATGGACCACACTCATTGCTAGTACTGTATATAGTTCTCAACACTACTGACACCAAAACCATGGAAAAAATCGTGAAATTTCATTTTGTTTTTATGGCATTTTCAAGGCATTTAAATATTGTGAATATGGATGCTTTCATGGTTTTTAAATTTTTCAATGGCTTAAGAAATTGTGGTTTAGGGGGTGCTTATATGAGGTGGGCCAGCCTGGCAAGGTGAGGCGACACCTTCGAGTGAGATCAACATCCACTATTGTTGTCTATTGTTTTACAGTTGTGCGTTTATATGGCTGCCGGGCTAGCCCACCCAGGTGGGATCTCACCTGATGAGCAGTGGGATCCCACCTGGGTGAGACGGAAATTCTCCATATAAACACAGTTTGATGGGCCAGCCCGGGTCATCGCTTCGTCTGCGCAAGCGCTTCAAATAGACGATGTTGAAATTAAATCATTATTTGCAATAAATTTAACATTATAGTATAGATAAAAACATTAAGATTAATTAATATTTCATTTAATTAAATGTTATTTTCGTTGTAAAAAAAATAAAAATGAAATTGATAAGATGCTTGAAATTCGAGGCCAGCCCGGTGACTTATGCCGGGCTGAAAGTGGGATGAAACTGCCATATAAACAGGTGGTATAAACAGCCGTCTCACCGTCAACCGTGCTAGCCCGACTCATATAAACACCCCCTTACACTTTATCATACTTTCAAGGTGTTTTCACAACACTTTCATGGCTTTTTCATGTTTTAGTGTTGGTAAGGTAAGCTATATTAATTTAGTCGAAACCGACTAGGGTACTATACAATGATCTTCATTCTGATCGGTTGCTCCATCGTTCACTATTTTCTCATAGTGAACGTTGGCAAGTTCCTTTGTAACTTTCAAAAAGTAAACAAGCGATTTGCAATTTGTTTTGAATCAAAATTTTATACGAATTTCGAGAGTAAATTCTAAATTCCGTCCCCGAGAAAACAAACCAAGTAACAAAATATGAGATGAAGTTGTTCAATGGTAAGCTATGCATATACAATTTTAATCTTATTTAACAATCTTCTCACAACTTCTCGCTACTTTATTGCAAACAAGCCTTCGGCTTGCGGCCTGCGCCCGGGGCCAGTCAGCCTTCGGCTTCCTCAATGAGGTCGCTTCGCTCCCGTTAGTAGCTTACAGTATGTCTTGTCAAAGAGAATGTCAATGAAACAAAATAGTCATGAGAAGGAATTAAAAATGCAGAACAACACTGATAATTCATATCAGTTTTGATAATTAATCGTTACATATATGTAAAGCAAAGTGAAAAGGAGATAATTGATACTCTATTGTATCACATATTTCAAATAAAAAATATTTATAAATATGGGTTATCCATAAGTACATTTTATGTTGACTGGAAATGTCAAAATGGAATAAATATGGATTGCATGTTGGGTATTGCAGTTAATGAACTTGTTTTCACAATGAAAGGCATTGGTATGTAAATATTATTGCTGTGTCGGTTGAGTGAATCTCAGCATGAGTCATTGAGTGATAATTGGTAATAACCAACAGGTGATTCTGAAATTTGATACAGTAAATTACAAAAATGAGAGACCCAAACTCTAATATTTTATTAACTTTAGCTAACTTCTCACAGAGAGGACACATGTCTATAATGGTCACCATTCACATACCTCATATAATAATGATTAAAGTAACCAAGCTAAAATTCTAAATTACAACTCCAATTTTGTATTTGTACAACTTACAACTGCTAGAGGACTGAAAAGTACCACACTAATTCTCTGAATTTGTTTATTTGTTATGGGTCAAATCTCTGTGTGTGCAGTGTGGATAACAGAACAGAACTGCTGACATAAAACGGTGACACAGTAAATCCTTTCTTCCAACGAAGAACAGTTCATAACAAATCAAGCTAATATCGGCGATACAGTGACACAGTAATCTCTTCTGCCAACGATGACTTGATAACAAAGTAGGCTAATTGGGATTATGATACTTAAAAGAAAACTAAAAGTAACAATTGCCATCAGAGTCCTGTAAGCCCTCATGCAACAGGGTAAACACCACGGTAAAAGTGACTTCAACAGACTTCACATGAAGCATTTAAACATTTAAGTTGTAAAAGACTTACGGAGAATTGTGTCTTCTGTTTGTGATGTAAAATGGAGTATTGTTGGACCACTTCTCCTTCTAGGCATATTGGAATACTTTTGCAAAATGATGAAACACTTTTACGAAATATTGGCAGCCATTAAAATAAAGCGTGCTCTAAAATTCGTGATGTTGCTAGGCATGACGGGATACACCAAGGAAAGCAGTTTATTTTCACATAACTTCCGTCGAAATATCACGATTTTGGAAATTTTAATCGCAATTTATGAGCAATTTATAGCATTTTAAACTGTAAAAACAAAACGTCGGATAGCCAGAGGCCTATAGATAACCCAGAAGCGTATAAGAAGTTTGGAAAGTGCTCCGCGGAAAAGGAGTTTAACAATAATGAAACAATGGTGATTTGATCACCGACACGGTTTGCGTATTATTATTATTAATATAAATTAGTCCGCTAGTCAGCTAAAATTTATAGATAACAAACTTTCATATTACAAACTGCAAGCATTTATGTATTGTTAGATACTCAATAGTTTCCTTGCTCAAGTTTGCTATTTTGTATTTTGCTAAATCTGAATCAAGTCGAATATAAATTCATCCTCGAAATCACGACGCTGCAGTCGTCATGGATGCCTTTTATTGACGGTTGTATTTAAAATCAATTATACAAGAAGCGAATAAATAGTTGTTGGAATTTATTAAATAGATCATGATTGCTGGGCCGATAGTTAATAAAAGGAAAATTTGATTTTAAAAATCTTTAGAGTTAGCTTGCTGATATGAAACCAAGAATAATTTATATATCCCGCACCCGAATCCTGCATATTATAATTGTATCGATTGTAACCAACATCCACAAACATTTTCTTATAGAATTCTTGAAGATGTTGGACTACCATCGAAGCGATATAATCTTGTTGATACATTATCAGGTGGAATGAAGAGAAAGTTATCTGTTGCCATAGCTTTTGTTGGTGGATCAAAAACAGTAATTCTTGACGAGCCAACAGCAGGAGTTGATCCATTTGCAAGGCGTGCCATTTGGGATCTGCTGTCTAAATACAAAGAAGGTACTTTGAATGTTTAGTAATTATACAACATTTTCTCCAAGTTCAATGAGTGAGTAAACCCTGAGCAAATTGAGGTAACATTTGCCCAACTTTCAATTCTTTCAAAAATCCTTGTTGTTTTGCCACTATAATGATATAACAGCATGACGCTGTGAATAACATGTAAGTAGATTGTTTATGTTAAAGAAAGTCAGTTGAAGTTGAGATCACGAGAGATCATAACAGCCACTGTTCCGATGTTGTCTGATGTTGATGATTGTGTATTTCATTTGTCATATTGTGTTTGATGTCCATAAAACATTTTACTCAAGGATTTTTTAATCAAACATCTCCCTTTCATACCATTTCGTTCAAATTTTATCAAACCCCTACAAAATCCTGCTTCAATTCACAATAACACACCCTAGAAAAAAATCTTATTTGTTGTTTGAAACTTGTCGTCGTATTCCCAGGGCTTAAGATGATATACTCAAGCCTACATTTGACAGGATTTCAATGTCAGGCTCAGTCTTCAACTTAGTGTGAGGCTCCTAGATCTCGAGGGAAAAATTCAGAACTTTTGCATCCCTGCCTCTATTTCTCTGCTTCAAGTGATACAAATAGCTTGGCTAAAAACCCAGTGTTTTATCCATATTTTTCTGATTTAATGTGAAACGTCAACAAATCTCCAGGAAAAAGTTAAAAATGTTCCAGGATGCAAGGCTAAACTATAAGCTTTTGTTTGATACTAGTCGGACAGTTAGCCAGAAGTGATGTATGTAGTTAATAATCGCAGATCATCAATTTGTAGAAATCAGTTAGTGCTAGTTGCTTAAGAAGAATAATGGATTTCAGTTATCAGTTATAAGCTAGATAGAGTATAAACACAAGTAAGTACTTTACCTTATTATTGTTTATTTGATTATTATGCTAGGTCGTACAATTTTACTCTCAACTCATTTCATGGATGAGGCTGATGTTCTTGGTGATCGTATTGCGATAATATCTAATGGTCAATTGCGTTGTTGTGGTTCATCACTTTATCTTAAAGGCCATTTTGGTGATGGTTATCATCTTACATTGGTGAAAAGCACACCAGAGAGGCAACAAGCAGATGGTATGTTTTATATGGATGCAGTCAAATTCTTACGTTTATAATCACCGCAGTAGTAGTATAGACAGTCACATTATAGGAATATGCAATCCCTCTTACTCCTAACATATTTGCTACACAAAGAACGTCACAAATCACGGTCAGACTCAGCTGGCAAAGAAACTTGTAAGTAAGACAATTCACAATACAAAACATTATGAAAAAATACTACTTAAAAGTAGCCCCGTCGAAGCAGCTCCTTAGTTTGCCAGTGAATGATGTTAATGCAGCAGTTGAGGGGCATACGTCTTTGATCTCTCGATGTGACCTAAAAAGACATCTGATGAGATTGGTTGGATTGTCTGATTGTCTGGTTATTTTATTACATAATATTTAAAGCTCTGCTGTATAGCATTGACCCCTATGTTCAACCAATAAGACAAGTTATACCACCTATAATCACTGTATGATTAATTATTCAATTGTTACCTCGATAGATTCTACTCCATCCAGTCCTCTCCCTTCGGCAGCACCTCCAAGCAAAACAGTGACGAAATTTATCCAGAATTATGTTCCATCTGCACAATTACTTTGTGAAACAACTCATGAAATGGCATACATTTTACCTGATAAAACACTGAAACGTGGGTCTCTTGGCAAGCTTTTCGAATCACTTGAAGCAGAGAAACAGAGTCTAGGATGCAAAAGTTTTGGATTGGCTGACACTACTCTTGAAGAGGTAAGCCATTCTCAATGTATTTCTAAATGTAAATGCCATTCTCATGTTACTAAATGTGGTACCCAGGTTCCTTGTTGCTTACCACTTATCTATGTGAAAAATACATGTACTTTCAAACCTGAAGTCTTATAGAAGATTTTGCCTTCCGGAATCTTGAAAAAGATTTTGCCTTCCGAAATTTTGAAACGTTTAAAAAACTTTTCTTCTGAATTTGCTCTAGCCTTTCAGGATCTAGGATCTCGGACTTTGTTGGACCCTGTTCAAACATAGTATAATGGTCACCCTTATGCAAAGATCACTTGAGGAACGTCTAAAATGACGATTAGACCAACCCTGTATATAAAGATTTCATTTCATTTCATTTCATATATTTGCAAAAGAAATAAACCGTAAATGGTAATTTTTTGTACAGGCAAGCAAAGGGAAATTATATAGTAATATAATTTGCACTGATGTGCAGCCTAATGAGAGTGCTTCAAATAGCAATCTAAATCAATCTTATGTAATTTTGAATTAAAGGTAATTAAGGAGGAAGAAGTCACTACTTCATCCGGTAACTGATTCCATAATGGAATTATGCGATAAAAAAAGGAATAAAAAATTGAATTATTTACAGGTATTGAACATGCAACGAATTGCATAGAATGTCCTCTAAGTTTACTTATGTTTCGTTTTATAAAAATATTATCAGGAAAGTCAATTAGATTATTTATAATTTTGTACACCATGCATAAATCAAATTTAATTCTACGGATTTCTAAAGATTCAATTTCAAACAGGGCCAAACGACTGTGATAACCATTATCTTTTAATCTTGCTCTAGAACACACATATTTAGTAAAACGTCTTTGAGTTGATTCAATCAAATCAATGTCTTTTTGTAAATAAGGACTCCATAGTTGGGTGTCTTTTTCTAATAGAGGTCGTACATAGGTAGTATATGCTTTAATAAGTAATTGTGCATTGCGTGAGGTAAAGCATTTCAGTAGAAGGTAAGATCTTGTTTTAGCTTTAGCGGAGATAGAAGAACAATGAGTAGAAAATTTAAGATCTGAAGTAATGATGAGGCCAAGGTCACAAAGTTTTCCTGTTTGCTTCAGTTTGTTACTCCCGAGGAAATAATCAAGCTCACTTGCGTTGGATGTACCAAAGGATATTGTACTACATTTATCATAAGCAATTCTCAGTTGCCAGCTTTCGGCCCATGTTGTAAATTTATCTAACGATGTTGTGAGTGCATTGACAGGGGAAGAATCATTTCGAGCGATAAAAAATTTTGCATCGTCTGCAAACAGACGCACTTCGCACAAACCATCCAAACAGCTCTCAATATCATTAACATAAAGTAAAAAAAGTAGCGGTCCTAACACAGAACCCTGTGGGACACCACTGGAAACTGGGAGAGAACTTGAGATTTCATCAGATACAATGACGCTTTGCGAACGACCAGAAAGAAAGGATTTAATCCATTCAAAAAGTTCGTATTTGATGCCGTAAGATTCTAATTTGGCTAAGAGTTTTGAATGTGTAACAGTGTCAAATGCTTTAGCAAAGTCTATATATACAACATCGACACGTGAGCGTTTGTTAATTGAATCATACCAATCATTTAAAGTCTTTAACAGTTGACTACAAGTAGAACGCTTTCTGAGAAAGCCATACTGTCGATCAGATAAGATATTGTTTTCATTTAAATAAACTAGTAGGTCATCTACAATGATACGTTCCATAACTTTGCAACAGATGCAGGTTAACGATATGGGTCGATAATTACTACAGGAAGCTACGTCACCTTTCTTAAAAATTGGCGAAACTAATGCTTGTTTCCAGATATCAGGTAGGATGCCGGTTTTTAATGACAATTCAAATAACATAGATAAAGGAATAGTAAGTTCAGAGGCTATTGCTTTGAAAAATATTGGTGGGTAGTCATCTGGTGTTCGAGATACTTTTGTGGGCAAAGAAGATAATGTCTTGTAAACTTTTTCGAAAGAGAACTCAATGAAATTCAATGAAGTATATTCGTTAGCCGAGTCTGGAATGTTAGGTATGCTGTTATTGTCCTGTGTAAAAACACTAGCAAAATATTCATTGATAAGAGTTGCTTTCTCTTTGTCATCTGTAGTAACAGAAAGATCATTTTTGACAATAGCAGGAATTGTAGAGTTAGATTGTGTTTTACCTTTAACGAAGGCGTAAAATTTTTTTAATGAGGGGTCAACTAGTAGCGAGGCTTCGTAATCATGATGAAACTTTTTTACTGCCTTTTCATAATCTTTGCATGTATCTTTATACAATTTCTTTTTACACGGAGATTCTTTAGACGATTTGTACAAGGACTTCTTTTTGCAACGGAGTAATCGAATGTTTTTAGGATAATTGGGTTTACGATTAGAATTATGTTTATATAACGGTACATATTTTGAAGTAGACAAGTTGAGAATATCGCAAATTTTATTCCAAAAAGTTTGAACATCATTTTGACTTTCCTGTAACATATCAATCCAATTTATGGTAGACAAGTAGGAATTAATAGAATCATAATCTGCTTTATAAAAATTTCGACGTTTAGTAGGTTTTGATTTAGGGAAGCGGTCATTACTATAGTTGCTGACAGCTAGGTTAAATTCAATAGACTGATGATCACAAGTAGACGTGAATGGTTCGGTAACTTCAGTGCAAAAAATAGCATTGTCTTGGGAACAAAAAACAAGGTCAAGAATTTCATCATTTCTGGTAGGCGAGTTAACAAATTGATTGAGTCCATTTCGAACAATACCGTCTAAAAACATTGTAGTATTTGAAGATCCATGAGATTTAGGAATTGACCAGTCAATACAAGGAAAATTAAAGTCGCCAATAACAACAACTGGAAAAGCACTATTAGTGCTAACAAAGTCAATAAATAAACACAGTAAATTCACTTCAGTGGAAGACAAAGCCGACGAAGGAGGGTTGTACAAACAAACTAAACGATATCCGATATTTGATATGTGTATATCAGCCACAACATATTCAAGAGCGTGAAAAGTAGACGGGATGTCAACAGTAGTAACTTTCAAAACTTTGCGTATTAAAATTGCAACACCACCCCCAACAGTTGATGTAATTCTGTCTTTTCTAAGTACTTGATAATCACGTTGGGTAATTAGCGAGTCAGGCACACAACATTTCAACCATGTCTCTGTTATAGCAATGACATCATAACGATTAGATGAAAGTAGACAATCAAAAAGATCCAATTTGTTCATTAATGAGCGTGCATTAAAATAATAAAACTTTAAAAAACAATTATCTTTGCTTGCCTGTGACCATTATTGTGGAATTTGACCAATGTTTTCCGCAAATACGTTTTCTTCTCGATTAAGTACTCTGGCGTTTTGTTTAGCGATGGTCCAATTTGAGACGTCGCCTCTTCGTTTAATTACATAACGCTCACCAGGGGCAGCGTTTGAATTTTTTTTTTTTAAATCATCATACAAAGGTTGCAAAATTTGTCTTTCGTTAAATGTCAAGCACTGACGAATGTGAACACCAGGGAAATTTTCTGAGTCTTTCAGTTTACCGGCAGATCTCAAAATAACATCTCTATCATTTTGGGATACCAACTGGATTTTAATTAATTGAGGCTTGTTAGTTGCACCCTTCTCAGTGGGTGGTTTACCAACTCTGGTAATTCCAGTTATTTGAACATTGGAACCACAAACAAACGACACGATCTGATTAACTTTTTGTTTGTCAAACTCCTGAGATATAAAGGGGACTCCAGCCATTATTAGCTGTCTCTTGTTGTTACTAATGGCGACGGCTTCTTTGATAACTTTGTTTAAGTCTACGTTAGCACCATCTTGTGACGCTACTTCAGAATAAGATTTCGCAACACCAGTGCTGCTAGAGCTTGTCTGCGTTTTAAAACTTTCTGTAAAATCTTCAAACTTTTTTTCAAGGCTATCCAATCTCACCGGTAGATTTTTTAATGAATCATAACACAGTGAGCAAGATGTAGGATATTTTTGTAATACCTCAATTTCTAAAGCTGTGCAATCTTTGTGAGTAATTGAACATGCCTTGTGCCACCATTTATCACAGTGTACACATGGTAAAGCATCTAAAGAATTCCCTGCGATATTTTTTTTCTTACAAATAACACAGGCTTTTCCACCAGTCATGATAAATAAGATATACTATATATAACAGTACAGTATTCTCTCAGAATTAAAAAAAAAAAAAAATTATAAACATACGAAAACATAAAAAATTCAAGAGCAAGTGAAAACGTGTCATCACGCAATCGTAGTCACAATTCACAATTCAAGATCATACTTATCTAATTATGTATCGAGCCATTTCTCTAAATCCAATTGCTGGCTGTTATCAACATCCCCTTTGTCTTCAATAAGACATAATACGTACATGATCTATGATGTAGTCTAAATTTTCGATGCCTCAATTCCCACGTTCGTAGGGTCTTCTATGCATCATCTTCATATAATGTTTGTTGTTATTAATTGCTGTAATGGTGTTATTTATTTGTTTTGTTGGAATGCATCAGAGAGTATCATTTACAGTGCAGTGTTCTCAATATAATCTTTTATCAAATTTTACAGGTCTTTTTGAAAGTCACTGATATATCCGGACGTGATCAAGGTTGGTTCATTTGTTAATCTTCATGTCAGATCATTATCCAGAATGACAGTAGCCGACCTATGCCCCTCCTCGTTTGATCAATTCTGCTTAATAGTTAACATATGTCATCTAGAAATACAAACGTGTAAATTCTGTTACAACCAATTTTCAAAATTATTTTTCATCTGATACCTTCGTAAATTTACTACAAGTCTACTGCAAGCTTTTTAAATAAAATGAAAAATAAAAAGTTATTCAACTCTAAAACCGCATGTTACGGTTAATGTTTTTGTTCGACTAACATTTGTTGTAATAACTTTTTTATTTATCAGTTCCGGATGGGTTCGAAGGCATTCGGAATGCCTGAAAACGATAAAATTAATGAAGGTGCTCTTATTCCGTTTCATACGCCGTTCTGAAGGCAATCTATTATTTTGATTAGAGCATAATAGGATTCGCACATGTATAGAACAGCGTATGAACCAGGCCTAGAAAGCCAATAGTCTTGTTTTGCAAAATTTTTCTTTATTCTTCATTTAGATAATCTTTATTCTTTTTTAGACGAGGGGCATCATGAGTTGATTGGTCATGTGGACACTTTGCAGCTATCTGATCCTCCATCATCATCACGGTCAACTCCTTGTGATATTCCACATGATCAAAGTGAGAGCAGTATTGAGCTTGCTAGTGTTAATCGTTTAACTGAACAGAGGCCAATCATATCGCCAGTTGAAGATAGAGCAATATCAGGCAACGATGATCAACCTTCTGTAGATGTTGAGATAAAACAACCAATTAGTCGAAATACAGCCATCAAAGGTCATCGAAGGGCTATTTCACAAGACTATCGTCATGGAACTCGGATCAATCCCGTATCTCAAACTACTGTTTGTGCTCATCGGCGCACTGCTTCTGGTGGCTACTGTGGACATCGGAGGGCATTATCTGAGGATTGGCGCCAAATAGACCTTCCATCATCACTAAGTAAAGTCAAAGCTGTAACGAAAGCCAAATCAATCTCATCAAATATATACCAGAGGTCTCCATCTGTTCCAACTATAGAAGCTCACAATGGTATGTTCTCATCTATGCACATTTTCACCAAGCACTATGTTTTGTATCGGTTTACATATAGTTTACATCATATATGCTATGAAATGGAGAAAAAAAAAAATTTACAAATAGAAAATATCAAGTGAAACTATTTTCTTAAAACCCATCATTGCATCAACACATTCAACCTTCCATTAGATCTATCTTAAACAGTAAATACATCTTGTAATAATTAACATAGAGACCCGTCAACAAGTTGAAGGTATTTTTAAGGTTTTCATTTGAAGGATTTTTCAAGGTCAACTCGTAACCAAATGTTGTAATTTTTCTATTTTAGCAACTGTGCCATCTCCTAGTAACAATGGTAGAGGTTATGGAACCCTGTCAAACACTGCTTTACGGTGGCAACAATTTTATAGTCTAATCATCAAACGCTTCCATCATGGTCGTAGAAACTTCAAAGGGGTTATCTCACAGATATTCCTCCCTGCAATTTTCATCTGTATTGCTATGACTGTAGCATTATCACGACCATCGCCAGAAAGTTTTCCTAAATTGGTTTTATCCCCGACAATGTTTCGTCCATTACCAAATTATGTCCCATATAATAACGCTGGAGCTGGAAGTGATGAATTTGCTGAACGCCTAGAAGCAACTCTCCATCAACCATCTGGTGTTGGCGCGGACTGTGTACTGAGATCTTCAAATGACAGCCTTTGGTTTTACCCAAGGGACAGACACACTTTACAGCAAGTAAAAACCTATTATGATCCGCTTTGTGAGAAACAAGTGAAAGAATCATATACATCAAAGCCATCAAGACACAGTAGAAGCTACATTCATTTCAATAACACTGTTAATGCTTCATACTTTCATCCCGATATTGGTAGTTTCAGCCCGAGTTGTAAATGCTCGGCCGATGGACACTTCTTTGTCTGTGATCCAAATATTCAAGGCAATCCAGGATCATTCAAAAGTGTTACTATGGATACAATACAGAATGTAACCGATAGAGATATGTCAAAATATTTGATTTATACAACAGATATCTTCCGCAGTCACAGGTAAATGCACACAGAAACCGCTCTGAGCAGTCACACCAGCTGCAAAAATGTTCATGAATTCATGATAAATTCATTGTTTATGGGGCCTTAGTGTAGTGGCTAGGGTGTTGGACCTCGTCCCGCAGGGCCTTGGATTCAATCCCTTGTAGAAGCACTATTGGTTTGAGTCAGGAAGGGCATCAGGCCTTTAAAATCACACACGCTCCAGAAATACTAATCAATCATCAACCACCCGGGTGAAAAGCTACTAGCTTACCCGGTTTGCAAACATTTTCGTGAATATTTCAGGGTTCATAAAATGTCCATGGAAACTTTGTGAAAAGCGGAATGATTTTGTATTCATAGACACTAGGTTTGGACATACTACATTTCATCAGATGCTTCTGTTATAAAATGCTTGTCAAATTGCAAAGTTGGAAATATTGAAATGTATGCAAATTCTCACTTTGTCGTAATCCTCTTGAGAAATATCTGTAACATGTATTATACTTCTTAACAAAACAGGTCTATAAATTTGCAACATATTAACACAGCCAAATAATAGTTCAAAACTGAATCTTTGTCATTCATCACTACCAACACCAAAACCATGAAAATGCCATGAAAGTGTTGTGAGAACACCATGAAATTGTAAAATAATGAGAATCACAGATTTTTTAAGCCATGAACAAGTTTTAAAACCATAAAAACATCCATATTCACGATATTAAAATGTGAAAATGGCTTGAAAATGCCATAAAAACGTTTGAAATTTCACGATTTTTTCCTGGTTTTGGTGTCAGCATTATGCTTTGACTTTACCATCAGAGGAACAACCAGACAAACCAAATCATTATTTGTCATTTATTTTATAGGTATGGTGCATTGACATTTGGCGAGTCACGTGCTGATATCTCAGACAAGGTGGCAGAATCAAAATATTATGATGTCAGAAGATTATTTGTTAAGAAGACGGCAAAGGTGAATTCTCAATTATATATAAATAATACTGTAGTATCGATGTAAAGCAGAAACAACTTTTTTCAGCCATCAGTTGTTAATCAAATAAGACGAATCATTGAAACTAACTTGACACTCAAACTTACCATTATACTAATACTAATTAAGTTTTCATTATCTTTGCCAGGCTTGGTTCAACAACAAAGGCTACCATTCAATGCCAACTTATTTGAATGTCCTCAATAATGCAATTCTGCGTGCACACGTTCCAAAGGAAATGGGAAATCCATCGGCTTACGGTAAGCAAATGTAACAGCACAATATACCAATTGTATCTAGCTGTAGTTTTGACACTACAAGTAAGTAAATTAATATGTGTTATACTATGAAGTTGAAGAACTTATTTAATTTAACCCTTTTATCTATACAAAATCTATCAATATCTCAAACTGATTTGCAACTAGCTTGGTATTCAATACAACATTGTCTTCGGTACTGCAGTTAGCTTAACTATTGTAACATTTAATCTTGCAATTATTATTTAATCGGACTCATTACAAAATTTTATTAATTATCGACCTAGCATCTTCTGGTGTGCCAATCTATCATATTTCAGTTGGTATCCTGACAAGCGTGTGATAACTCTGAGTCATAAGACTTCCCTGTAACTGCACACAGCAATCATTCTATTATTGACTTGTTTGCATCTTCCATTTCAGGGATCACAGCCATCAATCATCCATTCAATCAATCAAGTAACTCTCTCAATGAAGATAACCTGTATGTTGATGACAGACATGCTACTCATGTATCAGTGGTCATAAGATAGCACCTGATCAAATGACACATTTTCATTTTCTTTTTTAGCCGCCAAGGGACTGATGTCGTGATTGCTATATTTGTCATTATAGCCATGTCATTTGTGCCTGCTAGTTTTGTGGTGTTTTTAGTAACTGAACGAGCAACCAAAGCCAAACATTTGCAATTTGTTAGTGGGGTTAATCCAACCATTTATTGGATTTCAAATTATCTTTGGGATATGGTGAGTCTTTTCAGATGACCTCAAAATTGTGACTAGTAGACTACTCATATCAACAGTAGGCAACTACTAAAAGGGCATTCTTCAAAAATATTACTTTTTCTAGCATAATCTTCTTTATGATTAGTCTTCTTTAAAAAAATCATCACAACACTGTTTCCATTACAACAACATTTTATGCAATATTATTTTGTGACATGGGGTAATGTATTTTGTGAAAATCGTGTCTGGAAACATTTAGCCTTCTGGAATCCTACAACATTTGCGATGTTTTCTTCTGAGTTTGTTTGTTGATGTTTGGTCTACAAATCAGAAAGTTATCAATGTTCTTCTGAATTTTCTCTAGCTTTCCGGGATGTAGGATCAATAGTACGCGGCCGTAACTTCACCCATGTTATCTTTTTTTTCAATTTCATGAAGCAAAAGTATGTAACAACGGTTGGGGTTAGCCATTATCTCTGTTGTAGATTATTTAGCCATGATTTCAAACTACCTCGTTCTCAAGTGTATTTAATGTAGCCATGAATATTGATATAATTAGACTCTTATGTGCTGACATTAGAGAATAAAATTTTTTTCTTGTCATCATGTCTTGTACACAACAAATAAATAACAGCATTTCACATCAAAGGTTTTTATGATAGTTTAGTTTGTAATCTGTGTTAGCTCAATCTAATTATAATTTGTTTTGTCTTTTATAGTGCAACTATATGGTGCCTGCTGTTGCTTGCATGATTATCTTATATGCATTTCAAGTGCCTGCTTATGCTTCAACATCAAACTTCCCAGCTGTTTGTGCACTGTTTGCTTTATATGGGTAAGTACAGTTACACATTGAATGCTACTGTATCACCTTAAAAATATCCATAACACCCTATGTATTTTATAAACTTCATTAGGTACAGATCTCAGATAAGCCTACAGAGATCAATAAGTGCCTAAATCAAAAGTAAACTCACCGCATAAGTTGTCAATAAGGGAAATTTTTATCTGCAACCTGGCTTTGAAACTTATTAACTACTTTGTAGTCGAGTCATTGTTAAAAAATTTCTGATCAGTGTATATTTGGATAATTCCAATGACATTCTTGCCAATTTTGATTTGTGTTACGCTGTATTTTGATCCAATTTTTCGCAATATAATCACAATTATGTTAACACGGTTATGTATCCAGCAATAAGTTTTAACCCTTCTTTCAACACGTTTGTCTCTAGTTCTTATGCATAGAGGTTACTAATTAATGCATTTGTATGTGAAATGTTTGTACTTAATCCTTGAAAATTTGTATCATTTCAGTTGGTCTATTACACCAGCCATGTATCCAGCTGCTTTCATCTTCAGAGAATCAAGTACTGCTTATGTTGTTCTTATTGTGATGAATTTGTTTATTGGTATCACTTTCACTGTGACCGTCTTTATGCTACAGCTGTTCCCAGATGACCCGGTAAGGCACACTGCTTTACATACACATACGTCAAATGTTCTATGTATTTTACATTTAAGATGTTCAAAGCTATTTAATCAAGTATTAAGAATACCTAGAATTATCATCATATAAATTTAAAGAAAATGTTAGAGGACTACCACCCTTTTAACACATACAAAATTGTGTAAAAAAATTCTATTCTATTGCTTTGACAACTTTTTATGTTTGATTTTCTTTCACTATTTTAGCAATTGGCTGTGGCGTACAGTATCCTTCGCGAGTGTGCGCTTGCGTTCCCCAACTACTGTCTTGGGCGTGGTCTTATTGATTTGGCATATAATGAATACTATAATGAATATTACAAGTTGATTGGTATGGATATGCTCTTTTATTTCCTTTTGCAATAATAGAATGAATTTATTGCATCTCATTTATCAGATAAACTTTATATTGCATGATACGTTGCAGAATTTCATTACAGGTCCTGAAACTGTGAGCAGTTCATGGACTCACTAACATTTCATGAACAATTAACTGATATTTCATGAATTGGCACACCTTTTCATGGAATTTTTACGTCCAAATCTATTTCCAGATTACGTTTCTGATCTGTATTCTCATACGTCTAGGATAGTGCTATTATTGTTATTTTGTACTTTAACTTCAAATTTTGATTTTGAACAAATATGCCATCATCATTCCTGCTAACTTTACCTTTCCATTCATGAATTGTATGATAATTTTCAGGTCAATTCTCCTCTGTCAAATCTCCTTTCGCATGGGATGTTATTACACGAACACTGGTTGCTATGGCAATCGAAGGCTTTGCATTCTTTATTCTCACCCTTGTAATTGAGTACAAATCAGCATTCAAAAAGAGGTTAGTGTAATTTAAACGTACGTATTGATTTAGTTTAAAAACTCAACGCATTAACTAATTTGTTTTTGTTCAGAAAAACTATAATAATTGAATTGAGTCTGTGTGCAGGTTCTCTGCCATAGTGCTTATCCTATAAGATTACTGGAAGTTGTATGCACTGATTTCAGTAGTCATTTTAGTGCTCGATTAACCTCTGTTTAGTTTGGATTTGTTGAATAAGTATGTGATTAATTAGAAAGGTGCTAGAATCATCAGCTTCATGAACTTAAACCCTAATGCAGTCTCTGTTGCAGTGTCTTCGTTGACATACTGCAGTCTGGGTGCAACCACAAATCGGTATGATAAGCGGATTATTGTATTAACCGAATTGAAGTAGTTGAGTTTCATGGAAACTGTTTTGATTAATACTACTAAATCAGGTTATGATATTTTCATTAAAGTTGGATATTCCTAACTATACTTTATTTTGGTTGGATGATTTTAGACAGGTTGACATTCCTGATTCTGATGTCATTGATAAGGATGATGACGTAGAAAATGAAAGACAAAGAGTCTTAGGTGGTGGGGCAGATGGTGATATATTGAAGTTAGACAATCTTACCAAGGTATACAATATAACATGATTTATAATAGTATATGTTGTACAAGGGAATGCTCTTTGTTACAAATTGCTGGGAAACCATGTTTAGAAAAATCGTACCACTCTTTCTTTTCCTGCTCAATTAGAATACATAATTGTCTCTATAATTAATGAATTAGAGGAAATTAGCAGTTCGTAGTATAACAGTTATGAATTTCAGGGATGAACGGCAAGAGACACGTTTCGACAAAGTAACTGAATAACGCGCTTTCAATTTTGTTCAGGGTCAAGTCTGGAACTGTAGCACAACTAAGGATTTCACGGAAATCTTTACAATTATTATTATTATATGCAAGTACACATTCCACAGGGCAGTGCATGGTATATCATGCGATATAGCCATATGATATTGCAGATAATGTATGGTAGCCCCCAGGGTATATTTGACTCTTAATTCATTGTTGTGTTTGTCTGACTCTTGTACAAAACTTACATTATCTTATACATTCTGCAGATGAAGCGTCATTTTAATGCATACAGTTATATTTACATATATTTACCCGTATATTTGCTTTTAGATATATCACTCAAAGAAGACTGGCAAGCATCTTGCTGTCAACAGGCTCTGTTTAGGTGTTGGCAGGGGCGAGGTAAGATATAGCATATATACAGGTCGCTTTATTAGGGTTTCTTTAATTAAATTTTAATGTGTAAATGAGGCTTTCACCATTGTTTAGATCAGACAATTCTGGACACATATAGACCACTCTGAAAATAGTGATTATATGGAAGAGTATATTGTCCTGCCGACATTTTCCCGTATTTATATGCTACATTGCCAGCCAAGAGAGTTTTGCCTTTACGTAATATTGTGTGTTTCTGATCTTTCATGGATTCTTCAGAACGAAAGCTGCAAGGTTTATGCATCGTGTATTTAATCGTACCCGTATGATGCACATGTCTGAAGCTTGCGCGCTACAATGATCCGTTGATTCGCTACATAAATCATGGCATGTGTTGTTGAAGAGCTGCATGCAGGTTCGATTTTATCTTGGAAACCCTATGTGCACGATTGCTTTTATATACATCGTAGAGATATAATACACGGACAAAGCATTATTCAATTGTCCACGCAATGGCATACATAATAATGCTTAATATCTAACGACTGATGTAATAGTTCTGTGTTGGTATATTTTTAGTGTTTTGGTTTACTCGGTGTGAATGGTGCTGGTAAAAGTAGTACATTTAAAATGTTAACTGGTGATATCAATGTTACGTCCGGTGGAGCAATGATTGACGGTGAATGGTAAGTTCAAAAGAAGAACTTAGGGGAATTTAATGTTATAGATCACTACGAGTTTTGAAAAACTGAAAACTCCTTGAAACTTACTGAATAGCGTACAGCATCGAGCACAGTTCATACTACATACACACTACACACTAGGAAAAAATCCATATGAATATTTACTGAAAACCATCTCAAAATGGCAAAACATCTTAAAAACATTGATACATGATGTGAAAAATTTGACTATCAAATTCTTAGCACTCTTAAATTCACCTGAAAAACGTATAAAACCCGTCACTCTGGATATTTTCAAGTCTTGAAAACATGTGAAAAGGAAATACATGTGAAAAAATAATGAAAACTCTATGTGAAGAGTTTATTGTATGTACTATTATTTAGTTTACTTGACTGCTTTAATATGCATGTTTGTGTGGATCTTATATTTAGCTCTGTGAGGATGATAGTAATGTCATCGTGTTATTGTACGATTTATAAGGCCCTTATATGAACTCTATAACTGCATTTAATTTAGTATAACCCTACGAAATTCAATTCATAAAAGTTCAAGGACAGTTCATGAAAACAAGAAATGTTTTCGCAGGAGAAATTCAATATATTAGCGATCCAGTATATCCAAGAATCATAGTTGCCTGAGTCTGAGTCTGAGAGATTTTTTATATGTTCTCTCTTCTTTATGTTGTGAAGTACATATAAAATATTTCTAGAGAGAGCTTTTTTGATAATTTAAATATATAATAATACTTGTAATATTAATGAGCTACTGTACTGTATATATATACAGCAAATATATAATTTAGAACTATACAGTATCAGGTTGGTGAAGTAAATTGATCTATGGATTATGTAAGTCACTTGTAACTGGCAACTTTATTTTCCTTTATTGTAATAATTCATGATGTCATTGTATGTATATTTCAGTGTTGTGAATGATGTGCTGAAAGTACATAAAAGTATTGGATATTGTCCACAGTTTGATGCATTGATTGATGAATTAACCGGAGAGGAACACCTTGCACTATATGCCCGTCTTAGGGGAATCCCTGAACCAGAAGTCAATGAGGTAACAATCATTACAATCCCATAGTGGGTGACATAGCAACTTGTCTCCCCCTTTTTTGCATAATGTATTTTCTACACAAGGAAAATGCCATGTGCCATAGTCAAATACGACTGACAATAAAGTTTGTACAAAAATAATCCACGTCATGAAAAATTATACCGAATGTTTATACTTCCTCATCAGGGCAGTCCCTAGTATGGGGGTATTGGGGCCGTGGCAGCCCCCCTGGTGACTTGGTCAGTCGGCAAATCTTCCTTGAAATGTCTCCAGCCGGCAAAAGAGGGAAGAAATGGCAAAGGAATATTGTGATGTTCGCTTTGTAAGAGTAGAAATAAAAGAGTTCTTTTAATTATTGCCCATTTATTCATGTCCACGCAATCATGAATACTGCATAGAAAAAATTATCTTCAATTTTTGGTGTTTGATCAGGACAGACGAGAGAAATTTTGGGCCTCGCATGGCAAAACTTGCTGTGGGGGATTAAACTCCGGATACAGAACCTTACCTTGCTTCTAATTTACGGTTACGTATCCGGATTCGACTCCTGTGAAGTCTGCAAATTTATTGCTCAACACCCCCCTCAAAGAAAATCTGTCAGGATGTCCCTGTTCCTCATATCCATGACTATACTGTTCTTTAGGCTACAAGTGAAATATTCAACACAGCAGATGTGGGGCGCATGTATGCGTTTAATTATGTGAATAGCTTGACGAGAACGGACCAGAAGAAGATGGCTGGTTTTGGTTTTGCAACCCATCGATCCTTTATTTCCTATATCCGATTATAATGTAACATCCAGCCCTTCGAATATTCTTAATCATCAAATCAAATCAAAACTTAACTTCAAACATGTTTCAGTATATTAATTTCCATGTTGCTTGTTATTTCTATGATACGATTTGTAAATCTTTCAATGCTTTTCTAGGTCGTCAACTGGGCAATTAAGAAAATGGCTCTAACGTGTTATGCCAGGAAGCCATCCAGAACATACAGTGGTGGCAATAAGCGTAAATTATCTGCAGCGATTGCTCTTATTGGTAATCCACCGCTTATATTTCTTGATGAACCAACGACTGGGATGGACCCTGGTGCTAGACGTTTTCTTTGGAATGTTATTTTGAGTATCGTGAAAGAGGGAGATCGCTCTGTCGTTTTAACATCACACAGGTAAGCTAGTATACAGCATGTAAGTAAGTAGCTAAGGGTCACGCTCCACCTTATAAAAAGCTACCATCACGTTTCACCGGATACCAATTTCTCTTTATACGTTTCACTGTTCACCACTAAAAAGCCCTATGAAAAGATATTTTGGAGGCTAAAGATCACGTTTCACGAACATTCAAACCGGAAACTCGATTGTAAATACACTGATCACGGCAAGAATATCGCTAACTTCACGTAATCACAAAATTACAATGTACCACCATCATGTGATGGATATGAAACTTACACATGTTTTAGGAGATTACTTGTTTTAGATCTACAACTTTTGCGAACAAAGACATAATTTGACTGGCTCAAGTCCCGCTTTCTTTTTGCTGCCTCATTTTCATGATTGGAAAGCGACTTCCCAATCCATCAAGATCGGCATAACATAGAAGTGAGACTTGAGCAAGTGGAAGACATAATGTTCTGCTTGCGAGTTATGCCAACATTGGTTCTAGATACGAATATATTTTAATAGTTCCCCTCGTCACGTTGTTTTGTTAGCATGGAAGAATGTGAAGCTCTGTGCACACGGCTTGCAATTATGGTCAATGGTGAATTCCATTGTCTCGGAAGTGGCCAACATCTCAAAAATAAGTAAGTGTTGATCATTGCCTTCCTTGCCATCATACTTTATTATGTGTTGTTTGCTGATGTTTACTCTTATGCCATTGCCAGCGATTGGTGGTAGGTATGGATGTGAAGAAACATTATAAATTCTTCATTATGATGTTCTGCTTAATCTAGTAAACAGGTGAGGCTCTGCCTTTATTTGCCTGTGATTGTATTCCTGGGAGAAATCGATATAGATATGAACTATGCTTCATTAAAAGCAAATAGCAATTTTCCTTCCAAAAACTTACTTGCAAGTCTTAACAATAAAAACTGCATTAACTTTAAGACTACTATCTAAAACTCAAATCAATGAATCTTTGAATTGAAATGCGGATTTGTTGCAGAACCTACATAACCGTTTTTGGATGTTCTGTTTCTTTTTTAAGCAATGAACAGAGTTCTTTGAAAAACGTTTTAATTAGTGTTATAAAAAAATACTAAATAAATAAAGAAGAAGAAGAAAAAAGTCTTATCCTCAATATAATCTTCAATGAAGCAAATCTCTCGTTATCCTTTCTTTCTTTTACGTTACTCCCATTTAAGAGATAGTATTTGGGACAATGATTGTGCCTCTTACTTATGCATCTGTTTCCCTCCTCTTTAGGTTTGGTGATGGTTACATAATCAGTGTCCGCGTCAGTGGGGATATACCAAATCTGACAACAGTTCATAATTACTTTGAAAGGACATATCCTGAATCTATTCTAAAGGTTTGTGTATTTTTGATGAATACAATTCAATCGTTTTATGGTCTGTTTAATACGACCTTATTCCCTGTTCAGTGATTTATACACCCTTTTCTAAAACTCAAGAACAAAATAAATATAAGGAATTGTTGTTTTATCTCTAATAATAATAATGAGAAGGTCAAGAAAGACACAACCAAAGAATGTGTGCCTTTCTTGACCTTCTCATTATTATTATTATTATTTACGCTCTGCTATTCATTAGCATTGAGCACAATTCAATTGCCAATATAAGTTTTAATATTTCTAATATTATTACTATATATATTTATATATGTTTTATCTCTATAATCTCTGATTTTATAAAGGCAAATCTTTTGAACTCAAACTTTTACAAGTGTAATCTTCTTACAAAATGAGCTATTGCATATTTTTGACAATATTTTGTATTTATTTTGTTTTTTATTTTTGTTTTCAGGAGGCCCACCACAATATGGCTGAGTATCAAATCCCTTCGTCGCATTCAATTGCATTAGCAGATTTATTTCGCAATATGGATGAAGTAGAAGATGAGTTACTAATTGAAGATTACTCTGTCAGCCAAACAACACTGGACAATGTATGTATTTTATTGTTGTTATTACTATTATAGTAATGAAATTAAATATAACACATTATACGTAGGATTTGCATTATGCATGTAGGTATAATAATTATAATTATCCTGAATCATTACAATGGATACCGCTCAACTGAAAGTCAAAGTTTCCCACAATTTATTCCCATTTCAATTGCCCGAATTCGCACCGTGATCCGCACATATCCGAAATTTTTACAATACTTACTGCATTACAATAATGTAGATATGTCCCCCCATTGTCCCCCCATACCATACCATGTAGGACGGTGATAAATAGTCAGACAATGTATGACATACCTGATATGTACCTCCCCCATAATCTAAATCCGGACGTCCATACCAAATACTATCTGCTCCACTGCTGAATATTTCCCATAGAATAGAAGTGTACAAAAATCAAACAAATTTCTTACTAAAGCATGCTGGATATTCCAATACAATGTAACGCTATGGTTTCATCCCATGAAAACTTATTTGCCTACTTAACTTGTCATCGTTGCACCTTTTTCTAGGCACAGGAACGTCTAGCTTGCGTCACATATCACTTCGACAAAATACAAATACAAATTAACTTATCTGTCATTCTCTCTCTCAAATGTTTTAGTCTGTGATTTAAGCTGAAAAATTCCATCGTGTTCTATTTGACCTAAAGATTTATCAATTTTTCTATTTTGCTTTTTCTAGGTATTTATTAATTTTGCAAAACTGCAAGGTGATATCTCCAATGAAAACCTCTCGTCATTTATATCGCAACCGACAGATTCACTTATCAGTCGTATTAAATCATGGTGGATGTCAGTGAAGTCATATGTTCGGACGAGTAGACCAAGGGCACAGTTTACCCGTCTTGATTTCACCGATGTTCGTGGGTTTGATGAGGAAATGGACACAATACCTATCTCATTTTCATCCGGCAGTGTAAGTTGTTTTATACATTCACTATACGCGCTAGCTCTATAAATAGTATTTCAATATTGGTATTATTAACATAATGATAGTAATCTGTTATTTTTAGATTATTTCGTAAAATGTTGTTTCTCGACATTGTGATCATTGTTTTGAGATTTTGCTAAAATATGAGTTTAAAATTCGAAGCTATGAAACCTATAAAACTCGTTGTGAAATTTTAATTTCTATAAATTGTTTTTTCAATTTTGTAGAATAAATTAGACTCTACTGAATTGTGATCTTGAGCTTAAAATGTTTTTGAATTTGATCTATGTCAGTCTGTAAGGTTGTTATACTGTTCTCGTCAAGGCCGTTCCTAGTATGGGTGTATCGGGGGCGTGACACCCCCCTCCTTCCACTGACGACTTGCTCGGTCGGCAAATCTTCTCCAGTCGGCAAAAGAGGGAAGAAATTCCAAAGGAATATTGTGATGTTCGCTTTCTAAGAGTGGAAGTAAGATAATTTTTTAATTCTTGGTTGAGGATAGACGAGAAAAAAAAAAAAAAAGAAAATTTCTCGGGACGGCTCTGGTTCTCGTTTGATACTTTTAATATTTATTCTGATGTTGAAATATTCTAATGGGCTGCATATAGAAAATATCAAATCCTTTAAAATTTTATATGTATATGTCAGATATATGTTTCACTTTGACTTCACAAGGACGCAAGCTTATTCTAATAATCACATTTCTATTTATTTCAGAATCGTCTGATATTAGATGACACTGTCGAAGCGTAATAAATCATTTCAAATCAGTTGCATAAAAATGAAATCATACGTTTTATCATTATGTAATAATTTATTTCTGAAATTCTTTTATTCGAGATTTTTAAAGATTAATTATTGTTCACCTCTATTGAAAGGAAGGCTGGAATGATAATCGATAAACATTTCTATGCCAATTTATCGTAATTTATTATAATTTATAATTGCTCATTATGCATACTTAAAATATTCATTCCAAACTAAATTATTTTGTAAATTATTTTAGATACAGTATTATTATTATTATTATTATTATTATTATTATTCGTGCAATTTTCTTTTGTAAATTCAATTTTTGGGGGAAAATATAAGAAAATACGGACATTTTAAATGTGTATTTGTTGTTTTTTGAATAATGCAGCCATTTAAAGGTGCCTATTGTTTATGTTCCGAGGTCATTATGTTATCTTTTGTGCAACATGGGTTACATAAACATAACTTTTTAAAATCTCAAAAGATTTTCGAGTTTAATATCTTCAACTATTCTTATTCCCCCGTAAGAATTTGAAGCCTTGTAAGTGCGGGGGATTCCCTTAGGGAAAATCCCACAGACTTAAATAGACTGCTGACGAAAAAATGTAAGTTGAAATTGTCTGGATATTTCTATATAGAGGTTGGGCTGGCTACTATGTCGAGAGTTGAAGTTAATTTATTTTGTACATTTAAAAAATTTGCTATGTTTGCTTAATTTTGGGTTGACAAATTAGTCCGTTTTCAGACTTTTTAATCTTATTACCGGAGTTTTCTGAAAACATTTTGGTCGGAGCCGGAGCTGGGGTGAGATTTATTCGTACGATCACAATTATTTTCGAACATTTATGTATAATCTAAAATCACACCGAGAGACAAGGAAATATAGAAATTAGAAAAAACACTATTTACCTTCAAGTACGGCTAAAAAACGGATATTTTGACTCGTGAATGATGCAATTTGAGATTGAAAGTCATAAAAGACTCTTTTATCAGAGAAAAATGTGTATCATTTCATTTAGAAAAAAAAAACTGTATTTTGAAATCTGATATACTTTATACAGATGATATCTGTGCTATCCCTCTTTAAATGGCAATAAATCGGAGATATTACCGGAGTATACCCATTATATTTTATTATATCATATTATCATTTATCATGATATGATATGATATAATTTGTCATTTGACCGGCAAATATTATCATACCAACCTATTATATTATGCTTGGTTGATGGGATTTCCCCTGGATCTCCCTACATATGCTTCCCCTTTGTCTACAGCTTGAAAGCACCGACATTGAATAATTGCAAGCTCGTGATCAAATAGCATTGTCGATAGGGAAATACCCATCTGGCATGTTAAATTTAAATACAAAACTCGGCAGCAACAGTTTGAGTTATTATTTTAAATTAACCATGATATGAAGCTAAAACAACACACATTGTGAATGGAGAAACAAGCTAGATGATAATTTGAGGAAATATCATTATCATGGGAGAGATAGCAAGATGTGTTAGTCGATACCGATACACTGAGAAAAGGTTTACAGAAGATGAAACGATGATCAATTGGTAAGAAATTACATTGAAAATATACATATTCTATACGCACTGGGATGCTTGCAGTGCAATGGTTTAGCCTATATAGTCCTTTGAAAAAAAGTTTGTATAACTTAAAGGTTCTGAATAAATGATGATGATGATGATGATGATGATGATGATGATGATGATGATGACATAATAATTCGCATGTGGGACAGGAACGGGGACGTCCCACTTTTTGGGTTCATATTCCAGCTAAGAAAATTACTTTTTGGATAGGAAATATCAAATTCTGGAATTCTTTTTTAGATTTTTCAAACTTTGTAGGTAGCATTGGTTTCATGATTTTTGAAACTTAAACTTATTTTTAGCTTCCCATTCATGCCAGAGCTCGGGCTTTCGCCTGAAAGGTTTGTCCTGTCATATAGTCTCACAGAGAAGAGGCTCTGCACTAAGCTGGCATGTCATACTTGTTACAGAATCATCTTCCTCATCAAAATGGCCAATCTCAAAACACATACCAGATATATATATATATAATAATAATTAATTAAAAAAAATTAATTGTATTGAGTGTGAATTCTTATACACACATGTATATGAAAGTGCTTAATGTTTTTTAGGACAGAGCATAATATAGAGTATAAAACAGAGACGAGGCAAAGCCTTTTCCGTAACTCGGAGTTTCACGCTTTTATTGCGATCTTCAGACGGTGGTACTAAAAAATTAAAAACATACGATTACTCCTAAACATACATACATGGGTGCGATATCTAGCTATTGTTTATCTACAATGGGTTACTGATAAATTAATATTTTTATTGTTTGTTTACAAAGGCATATTGTTGTAAATTTCTTAATGTCTACGATTTACCGGATTTAAAATTTCTTAAGGTAAAATTTGTTCTCATGCCGGCATTTGGAAATAAGTTCTGATCTTTTGTTGAGTAGGTTAGGCGAACGTGATGTTATAATGTGAAATTTCTCCGTAAGGCATAGGTTACATTTATTTGAGATGTTAGTGTATGCGCTAGCAGTAGCTAATATAGACCAATTAATTTTAAATTCTGCGTTACTTTCCTTGAGATTCCATATTAATTTTGATAGCTCAGTGTTGTTTCTGTGTATTTCGTTCTTAAATGATTGGGTGTGGTTGGCTAGGCGGGTTTTGAACGTCCCTTCTGTAAGACCGATATAATTATGGCTGCTGTTGCTTGTAGAAACTTTAGCGTTGTATAACAAGTCTGTCGTTAGGCATTTGTTGTTGAGTGGACACTTATTCTTTGATCTACAATTGCACATTTTTTCATTCTTTTTGAATATGTTTCAGGTAATAATAATTTATCAGTAACCCATTGTAGATAAACAATAGCTAGATATCGCACCCATGTATGTATGTTTAGGAGTATTCGTATGTTTTTAATTTTTTAGTACCACCGTCTGAAGATCGCAATAAAAGTGTGAAACTCCGAGTTACGGAAAAGGCTTTGCCTCGTCTCTGTTTTATACTCTATATATATATATATATAGCAGTAGACAAGTACATGTTTCTGGCCATTAGCCTTCATCAGTACTGCTCAGTGAGCGAACAAGGAACTGACTTCAGTATACACCTAAGTCAAGATGAGTTACAAATGTGGTGAAAAAATTCATCACATGAAAAAAAACATCTGTGCCACACCAGAGTGCTCAAACTATCGAAGTATTACATATATATTAAATAAAGTAATTGTGTGGGCAAAAAATCAATTTGAGTGCTCAATGCTAAAAGCAGAGCAATATAAATAGTAGATCAAAGATCACGAGTTTACTCCGTTACTCTGAGTTTCGCGTAAATACGCTCTTCAGACGGTTCATTGAATAAACCGTCAATAAACCGGTCTATTGAGGATTCAATAAACCTCCTGAAGAGCGTCTTTACGCGAAACTCAGAGTAACGGAGTAAACTCGTGATCTTTGATCTACTATTTATATATATATTTATTTAATACCCAGCGAGATTTCCCATTGTTCTCTTGTAGCTGTAATTTTCGTCTGTTTTTTTTTTAACCAATCAGTAATCAATATCAGTTTCTCACACGTGAAGAAAACGATATAACCAATCATATTGCTTGTATCATGTTTCTTAAAAAAAGTAATGTAGACGGTTTCGCCCTACCGAAGGCACCCGTACCACTCTTCTATTTCTAGATGAGTGGCTTATTTCGCTGAGAGCAATGATTTTAAACGCTCTTTGTTGATCTCAGCCGCGACACTGCAGATCAATTTCAACAGATTTCATGGCAGACAGGTATCGATTGTCAATGCGCAACGATGCGCCGCAGCTACTCACAATGCAATTCCCTCTGGAACATTCCATCTGCCACCCTCAGATGGTACTCATTTGATGTTTCAGATAAAGTCAAGGTTGAGTTGACCTTAGGGGGATTCGAACCACAGTTGATCAGATATGATCCGATCTGAAGTTCGATTGCCCTGCCATCTGAGCTAACCCACCCTTTAAACCTTATTTTCTTCACATGTGAGAAAATGATATAACCAATCAAAATCCACTTCATTTTGGCAAAAAATGTAAACATTGCCCGGGAAAATAATTTTTTCAACTTTGAAAAACATGCACGGCTGAAGTTTGTTTTGACTTGCAAACTTCAAAGAAATAAGCAGTTAAATATGAGCCGTTTTGCAACAGTGGATAGCTGTCATTCAGAATACATTGATAATTTAGAAAATACAAACACAAAAACTAAAACAATAAATGACGTGAATTTAGTAAAGCAATTCTTAATTACAAAGGAAGAGCAAAGGGAGATTCATGATATTAGTTGTTTCATTATAAGAAATGTTTTGTTCGGTTTATTGTTAAACATTTCTTTTAGCTTTTTATTTACATTTGTCTTTTATGAGTGGGGTTAATAATATTGATAAACATTGGTCCCGGGGGGGGGGTAACTCCAATATGACCGATATATGGGGACGTGCCACTTTTTTTGGGTCCATATTCCAGCTGAGAAAAAACTTTTTGGGTATGAGATTTTAAATTTTGGAGCTTTTGGGTATGCTATTTTTGACTTTTCAAGAATATTTGAAAAATTTTGCATCATTTTTGTGTATTTACTTATAATCAATCATCCTGCTAGAACTTTTGGGTAGCATCAACAGAATGTTTGAAACTTTTTGGGTACTTTACCTTTTTCCAAAGTGGCACCCCCCGTCCCTGAAGAGCTGGAGTTACCCCCCGCGACATTGGTAAAACTGAATTTTGTTTTGTTATTAATTTATGCAACACTATTCATGAATAAAAAAATAATGGAATTGTAGGAATCTGAATAAATCCACATCATAAAGCTAAACTAAACAAAATAAGAAGCATACCTCATGTAAGAAAAATATAAAATCCCTTTTTTCAATCACAATAATAACGATAATCGTTGATGTTGAAATCTCGCTGGATATTTGATAAAAAGATTACTTCATGTGTAGTGCTTTGTACACATTTTATTCACTCGCTGTTTTGTACCAGAAAACTCCCCCGCTCGCAGAGCCTTTCTTGTTCGTTTTCTAATACGTCGTGAATAAAACCCGTACTTGTGAATAACTCGTGAATAAAATCCGTACGCACGCGCTACCCATGAAGTAATCTATATAGATTTAATATTGTGAAACGTCAATTATCTTACTGATCGGACATTAGGGCTAAATACAATTGAAAATAAATTGCAGAACTTAAATGGTCTGATTCTCTGACTGATATTATTACAGTGAAACATGTATACAACAGTCGGCAACAGTCGGCACAGTCGGCTATGAAAGGTAGATAAATTGTCCATTATATGCAGGTGGCCTTTATATACAGGGTTGATTCAATAGAGAGTACTATTTTAGACATTGCAATAGAGACAACCATAGACAGGTGGGCGCTGTATAGAGGTGACCACTGTAACAGGTTAGACTATATATACAATTATCTACGGTAACTACTGAAAAAGAAATTTAGTAACATTTATAATCACATCCCATTGTCGCCATGAATGTCTTCAAACAAGGAGTAAGGGTAAAATATAGGGACATTACGTTGCTTTATAGTGGCGTGGAGGAATTTGAATATAAATCAGATTGATCTGTTGTGCCTTTCTAGAGAATGGATCTGTTTTCATTTACGATATACGCTACAAATTGTCTTTGGTGCTTCCCCCTGAAAAGAGCAGATTAAATCATTGACGCATTCATCTTTTGGTTTTTCTGATTGCAGGAATAATGAATTTTTCATTGGTGGACAAGATTCCAAGGTTCCGCTAGATTTACAAATACAAAGAGCTTGTGGTGTATTGATGCAACATATTGATATAGAAAAATGTAAAGAATTAGCAATTGCATTGGGTATATCACCAACAGATGTTGTCCAATGGACAGACGCACACAGCTTCCTTACAGCAAATGATATGATATTAAGGATATTCCATACTTGGCAACATAATAATTCCGAAGAGCCATACAAGTACACAATTGAGACTTTATGTAATGCCTTGGGAAGTATTGGCGCTATGAACCTGTCAAAAATAATTAAAAAACAATGCACTCAAGCAAAAATCCGAGGTAGGAATCTTGTATTGCGTGTAATCGTGTAATTTCTTTTTTAGCAAACAATGTAATTTTACTGTACCTAGATATAATGTTGTTAATTAATAGCCTAGACAATTAACTACGTCCCACTAGTCCCACTACCCACAGAGTATTTCAACCTTGACTTCGATGTTGTTATTGAATGGTGGAATTAATCCCCGACACTGTTAAAAAAAGCTAGATACCGTAGCTTTTCGTTTTAACCCCACACTTTCTAGCTTGCACATACTGTAATAGTATGAGAATAAAGGATTATACTCAGACAGAGAAGAGACGTGTAGTTGCAGTAACAAGCAACGAAGGAATGGTTTATTATGAATATATATCGGAAACTATACAGAGAGAACGGATAGGATTATATGTGAATGATCACGTAGGTTAGCTGTTTACATTGTAGATTATATTGGTTAAGATGAATGTAAATAGAACTACTATCGATATTATTATATGATTGAAACTGCTATTGTTGCAGTAATTATGTTAAACTACCACATGCCCCCCTTTGGAGCGCTTGTGATTCATAAGTCAAGGCGCTTAGGTGGGTGGGTGATTCGAGTGCTGCGTCTTGGTTGGTCTACATCTGAATCTGATTGATCGACATCTGGATCTGGTTGAGATGTGACATCATCTGGGGATGAGGTTGATGCAGGACCATAATAAGGACGAAGGAAACGACGGTTTCGCCAATACACTCGACCACTTTCTGATTTGACACAATAACTACGACATCTATCATTGATTGAAATGACTTCAGCAATTTTGTCCCAACGATGAGAGATTGGATCTTGAATCCGAACAACATCACCATGAGCCAGAGGACAAAGGTTGCGAGAGTGGAGATCGTACTGACGCTTTGCTTTTGCCTTCAAAGTGAGTGATTTTTTATCTGCTTCTTCAAGTAGAGCTTTTAGTCCACAGTGAATTTAGCTGGATTGATTGGTAATCGAGTGCGCACAGGCTTACCAAACAAACGTTGAGCAGGGCTCAAGCCATCATTGCGTGGAGTGTTGCGATACTCCAGTAATGCATTATAAAATTCAGAGGTATGAAGCTTGCCGTTGGTGGTCGTCTTGATCACAATAGACTTCATTGCCTTGACAGCGGCTTCTGCGTGACCGTTGGCAATATGGTGATAAGGAGAGGATGGATCGTGATGGATCCCCCACTCTTGACAAAATGACTTGAATTTATGACTGCTAAATTGAGGACCACCATCAGATGTGAGACGAACAGGTACACCCATTGTGCATAGCCAGGCCAAGAACACTTGGATGACGTCATCTGTGTCGGTACCACGACCACAATTCACAACCATTGGCCAACCACTATACTTATCAGTAATAACTAGGAAGTCAATACCAGAATGTTGGAACAAGTCAGCAGAAATACACTCACCAGGACGTGATGGAGGTATATCTTGTAGTAGTGGTTCTTTACCCAATGAAGGTAACCGTTCTGCACAAGCTGAACATTCACGGACCAAAGTAACAACATCGTTGGTAATGCCAGGCCAGAAAACACATTGACGGGCACGAGCAAGGGTGCGGTCGCGCCCCAGGTGAGCTGCATGAAGGTCAGCAAGGATGCCAGGACGTAGTGCGATTGGGATCACCAGACGATCTTTGAATAGTACAATGTCATCATCCAGAAGTGAAAGATCATGTCGAACAGACCAATATGGATGGAGGCTGTCATCTAGGTTGGACTTGTCCGAAGGAAAGCCACACCTTAATTGAGAGTGAAGCTTGAGGTACACTTGATCCACTTTGGCTTCAGTACGGAGGCGAGTCAGATGAGCATCTTCAACAGAGGATGAGGTAATGGATGCGATGGCTGAGAAATTTGATGATTGATGTTGTTCGATATCATCTTCAGGATCAGCTGGTGATACCGGAAAGCGAGAAAATACATCGACTACGGTGTGCTTGATTCCCGCACGCCAAACAGCAGTGATTTGGTAGCTTGATAACTTTTCTTTTAGACGAATCAGACGATTGCTTGGGATGTCACTGAGTGTCTTAGCGTTGATGATAGAAATTAACGGTTTGTGATCGACCACTAATTCAAAGGTTGTACCACGGAGGAACAGATGACATTTTTGGACAGCCCAGACCACAGCACAAAGTTCAATTTCAGTCGCAGAGTAACGACTTTCAGCGTCAGTGACGTATCGAGACCCACATTGGAGAAGTTTCCAAGAGCCATTAGGTTGTTCACACCAAAGAGCATACCCAAGTCCTTTTGACTGAGCAGCATCTGTTTCAAGGCGTAGATGTGCCTGATGATCAAATGCACACAGGATACGTGGACTTGTCAGGACAGAGATGAGTTTCTCAAAGGCTTGTTGATGTGCACCTTCCCAGACAAAATTCTGCTTTGTGCTCAAGAGTGCTCTTAGTGGTTGTGAGATCTCAGCTATATCTGGAGTGAACGTTTCAAACTGTTGTACCAGGCCACAGAACGAACGCAAGTCACTGCGAGTGCCAGGAACAGGAAACTTTTGAAGTGCGTCTACCAGGTTTGGAGTGACAGTGTAGCCAGATGAGGACAGTTGATAGCCACACCAAGAGACAGAAGGTTGGGCCAGGAACATCTTCTTTGGATTGAGTGTGATGCCATGTGCTGAACAGCGGGTTAGAACTTCACGGACACGTGCCAGATGGGTTGCCAGATCACGGTCGTAGATGACAACGTCTTCGACAATTTTGCGAAGGTTGGTGATGCCAGCCAGAGCTTCGTCACCACGTCGGTTGTGTTCATCGCCTGCACTACTCAAACCCATAACATTGCGTAAAAAACGATAACAACCCCAAGGAGTAATAAAGGTAGTCAAGTGCCGGCTTTCTGGGGAGAGGGCAACTTGCCAGTACCCATGGCGAGCATCTAGGGTAGTGAAATATTTCATACCAGGAGGTATTTGTGAAATTTCCTCTCGTGGGACCTTTGCTGGGTACCCGGGACGTTTGACAAAACGGTTCAGGGCAGTCAAATCGACAGTTATTCTAGGTTCGTTGGAATTCTTCTTAGGGACGACGACCATGGGGTGGATCCATGAAGGGGACTCTCCGAGGGGAACCTTCTCAATGACACCTTTGCTGACCATTGAGGATAACTGGGTTTGGACTGACTCTTGCCAGTGGAAGGGGACGGTGTAGGCCTTGTACCTCTTGACAGGGATGGCATTTGGCTCCAATTCAATAGACATTGGAGGACCAGACATAGGGGAGAGGGGTCCGTCTAGATTAAAAACCGTAGGAAACTCACTGATAAGATCAGGGATCTCAGAGGAAGGGTTAGGGTTGACATCAGGACCTTCCATTGGTACAGTGTTCTGGGCAGTGGCAGGACTGAGAGAAACGGCTGAGACATGATGGGGCCAACTGGGAGGGAGAATTCCAAGGGCTATACAACCATGTTTACTTAAGAGTGGTGCATTCAACTCCTCGACTACATAGACATTGCAGGCATAACTATGGTCCCCATGAGATAGTTTCATGGGACATGTACCGATTACGGGCAATTTGCACTTGTCTGCCGTAAACAATTCTTCTGAAGGAGGGTATAAGTTCAGTTCTAAATCAGGGTCTAGGTGGGCTAGAGTGAATCGGCTGATAACATCACAGGCTGCACCACTATCGGGTAACCAATTCAATGGGGAGGTACTCCGATAAGTGGTGGTTGGTAATGAGATAGTCTCAGAAGACATTGCTATATTTCCAAGGTAAATATGATTCTGTGACTTTGATTGTTGCACAGCAGCTTGTGCTTTTTTGCGACAAACCACTTGATAATGTCCAACTAAACCACAAAAGGAACACTGGGCTTCCTTAGCGGGACATTCAGGGCGGGGATGGGTGTTTTTCCCACAGAAATTACATTTCCCACTTGGCTTAGACTGGGAGTTAGACTGTTGTTGTGGTTGTGAAGTCTTACTCGATTGTTTACGTTTGGATTTGGATTTCCCAGAACTGACAGCTTGAACTGTGGAAGGTTTGGGCTGGGAGAGTTTGCTCTGGGTGCTTTTGCTAGACTCTTGAGCTGTGCAAATATCTAGTGTCTTCTGGAGGGTGAGAGAAGTAAAAGATTCTGCCAAAACCTTTTGTTGTGTGGCACTATCTTGAATGCCACAAATTAATCTGTCTCTGATTCTGTCATCACGGTAGATTTGAGAAAATCCGGTGTCTAGTTGACAATGAGGGCATGCCTCGGTAGGGGAAAACCCACAGCTCTCTTCGATCAATCTGAGGGCGGCACAGTACTGATCAACGGTCTCACCTGTGTGTTGACTGCGAAGGTGAAATTCCTTTCTGTCCAAAAGGGGATTCCTTTGACGTCTGAGGTATTCTCCCATCTTTTGTATGATGTCATCGATGTCGTCGGTCTCCTTTATGTCTAGAACACTGCCAGTCCACAATTGCGACCAATCTTCATCAATGGCGGAGCGAAGAATACTTCTTCGAGCAAGTAAATTACAATCGTGACGTATCCTTGTAGCTTCACTGTATCCAAGAAAACGTTCTTTCCAGTCACGAAATGCTGATAACGTTAATGATGTTGTTGATTTCAGCTTCGGTACGTCCATGCGTTTGGCAGCGCCTCTACTTGGAGTTCGGTCGTCGCCATCTTGTCTTGTTGAACCTTGAGGTAAATTTGTGACAAGCCATACTGGAATACCTGTTTTTTGTGCGCCGAAGATTACGCCAGCAGAATTTGCATTGTTTGAAGCCATTTTTCCATCTTTTGCGCCAAAAATCAAATATCCAAAATTTTTCAATGACGTCATATTTATTTGGTCTCGTTTTCATTCGATTGTTGTTCTTGCTCATTTTGTACATTTGCCCATGCATTTGCCTTCTTCAAGACGTTGAATCAGCGTTGAACAGTGCAGCGTGAACCTTTCTGGCTTGTTATGTTTGTACTAAAATTTTATGTACTGAATTTTATGCTTGATTTCGACTGACCATATTTTGAGTTTTAGCTGTTCATGAGGTTATTCAATAAATTTAATGAAAGTCAACTTTATTGAAGAATGTGTGGCCCAGTGGTTATCACGTGTAGCCGTTTTGCAGAGGATCGTGGTTCGATCCCCACACCAATCAACATGTTTTCTTCATTTCTTTTTATGTATGGTTATTAAATTTGAAATTGAATCACAATTTAGATAATCTAAATTTATCAAATGTTGATTGTAATAAATGTTTCTGCAGTATTCTCCTTTGGAACGTTTTCCTATTGACATTTGACCTTGACTGCATTGTTGCTCGGGGAATATATTCCCCCATGCACGACAAAAATGCAGTCAGGCATTTTACCACATCACCATGAAAAATACATGATATTCATTGTAATTATTCAGCTCCCAAAGGGTTAATAGATCGATTACGCTGCATCAACCCTGTGCGCAGACGTCTAACATCACTGCTTTGTTTACAAAATATTTCATTCCGTGCTTGCGCATACGGAGCCTCGAAAGAGGAGAGGTCTAAGGTGTCAGTCAATAAGGCGTACACAATGGACACTGGGCTTACACGACAGCTGCAGTCTGCTCCAAGAGTCCAACGCACTATATTGACATTTCAAGGTGAGGAGGATTTGATTTTGTGATAAAATCATAGACATATTCTTCCTTTTCATCAAGTCAATGATTTGAGCTGCGCCAACAATTTTCCTTTCAAAAACATTATTTTGCGCCACGCCAAAACAGACTGCGCCAACAAATCAGCAAAATTTGCGCCGAAATGCTGGCGCAGCATCGTGGCGCTGCGCCGAAGATCTTCGGCGCAACATGCCACTTTTCCACTATGGGTGACAAGGCTATTGAGAGCTTCTTGAAATGCATGTTGCTGTGATTCTTGGATAGCGTTTTGCTGTTCTTGCTGTTGTTTTAAGACAGTTGTTAGAAGAGACAGCACATCAGCTTGATTATCTATTGTTGTTGTTGATTCGGCTTCGGTTTGATGGCTTGTTGGTGATTGTGAGCGGTCGTTGTTCTCTTCTAGTGCACGAAGTCTTGTTTCTAACGCTTCACGAAGACGTGTTTCTTCTTGGAGTTTTGATTTCAACTTTTGTGTTGCTTTACTTGGACTATTTGGCATTATGAAATGTATTTAGCGACGATGTAAATAAACGAAAATCTCAAGAATGAACGATAAACAATGGATGACCCGCGACGGAATATTTATTAAACTTGTAATAACTATCCTATCAACTGCGCCATGTAATAGTATGAGAATAAAGGATTATACTCAGACAGAGAAGAGACGTGTAGTTGCAGTAACAAGCAACGAAGGAATGGTTTATTATGAATATATATCGGAAACTATACAGAGAGAACGGATAGGATTATATGTGAATGATCACGTAGGTTAGCTGTTTACATTGTAGATTATATTGGTTAAGATGAATGTAAATAGAACTACTATCGATATTATTATATGATTGAAACTGCTATTGTTGCAGTAATTATGTTAAACTACCACACATCCTTATCAGAGGTGTATGGAGTTAGAATTTTCAGACTCAAATCCAAAAAATGTCCTTATAGAATCGCTTGACTTAGAGTCCGGCTTGAGACAAATTTAACTCCTATAAAAAGTCCGAAATTGGTTTAATTCTCAAAATTCAAAATACATGAATTTAGATTTACTAGAATCGGTTGAATATGTGTTGGTCTGATCCACCTGATTGTGAGTATTTCATGTATCAAATTTAAACAATCAATTAATGTTACACTCAATCCACATGCTTTTTACTTTTCTGAATGGAGTAAGACAAAACACGTAGTCTTCAGTCTACAAAGAAGCATTTTTGTATTACAGTAATAAAACTATCACGTGCACGCTGTATATATTTTCAGACTGGCAGAATATCACGTAGCCCATGCATGCAGACAGACGTTATCTTCGTTTATGGGCTATACGAAGGAAAAGTCTGTCTCAACGCAGGCTAAATATCACAAAGCAATTGTTGTAAATTAAGTTCTAATTTAAATAATATGTTCATATTTAAAATGTTCGCAAATGCTAACGCTAATGGATGTTTTAGCAGTTAATGTTAAATATGAAATCTCTTAGTTTTTAGGATTTAAATTTTTAGATTGTTTATACAGTTTAAAAAATAGAATTTTCAAACTCAACTGCAAAAAAAATAAATACATTTAAACAATTTATAACTGTATTTCAAGTTATAAATTATATCACAGATACTTTTACGCGGAGGCTTGAAACAAGCTATACTTCTTTAAAAAACCATTGAATGTACATGTAATAACGATCGTTTAGTGGTTGTTATTGATCAAGCTGCCCCCACACTCCCTCGAAAATTGGTATTTTTTTGTTATTAAAATTTGATTACAATTAGCTCACAGATTCTGAGGAGCAATAAATTTGCTCACGAAGTAGTTATTCCTGGAATCGCTATTTAGTGATTTCGAAATCGTCAAGCTGCTCTCCTCCCCTTTCAAAATACAGTATGCCGTTTTTGGTATCGAAATTTAGATCAAACTTAGCTCATAATTGCTCAGCTACTTAGAATCCCCTTCATTTGCTACCATATTGGATGTCTATCGTGTACCGCAGTTTTTGCTTGATATGTGAAGCTGATATTCTAAACAACAGGCATTAATAAGTGGCAAGTTTTAAAGAAGTAGCTGAGCAATAGTGAGCTAATTGTGATATACATTTCGATATCAAAAATGGCATATTTTGAAAGTGTGGGGGCAGATTTCGAAATCAATAAATAGTGAGTCCAGATAAAAGGTGAGCACATTTTTTGACCCCTGAGTAGTTGTGAGCTAATTGCAATCTAAATTTTGAAACAAAAAAATACCAAATTTCGAAGGTGATGGTGCAAGCTTGATAGGAGTCCAACTGAACACCGTTTTCTATTATATGCTAGATAGAATGGAACATTCGATAATGAAAGTTCACAGGGGGATTGAATTCACATTTCATTTAAAAAGGTTCGCAAAGGGGTTGCAATTCACTTTTAATGTGAATCAATTCTTGATTTTGGTGCATCGTTAATTGTTGCATTGCAATCATTTCAGGTATGAAAGAAGTATTCAGGAAACGAAGAAGTGTTGTCCGGCATGCAATAGAAAGAAAACAAGAGAAAACAGTTATGGATTACATTAAACCAGAGTCAGAGAAACAATTGATAATTGTAAGTGGACCAAAAGGATGTGGAAGAACGACATTCTTAAATCGGATACACAATCAGATAATGACAGATTACGGATCGAATGCAAAGATACTTCATTATCCGGACAGTCAATTTAGTCAACCCAATGTTGATGTTGTTGTTGGTTTACATAATTTAATTGAAAGCAAATCAAAAATAAAAACAATTGAAACATTGAAAAAAGAATTGACAGCTGAAGTGAATGATAGTCAAGTGTTTGTGATTATCATGGACATGTTCCATGCTGACAAATCATTAAATAGTATTGTACCTTTTGTTGAAACATTTCTGAGACAAACCACATCTGATATTAATAAGAAGACATTCAAACTCAAATTGCTTGTATCAATGTGTGGATGTGCTACTAACGCTATTGTCAAACAATTCGAGGAACATCCCTTCTTTGCTCAAATAATACTAGGTCCATTCTGTGTCCATGAAAGCACAATTTTAATTCAGAAAATAAATCCAAAAATTGTCAATGAAGAATTGATTAATGAGATTATTGACGTTAGTCAAGGCTTTCCACAGATGCTCTGTATTTTATCAAATTCCTTAACAGAAGAGAAAGCAAGGAATCCACTGTCAATGCTGATGAGGCTCGAGAGCAAGGAGAACTCTCAGATAAAATCAACTGCAAATCCATGCACTCATCTGGTTGATTTGATGAGATCTATCCCACAAGATGTTGCATACCTCCTCGCAGAAGTGCTTATATTCAAAGATAGATTCACATTAAAAGATGCACAATGCTTCACTACACATGAGCTAAAAGATGACAGCAAACTTAGAGAATTGGCTGATAAGGGTTATCATCTGCTAAGCTATACACCGGGGAGAAAAGAATTTTGTTGCTCCACCCAAGTTAGAGAACAACTGATTGAAACGATGGAAACACAGAACTATCAGCATTTAAGTTCAGCGTACAACAACAGAAAAATGGCAAAAAATTATTTTCATTTGCAACTACTTGAGGTTCTCAGTTTTCATTTTATGCAAGCGAACTGTCCTATTTCTATAAATATAAGAACAGTTTTCTTGAAATATTCCATTGAGAAAAAAAAAGATTTGTCTTTATCAGAAAAAGCAATGGAATATATGATTATGCATCGTCGAAGGATTACATGGTGCTTACGGGAAGTCAGTGAAGACATTGCTTCATATTTCAAATATCTGGACATCATACTTAATCTGAAAACTTTCTATCTACTCCAGAAGTTTGCAAAGATAAGGACAGTTGTAAAGATTTACAAAAACATTCTAGATTATGCAGAAAGTCATTCCGAATCTGAAGAAATGCGATTGATTTCTGGCAAAGCAAAACTGGCCATTGTATTTTTCTATGTATTCCATTTGGGTTGGGAATGGTATAGTGATACAGCAATTTCGATGGTTGAACAAGGAATCAGTCTTCTAGCTAAATCTAGGAGTGCTTTGTTAGGATTGGGACATTTCCTACGCGGTCGATTGATAGTAATCAAACATGCTTTCGGAGATACCGAAGGTGAGAATTATAATCGTTGTTTAGCCGATGATGGATTTGAAGTCTATCTTCTTGGATACAAACAATGGGAAATATGGCGCAAAAATGATCCATTGGCTGATAACATTTATTATTTGCTGATACTTGGTGCTCAAAGACACGAAGCAGGTATCTTCAATTATAATAGCTCAAATTTATTACATATTTGTAGTTATAGTTACACGTTCAATTTCAATCGTATTATATATATGAGACCGTCGAGTGTTCTTCATCTTTCGAATGTCTCCCAACTGTTATGTTTAGTTAACGGCAAGATAATAATGCATGTTGCATGTATGTGCAGTAGATATATTTATTAAAAAAAAACAAATGGACTGGAATGGAGATATACTTACGAATGAACTAAACAGAATATATATATATTATATGGAGGAGTCTGGTATCTAGTTACTCAACTCTAACATCAACATCCCGAATGTTGCCCTGCAATGTTGCCAAATGTAGCCTAACCCGTTTATGAATCAAAATCTATTTGTACTATTTTTAAACGAATTTAGCTTTCACTGATAGAGCTTTTTGGTGCTATAAATCTTCGGCGATTCCGCTTTCGAACTCTTTAATTTTGATCGTTTTTTTTTTGCTTTTTAAAACCTGTTTTGTATGGTTTTGTAACCTGGTTTTGTCTTGACTCGAATTAATTACTATGATCAAACGGAAACACACAGACAAAAACCCTTTGGGAAATGCCATCGTGACCTCGTCTGTATACGTTAGTTAGCCACTCGTTGGCACCAGGGGAGTATGTTTTGAAATTCTTGTGAAATTTTTACGATGTCAATTAAGAGATTTCTGAAATTTTTAGTGACTTTTTTTTTTTTTTTTGCTAAAACATTTTAGGGTCTCAATTCTCACCTGCTGTGAAAATTATTTTTTCCTTTTCTATCAATTTCTGAAAATGACACACCTCTGTTTAAAACATGTCTTATTACCCCCTCCCACGGGACGAAAACAGATTTGTATTATGGTTGGAAATATATTATTAACGATGTTCAGGATTAGAAAGTTTATATACAAATGTTTGGATGTTTTGGTTGTTTTTGACTATTGTTTTCAACTTTTGCATATTATTTATTCAAGTGTAGGATCATCTTTTAATCTTTACAATAGCTATATTGTCATTGTTATCGTTTTTGGATCTCTTTTTCAGCACTGGAGAAGATACTTGGAAATAATTCTAAATCTTGGAAAATTCTTATTGATAAGGTTATCCCTGGATATAAGTACCTTCGCCTACAGAATCATCCGTTCTATGCAACAGCTTTGTGGTTCAAAGGTTACCTAGAAATGACCTCAAGTACACCAAACCTTGGAGAAGCAGAGAAATCCTTCAATATTGCACGGCAAATCAGACAAAAGATTGGTGTCAACAATACTGATACTATCATGTCTACAAAATGGCTTGGTTTTCTAAATATCAAACAAGGAAGGTACGAAGACGCAGTTCAATGTTTACAAGAAGTTGCAAATGCTGCTTATTATGCTCTTGGTAACACAGAACAGACAGCAGAAATATACAAAAAGCTTTCACACGCATTGATTCAATGTAACCAAATAGATCAAGGAAATGAATGCTTTGAAAAAAGTGAGAGAATATCTCGAAAATTTCAAAAAATTATGCAAGATAATATTTATAAAGTCTTCTTAAAAAAGGATTACAATAAAAGTCAATGATGTCCTTCAATAGTTAATTTACACATAAATATTACTAGACTAAGACAGTATATAACATATATATTATCACCATATATGATTTATATAGATGATATTCATAGTATTCCTGAGAAGAATTGTCTATCTCATCTTTATTAATCGAGTATAGTATAATCCAAAAGTCTTCTCATTAGAATGATTTTGTTAAATCGAAATTATAATTTTCGTCAAAAATAATTGCATTTATATTTCATTATCTGATGTTGTTATTCTGTAGTGATTCGGATTATGAAATTGTTTCTGATAGGATATAGGAGCCATATTGGAGTTAATTGGATACAAATATTTGTTTATAAGGCCCGCTGAGCCTGTAAAAAGCCCAAATTTAAGAACAAATTAATAACCAAAAAAGGCTGAATATGTTAGAATTCTTTATTCTAATTGTATCTAAAGTTGCAAATGGGATAGCTCCAATTGCTTTGACTTTTCAGCCTCGACTCGCTAAGTGACGTCCCACCAATCATAGATTATAGGATACATGTGTTCTATAATCTATGCACCAATCAATCATCTATCCGAAATCTGAATAGGAATACGAACTGGGTATATATTGTAGCCTTCTTTCACTAAGATCAAAGGCAATATCTGGAGATGATGCACGCCTGCATGTGTGTGTAAGAGGATTTTGGTTAAGAGGGCAATGTGCATTTATTGATGGTAGGGTTTCCAACCATCTCCAATCTGTATTCAGAAGCCAAGAGAAAGAAAAACATAGAAAAATAGCCAAAGAGTAGTTGAAATTGAACACGGATCTTTCACTCCAATAATTTTCTCTATCAATGGTGGTCGCAGCTCAGAGACAGAGAGGTTTTTATTGCAATTGCCAACAAAATTAGGACACTAACAGAAATCAATATTATTACAATAATAATTTGGATTACAACTAAGCTATCATTTTTTATTCAATAAGATCTGCAATTCTTTGCATCAGAGGTTCATGAAGCATTTGTAGAGCAATTGCACCCACAGACATCATCATCAATGACATTGAACTGAGTAGCGCTATAGGTTTCGTTACAATAGCTACAAATTTATAACTGTAATATGGTTCATTTCGACAAATGTACGTCATTCTTTTAAAATTACATTAATTAATGTGTCAATCTTATAACATGTATATCATGCAGATCAATATTGTTCAATTATAATTACGTTTAGAAATCAATTGATTGAAAATATATATTGTTATGCAAAAAACGAAATAGTCGTTATCAGTACTACCCACTGATCTCAAAATAAAGACTGGATAGAGCTTCCTATTGTTCTATCCATCATTATTTTGAGATCAGTGGTACTACCAAGATAATATTCTGTCATGTAGCATTGAGACATAGATCAGGCGTTGCTAATGCTCAAACCCAGACAAACAAATATATTTCATAATCATCTACACTACACAAGGTGATTGTGTGTGTGTGTTTTATATTTTGATTCGTTACAACTCAATACATGATTTCTGATTTTGTTATATACATGTGATTTTGTTAATGACTATACGTAGGCGATTTACGGTAATTATTCTAATACTTATATAAATATGACGACACCACAATTGCAACTCGAAATCGCGATTTTACAAGTTTTGAAGAGGATAATACGTCAATTTTGCTTTTTTATCAACTTTGCTTTTAGGTTCAAGAAACGGTGAAATGAGTATTTCATTTTTACTATTGTTGAGCGTTGAGACTGCGTGTATTGGAGCCTCAAAATCTTAGTAATTTCATATATTAATTGACAATATTTTATATACATATATGTGTATTGGTTATTAATATTAGCGTTTACTTTTTATTTTTTGTTTCAAACTCAAGTTTATTATGTTAAATGTTAATCCATAAAGTTGGACGCAGTTAAATATTCAACATTTCCCAAAAACCCACAGATTCAACAAAATATTCAACTTTAACTGCGTCAAGGTAAGCTATAGCTGCACTAGCAACATGGACACGATAATCAAGAACCATAACAAAAAGATTACTAACAACAATGAAAACAATGCCACAAACGCCGCTTTATGTAACTGTCGAAATAAAGAAAAATGCCCATTTGATAATAAATGCCAGTCAAAAAGTCTAATTTACAACGCCAACGTCTCAACACCGAACGATCCAGAAGGAAAAAATTACATCGGCCTCACGACGGAACGAACATTTAAAACACGTTATACGCAGCACATCTCGACCTTCAAACACAGCAATTTATCATCAAGTACGCAATTGTCAAAGAATATATGGGATCTCAAAGACAAAGACATAGACTACACGATTAAATGGTCATCTCTGGCAACAGGCAGACCTTATAATAATATGTCAAAAAAGTGTCACCTATGTTTAGTGGAAAAATTCCACATCATCTGCGCAAAAGAAGCCATATTAAATAAAAAATCTGAACTCATATCAAAATGTAGGCATGAAAATAAATATTATTTATCTAATTCCAAAGAAACAAAAACGTAGCCTTATAACAGCGCCATTTAATTAAGGAAACTAATAACAATACATAACAATATAACTCAGTAATTGTAAAGCAATACAATAGTTTTTCTCTTTTTTCAAATTTTTTCTCACTATTGTCAAATAAGAGTAACTGGTATATATTTTTCATTAATAGTATCTGTCTGATGATCGCTTAAAGCGAGAAACATTAAGTTACAGAAAGTGAACGTAGTCTTTGACTCCATTATTATTATTATTATTATTATTATTATTATTATTATTATTATTATTATTATTATTATTATTATTATTATTATTATTATTATTATTATTATTATTATTATTATTATTATTATTATTATTATTATTATTATTATTATTATTATTATTATTATTATTATTATTATTATTATTATTATTATTATTATTATTATTATTATATTATTATTATTATTATTATTATTATTATTATTATAATAATAAAGATAGATTTATCTATCGTCAGATGTGATAGTGCTCAATACCGATTAAACATTGGCAGAGCTGTAATACATAAGGATGGTGACTGAGTCAAAGAAAACACATTCTTAATTTCTGTTACTATAGTTTCACGCAATGTGCGATCATCAGACAGTTGATACTCAATGAAAAATATACATGGTGACTCCTATTACATGCTATCATAAGTGCCGCAGCGCGTTATTGTTTTAATACAATAGTTGTCTTAACATACAATGGTGCTATTGTTCCGTTTTGGTAATTAAGGCGTTAGATAAATGAAATTGTTTCCTATTACAGCAGTTAAGTTAAATTATGTTTTAGTTTCTTTAAAATTAGATAAATAAAATTTATTCTCGTGACGGCAATTTGAGATTAGTTCAGATTTTTTATTAAGTAATGGCTCTTTTGAGCATATAATATAATATTTTTCCAATAAACATAGATGACATTTTTTAGATATATTATTGTATGGCTTTGCATTTGCAATAGTTGACCATTTGATTTTGTACTGGCTGTTGCTGTCTTTTAAGTCCCAAATATGCTTTGACAATTGCGTGCTGCTGCTGTATTTTCTATGTTTAAATGTGGATTTGTGTTGTGTGTAACGTGCTTTGAATGTGTCTTCTGTCAAACCAATATAGCTCTTTCCCTCTTCGTCGGCTGGTGTTGTCACTGTAGCCTTGTAGATGATACCTTTTAATTGGCACCTATTTTCGAGTGGGCAAGTATCTCTGTCCCTGCAATTGCAAGGTGTGGCTGTGGCGTTATTTTCATCATTGGTTATTTTGTTGTTATGACTTTTGAGAATCTTGTCCATGTTGTTAGTACAGCTATAACTCACTTTAATTGTGTTATGGTTAAATATCTTGCTGTTAAGTATCAATGTAAGCCTTCATCAACAGAATCATTTTTCATCAATTCTAAGGTCAAATTTCATGCTTAACAACATATCCAAAATGTTTCGAAATCAGAGTAGGCAAAATGCCTTAATTTTGCAATTTGATTAATGGCATTCCAACTAGAAACATGAAAGCGAGGTTGTCAAGTTTCATTACAATCATGAGATTTAATTTGAGGGAATACCATCAGACATAGTAGCCCTGCATCATTTAGCTCATATATTGTGCTTAAAATTTATTTACTGGTACTATGTATCAAATTATCAAAAACGAGGCTATATACGAAGATACATAAATCTACATAGAAAAACGAGAAAAACATATACACAGTCAGCAAAAAATGTTATTAATTATTGTTCTAACATTCCATTATGTTGCGCTCCGCATTTTCAGCCTCTCTTTAATCTAGCCTCTTTTGTATATATTTAATCAACCAATATTTAGCTCGTAACTTTAGTAAACGTCAGAACTCTCGTCGAGAATACACCAAATAGTAGCGAAAGACAAATTGTAAGTTAACACATTATCATATTAATTTCACATTCTTGTACTCATTTAATAACTTAGATTAATAGATTGTCATTTATCATTTACAGTTTCACCTTTATCAAGATATTGTTTTTGAACAAACAGTGTTTAGTTTCTTGGTACATGGTTGACACACATGCGCGTCAGGCCGTCGTTTGAATACACATAGGCGGCGCATGACAGTGAAAAATTTGTCGTACTTTACACAAGACGTGAAAAGACCTTGGTAAGAGATAACCAATTTGAAATACATATTTATACAGTATAGCTCAATGTTTATTTAAAAATCATGGCTGAAAAGTTCTCAAAGGCAATGAGCGAAAAAACTGTTCCAACAAATATGAGACCGCCTGCTACAGAGCCACTATCTCAGGCGCGGCGAATGTCCGATCCAATATGTTCACCATCAGAACAACAGACGATATTGCGACCGGGTGAAAGTTTGACGCAAGTCGTACAAAAACGTCAGAGAAAACTGACAGAAAAGGGCCAATACTACCAAATAGAAAAACTTAGAAAAAGTATAGAATTGAACAAAAGAAAATTGAACAATTTGATTATTAATGTTAGAGCCTGTAATTCTTTGGAACCACAATTTGAACAATTAATAGAAGCATTATCTATGTCTAGAAATGAATTCTCAAGCGATGTTTTAGAAGTCTCAATGCTACAGAATTCAGAAAGCATTGAAGTTCCCGTTGAAATAGATGCCTTGTGGGTGATATTAGAAAAGGCAGACGAAGCCATTCACAAGTCCTACGTCCGTTTAAGAGAAAGTAGAGAAGACGCTGCCTCTATTGTGTCTTACAATAGTAGAAAAAATACAAATAGCAATTCTCAATGCTCGAACAAAAGTGAAGCATCACTGGGCATTGCCCATGTGCGTGCAATTGAGGCCAAAATTGAAGCTGCCTACGACGAAAAAATTGCCAAACAAAAGTATGAACTCGATATTTTGGCGAGTAATAAAAAGTACGCATCAGCTAAAGCCAAGTTAGAAATATTAAGTGATATTGGTGACAGAGGTTTTGATCTAAACATAGACGAGTTACCAAAAGAGAACACAAAAGAGAGAATCAGTGCGTGGGTCGAACAAAACTAACCCCAAGATAAAACAGATGTGCAAATTGCAGAAAAAATCGTACCAGTTGTCGAACAGTTGGCAGTAATTGCAGCTAGACAAAATTTACCAAAAAACGAACCCCCCATATTTAACGGGGAACCGTCAGCATACAAACCGTGGAAGAATTGTTTCAAAAATATGATTGGAAGAGCCGTAGCTACAAGTAGCGAAGAACTCAATTTTCTACAAAAACACTGCAGCGGAGAGCCTAAACAAGTAGTCATTGCTTTTAGCAGACGACTCTATGACCAACCGAAAACGTGCACTAAAGAACTGTGGGAAGAACTTGAAAAACGTTTCGGAAGACCACCTGAAAAGACTGGTCCAGGCCTCGAATTTTGGTAGTGACGCAAAAAAGCTGCAGACCTTTTCAGACATTTGTGCAGACGTGAGCAGTCAAACAGAAAATTTGGCCGGCTTGCAATGCCTCAATTTTCCCACTCAACTACAACCTATTGTTTCTCGCCTGCCAAAATATATCGCCGATAAATGGGAAAAACAAGTTTACAATTACGGTCAAAAACAACCTGGACAATATCTACCATTTAGCAAGTTTGCATCCTTTATAAAAGATGTCTCAGAACTGAAAAATTATGCTTTCAACAAAAACATGTCATTGGATTCGCTTTCGCCAAACGTTGCAAAACCACTCGAAGCAAAAAATACTGCGCGTGTAAGGAAGACAGCAACTGAGCAACAGACACCTATCACAGATGTATGTCCCTTACACAAGACTGCAAAGGCCTCTCATTCACTTAAGCAGTGCAGGCAATTTAAAGCGCTACCTTGGCAAGAACGAAAACGCGCTATCATGTCAAACGGATTGTGTCTCAAATGCGCCAAACCCGGTCATTTAGTAAAAGACTGCAACAACGACGTTAAGTGTACTGACTGTGAGAGTGCCAACCATTGCACATTGCTACATAGAACTGTAACTGCAAATACACGCACAACTCAAGTAACGGCTAACGATCCAAATAACACAGATGACACTGAGAATAACGAGGCACAAGCCATAGATGTTGTTTCACGAAAAACTACTTTAGGAAACAGAGCTAATGCTCCTGAATTCAACCACACATGTGGTAAGATAGTTTTGGTGAACGTATTCACAACTCACTCTCAAGATTATGTACAAGTTTATGCCACAATAGATGATCAAAGTAATAGGACATTGGTTCATCCTGATTTAATCGATAAGTTAGGCATTCAAGCAGACTGCGTTAAGTTTGCAGTGACTACGGTTAACGGGAAGCAAGAGCACTATGAAAGGAGGGTTTCTGGGCTCATGGTTGAGTCTGCAGAAACAGGTTACATAGCACCCCTACCCCCGTCCCTAGAGTGCGACGCCCTACCCCAAAATCTTGATGAGGTCCCAAATCCATCGCTGCTTCACGCACACCCTCATCTTGCCCCCCTTGTTTGTAAATTGCCTTCCATTAGTCCAAATGCAAGGATGCTGCTTTTGATAGGAAGAGACGCGCCAGATCTCATGAAAGTTAGGCAATCTCTTAACGGTCCTCCAGGTGCCCCATGGGCGCAACGACTAGACCTAGGTTGGACGGTAAGTGGGAAGATGTGTTTCGCCAGTTCAGATGGACCAATCCACACGAACACGTTTTCAACCATTGTATCGCCTTGTGAGAAAGCTATCCGTGTCAAAGAGAATCTAGTTGACGTGCTGCCCCTACCATATCGAACTATCAACACGACGATGCCAAATAATAGACTGCTAGCAGAAAGACGACTGAGATCTCTTCGACAGAAGCTGTTCCGCCAGCCAAAGATGAAGAACGAATATGCTCAGTTCATGACAACCTTGCTACAGAAAGGCCACGCTTCTAAAGTCCCAGAAGACGAAATTAAGGTAAAAGATGGTAACATTTGGTATCTGCCTCATTTTGCAGTGTATCACCCGCAGAAGCCAGATAAGATAAGAGTCGTCTTTGATTCAGCAGCAGAATACCACGGTGTATCGTTGAATAAGCAGTTGCTCACTGGACCAGACCTGATGAACAGACTCTTGGGTGTTTTGACACGCTTCCGGAGGGGGAGAGTTGCTGCAATGTGTGACATTGAACACATGTTTCACTGTTTCCACGTTACTCCAAACGACAGAGACTTCTTATGCTTCCTTTGGTTTGAAGACAATGACCTAGAAGGTCCAGTTTGCGAATACAGAATGAATGTACACCTCTTCGGTAACAGTCCAAGTCCGGCAGTTGCTAACTTCGGATTAAAGCATACAGTAAAGGCCGCATCCACTAGCAAAGAAGTCCAAGAATTTGTAGATCGCAATTTCTATGTAGATGACGGACTCATATCAGGTGACACCAGCAAGGAAGTTAGTGATGTTCTGCTCGACACTAAAGCGGAGCTAGCAAAAGCCAAACTAAGGTTGCATAAAGTTGTATCCAATTCTGTAGAAGTAATGGAAGCTATACCGGAAGAAGACAGGGCCTCGTGTCTCAAAGAAGTAGATATCCACGCAGAAGAATTGCCAAGTCAAAGATCATTGGGAGTGCACTGGAACCTACAAAACGACACTTTCACCTTTGATGCCAAACCAATCGAAACAAAGAAGGAGTTCACAAGGAGGGGAGTACTGTCCACAATAAACTCTGTGTACGACCCAATCGGTTTCGTGGCACCAATCATCTTAATTAAATGGAAAGCTATTTCTGCAAAAAATGATAGCCGGTACAGAAACAACACCATTAGGCTGGGATCAGTCACTGCCATCTGATGAACTCAAAGCATGGAAGAAATTTCAAACAAACCTAGAAAATCTGCACGAATATCAAGTTCCGCGTTCGTTTACTCCGTCGGATTTTGGCAAAGTTGTGAGAAGAGAGCTGCATGGTTTTGGTGACGCAAGCGACCACGCCCTTGGTGTTGTAGTATACTTGAAGTCATTCAACGAAGCTGGAGAAACAAATGTTGCTTTCGTCTATGGCCAATCTTCTGTGGTACCGTTGAAGCCCATCAGTACCATACCAAGAAAAGAACTGTGCAGTGCAGTTAAATTAGCTTTAGCCATGCAAATGGTACAGTCAGAAATTGAGATTGACCTACCTAATGACGACGCTATATACTATCTCGATTCAAAGGTAGCATTGTCTTATATAAAGTCTGAGTCAAAGAGATTCCTCGTTTACGTAGCTAATCGGGTTCAGCTAATCTGCTCTATAACTTCAGCCGACAAGTGGCGTTACATAGAAACAAAGCACAACCCCGCAGATTTAGCAAGCAGAGGCTGTAGTTTCATTGGCCTTCAGGAATCAACGTGGTTATCAGGTCCAGCATTTTTGAAACAGCATCTACAACAGCGTACCAAATGGCAACAACCAACAAAAGACATCCAAACTGGAGATGTTGTCCTCCTTAAAGAGAAAAACGTACCTCGCAATCAATGGCCAATCGCTTCAGTGACATCCACCTATGACAGTCAAGACGGAAAAGTCAGAAAAGCAGATTTAGATGTCATCATCGAAGGCTCAAGAAGACATTACCATCGTCCAACATCAGAGTTAATCTATCTTTGTAGATAAGTACTAACAACCTTAAAAAAAAAAATAGATTGCAAATTACTTAAATGGAAACGTAATTTGAGAGGGGAGTGTTGCGCTCCGCATTTTCAGCCTCTCTTTAATCTAGCCTCTTTTGTATATATTTAATCAACCAATATTTAGCTCATAACTTTAGTAAACGTCAGAACTCTCGTCGAGAATACACCAAATAGTAGCGAAAGACAAATTGTAAGTTAACACATTATCATATTAATTTCACATTCTTGTACTCATTTAATAACTTAGATTAATAGATTGTCATTTATCATTTACAGTTTCACCTTTATCAAGATATTGTTTTTGAACAAACAACAAACAGTGTTTAGTTTCTTGGTACATGGTTGACACACATGCGCGTCAGGCCGTCGTTTGAATACACATAGGCGGCGCATGACACATTAGCAGTATAGATCATGTAAATTTTTTATTTACCTTCTTTAGAAAATACAATTAGTTATATACATTATACACAATTATTGAACAATTTCAGGAAAATGTCTAGGGATGTTCATGGTCGCAATTATTTTTGATAGAAATTGACTATTACGATTTGATGATAGGCCTGTCGAAAAACAGCAAAAAAGATATCCATTAAAATTGTTAAATAAAATTAAACTAAAGAACTAATAACTTAATTACTCCTCGACATGACATCAGTGTAAATTCGTTTATCATAGACTACAGATACCTGGTCGTTCATGTTACTAATTTAATCATGGAATGTAAATTGAACACAGGAACTTCACCTAAAGTTTACGCCCAAAAATGTTGACTATATCCTATACTGTATCCATATACAATCAAACCTGATATAACAGTCAACAGCAACCACCTGTCTAAAGTGGTCACTCTTGCAATGTCTTGAAATAGTATTTTCTGTTGAATCAAAGATTGATGAGCTTGGCTGCAGTTTTGGTGATTTACTGTTTTCTAGTTCTTGCTTCATCTGAGCAGACAAAGGAAACTTACACAAAGAAAATAATTTGCAAAAATTCACCAACCATTAACTTTCCTTTCATTAATAATGGTCAATATATTTTCGTAACTTTGAATACAAGTGAGTAAAACTGTAGGGTTCACAATATGTGTTTGTCAGCATTGCACAATATCCCCGCGAAAAACAGCTCAGGTGCCAGGGGTCCATCAACAGTCCATGAACAGTTCATGAACGTTAAATTAACATTTGCATATTCATGAAATGTTTATGGACAAGTTATAAATAAATTCAGCAGTTCATGAACTACTCATAAATTGTTCATGATACATAGGCCATTTAACATTTATGAACTATTTTTTAAAGGCAGATTATTATATAACAGATTTGATACATCCCTTGCGAAAAACAGTTCAGGAGTTCATGAACGGTTCATGAAAACTTGGAGCCATTTAAGCTGTTCATGGGATGTTCATGAGCTCCTGAATTGTTTTCCGCAAAGATATTATAAAGAGCTGCCAACACATATAACACTTGTACTTGTATTCAATGTTACGAAAGTATGTTGACGATTATTAATCAAACGAAAGTTATTGGTTAGGGAATTTTGCAAATTTCTAAAGTTGAGGAAATTATTTTCTTCGTACAAGTCTCTTTTGTCTGCTCAGACGAACAAAGAACTAGAAAAAGAGTAAATCACCAAAATTGAATATAGGATATAGTCAACATTTTAGATATAACCTTTACGTGAAGCTCATTTGTTCAATTTTCATTCCATGGTTAAATTAGTAAAATGAATGACTGGGTAATCATAGTCTCTGCTATACGAAGTTACATTGATGTCCTGTCGAGGAGTAATTAAGTTATTAGTTCTTTAGTTTAATTTTATTTAACAATTTTAATAGATATCTTAATCGGCTGTTTTTCTGCAGGCCTATCATCAAATCGTAATAGTCAATTTCTGTCAAAAATAATTGCGACCATGCAAGTTGTATTTTCTAAATAAGATAAATAAAGTATATACATGATCTATACTGCTAGTGGAATGCTAAAAAATTATAAACAACATTTTTTACTGACTGTGTATATGTTTTTCTCGTTTTTCTATGTCAATTTGTATATCTTCATACATAGCCTCGTTTTGGCAATTTGATACATGGTAAAAGTAAATAAATTTTGAGCACATATGAGCTAAATGATGCAAGTCTACTATGTCTGATGGTATTCCCTCAAATTGAATCTCGTGATTGTACTGAAACTTGACAACCTCGCTTTCATGTTTCTACTGGGGATGACATTAATCAAATTGCAAAATTAAGGCATTTGCTTTACCTACTCCGATTTCGGAACATTTTGAATATGTTGTTAAGCATAATATTTGACCTTAGAATTGGTTTTAATAAAGGAAAGATAAAGTATTGACCTATTCAATACTTGTAAAACCGAGGTTTCGAGTTCCACTATCTTAGTTCTAACTATATTATCTTAGTACTACTCAGAGATATTTGTATAATAGATTTATTAGGAGTTTTTGTATTAAAATAACAAAGAATTTTGAAAATACCAACCCGCCTGCAAGAAAATTTCCCTTTCGACATTTTTTCAAGGGATTTTCCCAAATGAACACACTCCGTTTTACATATATCTATTTCGATGATTATAGTTACGGTATTTACATGTATCATTCAATAGACAAATCACGAAAAAGTGGTCGTAAAATTATTTAGTAGGGGTCATCCAAGGGGGCCATCCATAAATTAAATGCGTCAGCTCTTGCGTGCAAGATGGAGTGAGGGTTTCAACAGTAAAGTACGCACGATGCTTCACTTTCTCTTTACGTATAGCTTCTTATCGGGTACGTACGTACTAACACATACTAACAACGTACACATATGATCAACGTAATAACACATATAGAAAACAGAATAAAAGTAATAATTTTTTCATCTTTGAGCGAATTTGAACATATTTCTGGCACATTATTTACGGTGAAATGTAAAATGAATATAATGGTTTACCATACCCCCCCCCCATAAATAATTAAAGAGATGCAAATATTTGGCAGATTAAATTTCCCTACTTTTGAATTCAATTTCAATGCTATTATCGTCTGTTTATAAAACAACGTGATCACATTGAATAAGGCATCTCGTGATAATGGCAAATATGGTTGATGCGGGGATTTCCCATCCGAGAAAATAATTAGAATACAAAACCCAGCAACATGCGAACACTCGTTAATTGGCCACCAGAACTGAACCATGCTGAGAAGGTAGAAAAAGAACCAAGCAACAAAGATGTGAGTTGAGAAACAATTAAGCTAGATGACAGTTTGAGGAGATATCATGCTCACTAGATGTGTTAGTCGATACGCTGAGAATATGTTTGCTGAAGATGAAACGATGATGAATTGGTAAGAGATTACATTGAAAATGTACATATATATTCTAATTTCTACACGCGCTATATGGTACAAAGAATGCAATTAATGTCTGTATAATTGTTTAACATATATAATTATATATCCCATGGTTATATTGTTAACATAATGATATTTTCTGTATAACGAGACTCCTCCTGTCTATACATGCAATCTTGAATGTCAGAATGTCATATCATCATGTCAATGTCTCTTCTTATGACCATGGTCATATAGGGAATGTCATTTTTTTTTCAAGTCGTGGCAAGTGCTATCAATAAAGAATGTCTAATTCGCTCATTGCACGTATTATAGTTGTATATAGAGATCGATTCTGAAAATTTGAATATAATAACTTAAGAAATGCTGGATGAGATATCTTTGTCCTACGCAACAAGCAATCATTTAAGCTCCATGACAACCTTTATTTGTTTTATAATCTGATTTATCGGATAGATGTTTGACGAATTGTTTCTAAAATAAGATTTTGGCTGTTCAAGTTATAGACAACAGGAAATGAACTCCGTATAGCTGAAACTAAAAAAGGCCAACACAAGTCACTTTTGGACACACATCTACAATTCTCGCATAGCGTCGCAATGCGCATACCTGGACACACCCAGCTCCAACAGTGACTCAACAGTCCCTATAAAATGAAGTGATTGTATTTGCATGACTCTCTTCAGACACTGGGTTCTATACAGAATGAATTTGTTTTGATTTCACCACATATATACGAATAAACTTTAGTCACAATTTTTTCTTTGCTGCTTTCTCCTGAAAGAGCATGGTAAATCATTTATCATTCGTTTTTTGGTTTTTCGGTTGCAGGAATAATGGATTTGTCATTGGTGGACAAGATTCCAAGGTTCCCCCAGATTCACAAATACAAGGAGCATGCGGTATTTTGATGCAAAGTAATGTTGACGTGGAAAAATGTAAAGAATTAGCAATTGCATTGGGTATATCAACAACAAATGTTATTCATTGGATAGACCCACACAGTTGCCCTACAGAAAAAGATTGGATACTAAGGATATTCAATACATGGGAACATAATGATTACGAAGAGCCATACAAGTACACCTTTGAAACGTTATGCAATGCCTTGAGAACCATTGGTGCCGCGAAGTTGTCAAAAAAAATTGAAAAAAATTGCAAGCCAGCAGAAATTCGAGGTAAGATTATAATTTCTTTAAATCTTTTCCAAAGGTAATTGATTAATAATATTTTGTTTTGTGTAATAGTTAGATAGCAATAGATAGTCAGGCAGGTCTAAATTAAAAATTCTTCAGTGAATTAAAAAAGATTTGAACTCAAAGTTTGACAGAATATATAGAACAAACATTTCTCAAAGTATATTCAGAGAAAACTTACGGTATATCTATATATAAGTCAACATCTCGTATTTCATTTTAGAAAACATTTGTAATTTTGCATATATTGTAATTGAATAAGGTCTACTGTTATCAGTCTCAAATTCATTCTATGTCCTTTGCGAGACGGGACAGCCCGAGGACGACAGAAATGTATGCATACATCACTGAAGATCTACAGAATGGGATCCGCTAAATTAAAGTCTGTATAAGGGGTCATCCATTCATAAATTACGTACTCAGTAAATGTTCCAGTATTTGACACCGCATCCGGCCATGTATATGCAGCTGTACGATTTTAGAATGTCCTACGGGAGAAACCCTTGTTTTTGCTAGTTTGCGGCCGGGAGCCGCAAAAGAAAGCCATGGAAAAGATTTGTTTTATTTCGCTACAAAAGGATAAGCCGCAAATAGAAATGAAACGTATGCGATAACCTAGTTTAAAATCAGAGATTCTGATAATACTACGTCCGGCGGAAATACTTGGTTGAAAAATGACTAACCGATGGATGAACAAACGGTTTTTGCAACTCTATATTATAGGTTACGTCTAGGAAAAAGGTAGCTCCTGCGGAGGGCCTTATGGGCCTTCTGCTCAATTAGGTCCAATGTTGTTACTGTTGAGAAGCTGTATTAATTTTCTTCACTAAGAAGGTGGTTTCGCTCAATATATAGTATGAATTTCATAATCAAAAATTTATTGGTAACATGTACGGTAAATAATTAAGATTGACTCTTAAAATTTAAGAATTATAAGATTTCAAAAGCGTTATTTGATTTCAGTTAGTTAATATTAAGCTGAAATATACTTTGCTAAAGTTAAAATGACTACAATGTTACGATGATTACTGAAGCGCTTTGGAAAATTTTAATCTATATTTAAGCTACACTATTTGACCATTTCAATATATAAATAGTAAGGCAACATTGAACATAACTTTAAAAATTGAGCTACCATGTTTCAAATTCATGCAGTTACCAAAATGAATAAATGTTTATTAAAGTCAAAGAAGCATTGAAGACATAAATGTATGTAGCATATATGTATATACGCTTAAAACTAAAATGTAATAATCCCACTGTATTCCAGTACTGTATATATTCTATAATAGCATTTCACAGTCCGCCCATATCAGTATAGTAGTAGTTCATGATTTGAAAATGAAAGTATGAATTAAAGTAAAACTCTGCCAAATATTCTTAAGACTTCCAGTTGCAGCTTGATATTAATAATCTACTACAGATATCTATAGCTCAATATGAGCGATATAGAAAATACTTCATACGTAAAATGCCATAAGAAAATTGAAACGTAAATATTAAAAGCTAATGAAAGTGTGTTAATTATAATGTCATATTGCTTCCATATACCAGTACTGTATATTTATACTAGTAATATTTCATGATTTAAAAGTACAGTATTAATTGAAGTAAGATGTTACCAAACGATTTTCAAATGTTCCAACTGCAGTTTGATATTAATATTCTTTACAGCAGATATCTAATTCAATATGAACCATAAAAAAAATACGTCAATACCGTTTTATCACTTGAGAATACGTTAATACTGTTTTATCGAAATAAATTTCTTCATTGGATATAGCTAGATGAAGCAATAATACAAATATTACATTCATCTTCATAATTATATCCCCATGTGATAGCAGTGAAAAGGAAAACATTTAGTTGGTCTGGTTTCATTTCGATTATAACTTTTTGAATAGGTTTTTAATTTGAAAGTTGGCTGATGAATATCAGAGCATACAATTATACCGAGACATTTACGATTTTCTAATCAACTTTAAATTAAGCATTTTAATAGCTTTTAAACCTGTAACATTGTTTTTCCACTGAAATCAACTATTCGTAATATAGTTCTTCATCTTCAAATAAGTGACTAAAGAATGAATGTCGAAACACAACTATTAGTACAGTATTTACATTCCAGGATGAAATAGCAAGATAGGTTAAGATACCAAACCTTATACAATGAAACCTGTATATAACGGCCAGCTACGAGAGGTAAATAAATTAACCATTATAGACAGGTGACCTTACATACAGGTTTTATTCAATAGAAAATATTATTATAGACATTGCAAGAGTGACCACTATAGACAGGTGGCCGCTTTATAGAGATGACCGTTATAACAGGTTTGACTGTACTTTACATACATTGATGGCATATATTGGCTAACAACTAATGAAATATTATCTGCAGGATGACTCTTTGCCGTTATATTGACCAAGTTCTAACTTTTTCTCTTTAATAAAAGTCTATTTCGGATTACAATCAGTGAGTGAAACTGGTATCTAGTTTTCTCGAATTTCTAGAAAAAAATAACAAATATTTTTATAGAATTACATAGCAAAAAGATCGACCAATAATATGTTATAAGTTGAATAAAAATAAAAACTTATACTTGTTGAGGCGTTATATTACGTAGCTGGAGTTTAAAAGTAGTACATTTGATCATGAAGGTTCGCAGGGGTTTCACACTTCATGTAAAATTATTTTTTATTAAAAACCTTGAATCATTTCAGGTATCATGAAAGAAGCATTCAGAAAACAGAGAAGTGTTGTCCGGCATGCAATAGAAAGAAAACAAGAGAAAACAGTTATGGATTACATTAAACCAGAGTCGGAGAAACAATTGATAATTGTAAGTGGACCAAAAGGATGTGGAAGAACGACATTCTTAAATCGGATACACAATCAGATAATGACAGATTACGGATTGAAAGCAAAGATACTTCATTATCCGGACAGTCAATTTAGTCAACCCAATGTTGATGTTGTTGTTGGTTTACATAATTTAATTGAAAGCAAATCAAAAATAAAAACAATTGAAACATTGAAAAAAGAATTGATAGCTGAAGTGAATGATAGTCAGGTGTTTGTGATTATCATGGACATGTTCCATGCTGACAAATCATTAAATAGTATTGTACCTTTTGTTGAAACGTTTCTGGGACAAACCACATCTGATATTAATAAGAAGACATTCAAACTAAAGTTGGTTGTATCAATGTGTGGATGTGCTACTAACGCTATTGTTGAGCAATTCGAGAATCATCCCTTCTTTGCTCAAATAATACTAGGTCCATTCTGTGTCCATGAAAGCACAATTTTAATTCAGAAAATAAATCCAAAAATTGTCAATGAAGAATTGATTAATGAGATTATTGACATTAGTCAAGGCTTTCCACAGATGCTCTGTATTTTATCAAATTCCTTAATAGAAGAGAAAGCAAGGAATCCACTGTCAATGCTGATGAGGCTCGAGAGCAAGGAGAACTCTCAGATCAAATCAACTGCAAATCCATGCACTCATCTGGTTGATTTGATGAAATCTATCCCACAAGATGTTGCATACCTCCTCGCAGAAGTGCTTATATTCAAAGATAGATTCACATTGAAAGATGCACAATGCTTCACTACACATGAGCTACGAGATGACAGCAAACTTAGGGAATTGGCTGATAAGGGTTATCATTTGTTAAGCTATACACCGGGGAGAAAAGAATTTTGTTTCTCTACCCAAGTTAGGGAACAACTGGTTGAAACGATGGAAACATATCAGCATTTAAGTTCAGCGTACAACAACAGAAAAATGGCAAAAAATTATTTTCATTTGCAACTACTTGAGGTTCTCAGTTTTCATTTTATGCAAGCGAACTGTACTATTTCTATAAATATAACAACAGTTTTCTTAAAATATTCCATTGAGAAAAAAAAAGATTTGTCTTTATCAGAAAAAGCAATGGAATATATGATTATGTATCGTCAAAGGATCACATTGTGCTTACGGGAAGTCAGTGAAGACATTGCTTCATATCCAACATATCTGGACATCATACTTGATCTGAAGACTTTATATCTACTCCAGAAATTTGCAAAGGTCAGGACAGTTGTAAAGATTTTCAAGAACGTTCTAGATTATGCAGAAAGTCATTCCGAATCTGAAGAGATGCGAGTGATTTCTGGCAAAGCAAAACTGGCCATTGTGTTTTTCTATGTATTCCATTTGGGTTGGGAATGGTATAGTGATACAGCAATTTCGATGGTTGAACAAGGAATCAGTCTTCTCGCTAAATCTGGTACTGAATCAAAGAATGCAAAAGCTTTAGGATTGGGACATTTTCTTCTTGGTCGACTGTTAGTAATCAAACATGCTCTTGAAGGACCGAATTTTAATCGTCGCTTTGCCGATAATGGATATGAAATCTATCTTCTTGGATACAAACAATGGCAAATTTGGCGTGATGAGGATCCATTGGCAGAAGAGAGATATTTGCTGACACTTGGTGCTAAAAGACACGAAGCAGGTATTATGTATTAGTCACTCAGAGATATTAAATTCTTTGTAATAGTTACAAAAACGTTATGTTCATTATAATGTACTTATAATATTAGTAAGCATAGGGTTTTTAATGTCTTCAACAGAGAATTGAGTTGATTGATATGAGCTATTGATATTTGGTGCACTCGACTCGAGTCATTTCAGAAGAGTAGTCAAAGGCAAAATTCTCCATAGCTCAGAGGAAACTGTTCGCTTAATATAACTTATATAAATTTCTTTCTTTCTTTCTTTGTATTTCATGTCGAATTGCATTTGAATAGATATTTTATAACTATTATGTGATGATTTATCATCTATTCATTATAATCATTTATTCATCAGAGATGGTCCGTTATAAGCAAATGTTCTTGCACACATAACTGTTTTAAGTTCCCATAGCAAGAACACATCGTTATACCGTATAACGGCTCGTTCTTGCCATATGAACTTGATTCAGGCGTAATAATAAACATAATAATAAACTTTATTTATTTATAACAGAGTGCTATTTCCAATAGTCACTCAATAGCGCTTTACATTTTGAGTTATAACTTTAAAAGCTGTCTATTTTTTATGTTGTACTTATAGTTTCTTTTAAAGTGCTGTTCTTGATTCGATTTGATCAGTAAACGGAGGCCAGTTTCTAACTGCTTGAGTGTATTTTCCATGTGGGTATCTTTTCTTTTTCCAGAAATGATTTTTTCAGCCAGCCAATTTTGGATACTAATTACTTGTTACCGTTGTAGTTGTGATTTGCCACAAGAGGACCATATGGCAGCTGATCTTTACGTGAAATGGTTAATCCATACATAATTTTTGCTCCGATGAACAGTTGGGGAACGATAGCTCATTACCAAATTTACCCCTTCAAGATTTCTTGCTTCTTGCTTAAATTCTATATGTTGTTCAGACGGACTTAATTCGTCATATACTTTAAACAAGTCCATCCAAATGATCCAGCTGTAGCTATATAATATATCATTGTCTATATTGATTAAATCAGAATTGTGATATTTTCGATCTAATTTTGTAAATAAATTTTATCATCATTGCGAGCGTCTGCACAAGCCATGCATGATCATTTATTTATTCCATATCCAAGCACCTGCAATAATTATTTGTTTCTTGTTGTGATTCTCAATTAAATGCGATAAATATATATATATATATATATATCTATATAATCTAATTTGTGTTTATATTTAACTGTTAACTCCAATTTCAGCACTGAGGAAGATACTTGGAAATCCTTCTGAATCTTGGAAAATTCTTATTGGCACTGTTATGCCCGGATATGAATACCTTTGCCTACAGAATCATCCGTTCTATGCAACAGCTTTGTGGTTCAAAGGTTACCTAGAAATGACCTCAAGTACACCAAACCTTGGAGAAGCAGAGAAATCCTTCAATATTGCTCTACAAATCAGACAAAAGATTGGTGTCAACAATACTGATACTATCATGTCTACAAAATGGCTTGGCTTTCTAAATATCAAACAAGAAAGGTACGAAGACGCAGTTCAATGTTTACAAGAAGTTGCAAAGGCTGCTTATTATGCTCTTGGTAACACAGAACAGACAGCAGAAATATACAAAAAGCTTTCATACGCACTGATTCAATGTAACCAAAAAGATCGCGGAGATGAGTTCTTTAAAGAGAGTGAAAGAATATCTCGAAAATTTCAAAAAATTATGCAAGATAACATTTATAAAGTATTCCTAACAGGATATCAAAGTCAATGATGTCTCCCGATAGTTGATTTATAGGGATGCTTTTATGAATATTATAGACTCAGGAAGCATATTAGTAACATTTTTTACCATTTGTAACATATTATTCACATATTCCCCCACTCAGAGAGAGGACTCAGTTTTCTTTTTAAAGGCGTCTATTGATTAGCACGCTTAATTAATTAATGACCTTAATTACTGCTGCACAATAATATAATCAAAAAGCTTATCATTAAAAGGATTTTGCAAAATTGAAATTTTCATCAAAAAATAAAAAAATATATATGTTATTAATAGTACGTAATAGTAAGTTTGGGTTCACCTTTTTTGTTTTCAAGAACATATTTTACATGTCTGTAAAAACGCACGAACAACTATATACTTAAGAACAAAGAAAGCTGAACATTTTAGAATTCTTGTTTTATTAATACAAGTGAGCGATGAAATACACTTTGCTTGAGCTTCTTGTCTTTAATGTAATTTAAATGAAGTAAAAAGCAATAATACTAATACTAATACTAATAATAATAATAATAATAATAATAATATATACATTTATATAGCGCTTATATCAACAAAAGCTCTAAGCGCTTTACAAATTTAAATTAAAGACCATAAAATGACCAGCAGCCTTTGTATATTTTTGTCTTTGAAATCTGGACCCAGATTTCAATCACTCGTTTTCATGATACACGGCCCGCCTTTGTGTCTCCTTTGCACACACGCGCGATTTTGCAAAACATTTCGTAAAACGAGCATGGAAGCATTCTGCCAAGTTATTTATCAACGAACTGGTTTGGAAAGTTACAAGAGCAATAGAGGTGGACGTCGTAAGGGCTTTCGACGCTTGAATAAATGTGTCCCACAAAAATCAATTCACTTGCTACTAGCGTCATACGAATTGAGGAAGGATGACAGAGTTGAAAGCTACAACTGAACTCGACTGCTTCAAAATTTCATGTTGGTGTTTACTTGATACAAGAATATTAGGGATTGAAAGAACAGGAAGAGATTTGTTAGCATTCAAAATCGAAATTTATCGCCGAAACAAAATGAAATTATAACACCAGGTGAATTCGATTTTTAATACGGATACTTTGATCATTGACTCAAAATTATATTTGTAAACACGTTACACGTCTAAAAATAGTTAGTTACATACCTATGTATGTTTCACATTGCATTGTTTTTCTGCAGTATTTATGCACGTAAATTGTAAAATTTAGAATCACATGAATTTATTTAGTGTTGATTTGAAAGTACATTTTATCCAAGTTGTTTTGATTTGCGTCAAACTTCTCAGACAGATAATCGGACTGTGTGACTCCCAGTCGGCTATTTATTTTTGAGCCGTATACATTTGTTGGATATCTATAGCCATAAACTTTGCGTTTCGAAAAGTAAGAATTGAGATTTACCCAAAACTGAAATTGATAAACCAGACTATTTTATGTCTTGTCTTTCCGTAGCAACAGCCACGAGGACAATCCTCTGACGTGAGGGTAGAGACGAATGGTCACCCTATACAGTCTCTGACGTCACATCTCCAAAACGAGGTCACTATTAAGATTGAAGTCTGAAATTCTGAACTTCACTTCTGGAGTCAAATCCGAAATAATATTTGAAAGATCTTGTCGAACTGTCATGGCGATAAAACAATTTTTCTAACAACTGTCACCAACTTTGACTTTATTTACAATCAAATTTTTATTACATATTTTGCAATTTTTGTAGTGCTACTTTATTGAACCTTGCATCAACATTGTGGATGTTAAGTTTTAATGATGTACAAGTAATTATTTATTTGGAACAATTTTTCACATACTGGAAGCCAAACTTCATCCTCCTTCCTGTCAAGGCCGTTTTCATACCAGCTCAAACATCAAAGCTATGCATTATATATGGTGTTATACGTTTGATAAGTATTCAAGCAATTGTAACAAAATGAACAGTGTTTACATTTCACTTTTGTTTTGAAATAAATTGATTCGTGAATAGTGATCCCCACAAAAAAGATGGCGTGTTTAAGTTTTGACATAAATCAAATAAGTATCAAATTATGAATCAGATATTTTCGAGTAAATATGTTAGTTTAATTTTTCTCACTATCGATTGTTATTGGAGGGAAGTAAAACCGTGTTTCTATAGGCATTTGCCGGTTGTTTGGTCACTTATGACATCCAAATTAAATTTCTTCCGCTTTCTTTTCAAAAAGTTGTGGTAAAATAATGGCGCCAAAAGGCGCGCTTTCTCGAACTGAATGCTCACTCATTATAATAGTTCCTTGCAATCATGGATATGATCCTATAATTACCTGGGTAGTATAGTAATAAAGCCGAAAACATTATTTGTAGCAATTACAGATAATATCTTGCTATAATAGACTTGAAAATAGTCCAATCTGTAGGCATTAATTGTTACGTCGCTTTCTAAATTCTGTCTTCATAATCAGTCTTACAAATAAATTGAATAATAAATACGTAGCATCAGTACAGCAAAATATCCCATTTTATAAAACTTAAATCCATCGACAACAAAAACAAGTAATCTATTTAATAATTATTCCAGATCAATTGGCGGTATGGTGACAAAATAAAATGAAGGGCATTTGTTAAAATTGTGGACCGCCATGCCAGTCAAATAGTTTGATTGAGTTGTGAGTGAATTCGGATTTGATGAGATTCAAAGGAAATACAATCCAAAGGGTAGTCTCGTTTTGGAGATGTGACGTCAGAGACTGTATGGGGTGACCATTCGTCTCTACCTGACGTGAGCGCTGACGTCACTTTCCAGAGGATTAGCCTCGTTTCTTGTAATCAAAACAACAAAACAAAGCAAAGGCTGCTGGTCATTCGAAACTCTTTAAATGAAACTATAAGGAACTGAAAAAGTAAAACAGTGACATATAAGCCTTCTAAAAAATTAAAAATTAAATTAGCTATTCACTTGTACAATATATATTGTTAGCAATATTCATTAAACGCTTTCTGGAATAAATAAGTTTTTAACATATTTCTGTCCTGGATTAGTATCTAGGCCTATCTCCGTACCCTTGTATTGTGTTGTACAATCCAATCAAATAGAATTTTAAGCGTATTGGGCTGATTGGAGCAGGAGGTAACCAGATATTTTGATTTTGATGGGATTTGATATTATTTTGATCTGAAAAAATGGGCATGCATATTCTTATAATATCTAATTATATTTACTTATCATCAAGTAATTATTCATCATATAGCCTACTTGCTTGTAGATATAGGCTGGATTTTAGCGAATGATAGTGTGAATTGTGACGTGATTCTCCGGTGGGTGTAAAATACCGACCCGCCGACTCGCCGACCGCACAGACCAGATTGATTTAATCAAGAATTCCGTGTTGACATGAGGAATACTTTATATTTACGGCGTTGTACAGAATATTTTGTATAAACTTTTGATTCATATATACGATATTTATTATTTCTCCAGTAAATATGACCGATAAATGTGATAAGCTTCATATTTAGGACCCTCAAAGCATGAATAGGCTAAAATTGAAACTTCCAAGCCATACTGTATATGATTTAGATGGGAATGTACACATTCGTCCGACGGCTCGTGCAAGTGCAAGTTTTGCTTCATTATTCATTATCTTGCAAATAAATACGATGTCTGCTGAAGTCCTGAAGATTTATAAATTTTCTTAAATAGGTATGTTCCCCGTCGAATTAATTCTTCCAATTTGTTCAGTTAGAAAATTAAGTAAAGTACATGTTTTAAAACTTGAATAATTGTTTAAATTTACATGAAATTTACAGTCAAGGTTCCACATAACAATAACAGGAATAATAACAATCCACATCTCATAAATATGTATTACTACGAAACAAAAACAACGTGGATTGATGTGCGTGCCACAATTGTGTCGATGCTTTCCCAGTTGAATTGTTGAGCCGAACAAATTGGAAGAATTAATTTAACGGAGAGCATACCCATTAAAGAAAATTTATAAATCTTCAGTCAGCAGAAAGTTCTTACAAAATATTCTGTACAACGCCGTGAACGTGAAGTATTCGTCATGTCAACACGGAAATTCTAGATTGAATCAATCTGGTCTGTGTGATCAGCGAGTCGGCAGGTCGATATTTTACACCCACCGGTGATTCTCCTTTGTTTTGCCATGATTTATGTTGACATGAATAAATGGACAAGAATTAAAAGAACTGATCTCTTCTGCTCTTAAAAAGCGAACATCACAATATTCGTCTGCCTTTTCTTCCCCTTTTTGCCTTGCTTTTGCCGACTGGAGACATTTCAGGGAAGATTTGCCGACTGACCAAGTCGTCAGGGCCAGGGGGTGTAACCAGCCAATACCCCAATACTAGCGACGGCCCTGATTGCGATCGAGCATCTTTTTAGTAATTTCTCAGCAGGCTTTTTGCAGTGAATTAATAATCCCTTAACTTATGAGTCCCCTTTATCTGCTTTTATACGAACGAGGGGATTAGATGGCACTCGGTAATGCCCCTATAATGGTATTACAGGTCTATACTGGAACGAGACAGAATTAAAATTGGACAGTTTACTTCAAATTTCAATGTTGTGCTTTTGTATTTGTTAACGTAGACCTAACCATCAAATTTGTATGCATTGCGGTTTCAGTATCAGTAAATATGGTAAGGATTTTAAAACTTTATGAGATATAAATATCAGATCAATTCTGTGCCAGATCAATAGCAGACTCAACAAAGTTAACATCTTACTGTAATCTGCTACATCTATAATCTAACTGACTAACAAATGAAAGAGAGTTGCTTCAAACCAATATATTATAATAGAACCAAGATATTCTAACTCAGATTTGTGTTTTAAAGAGTTTTAAACAGGCCATAATATTATCTTACGTTGTGAAAATCAACCAAATAAAATATATTTAACATCCTCAAGTATTGAATAATTCAAATTTGAAAACAGTAGGCTGGCTATCCCTGTCAGTCTGTCCGACATCAATATTAACATCCTCAAAAGTCTATCTTTGTTGATCCAATATCGATCATTTCCAAACATTTTGATCTGTTCTAACACGGCAGAATCACTGAGAATTGGCCTCAAAAGCTATTTTAAGATCAACTCGTTTTGATGCGAAAAAATCCCCGCATTCAGATTATCAAACAAACAAACTTAGTTTCTTGTGAAAAGTAAAACATTTATTCGCGCGGTGCAGATGAAATCATGAAACCCGGTTCTGTTTGATTGATAATCTGACCCCCGGGAATTTATTCGTATCAAAACGTGATCTTGGTTCTATTATAATATCTTGTTCAAACATGTATGCTAGTGATCTAACTCTTCGAATTCTCCAGCAAAGTGTTTGAAAGTAGTATCATTGGAATCACCGTGTGTTGATCTATGTTTTTATTTGGTTTTCTGTTTCACTTTTGTTCTATATTCTTCGTATCAAAACAAAATGTATCTTTCATGCAGTTTGCAGTCCTTGTGGCTTTACGTCATAACTTGCTATTATTTAATTTATTTTGTTATTCCCAACTTTTCAAATAGTTTAATATATTCTATTACGTATCGGAATCTGCTTTCCGTAACATAGTTTTCAAACTATCCGCTGTCTGATGTCCTATTTATAAACGTGACAGCTTTTTATCTCATACGTATTGAGGTTGATCACCACAAAGTGTTGATGTAAGCAACATTCGTTCAAGGCGCTTCTTTTTGCTGGCGTTGAGAACAGAGGACGCGTTCAACCATAAATAACAATTGTTTTACTCAACAAGATGCTTACGCGCAAGTGCTAATAGGACAGAATTATGATGCTTGCCCATAAGCTGTCAAGAAATGCCGCTACATTATGTCAATAAGATTGGGTAGGCTAACTTAGTCAATAGACATGAATAGTCAATAGTGAATTCATATTGCAGCAACAGATGAGAATCTGAGAGGCTTTCTGTGCATAACTGCGGGACGAGGGTTAAGCAACATTTTTGCCCTCTCGACCAAAAAGCCCAGGAGCCACCACTGCGTGCCATATTGCTTGTTTTCAGAAATTTATGTATTTCAGCCTCCTCTGAAATCTGTTTCTCACGGTTGTTCCTACGCCACGCAACCGTGATTTCTATTGTCTTCTACTGGGTTTCTCTGTATTATTTGTCCCACACATGTAAAATCCATATATTTATGATATCAATAACATATCTAATAAAATTAAGTCTATCCAATAGCAGATAAAATAGTGAAATAAAAAATGAAATAGGGGATTTGTAATGTAGGGTAAATCTTACATTGATTAAATAGGCTAAACTGCCTGATGAAACTCGCAATACATGTGAACTGTCTTTCTCCATTATAATATTATTTATAACATATATAATACAAATATAATTTAGTACAAACAATCAACAGCTAAACAGTACTCATGGTGATCCAAATTTTAAAAGCAGATTACGAAGACTTTACAAAACAACTCGTGATTTACTAAATGTAATTTCACACATATTGTGATCCTCAAGCAGTTTTTTTTAATCAATCCAAGATCTGCACTACAAATCCCCTATTTCAATTTTTATTTCACTATTTTATCTGCTATGGATAAACCTAACTTTATTATATATTAATTGAAATTGTAGATTACATTGATTTTACACGTGTGAGACAATAACTCAGGGAGAAACCCATGAGAAGACAACAGAAATCACGACTGAGTACTGAGTGGCGTGACAAAGGCCGCGAGAAACATATTTCAAAGGAGGCTGGATTTCGTGAAAATTTTGAAAAAAAAACAATGAGAAGCAAGTTTAATATAATATAGAATATGTTATAGAATATGTTTAGTTTAGGATCACCACTAGTATAGGAAGTTAGGAACTAATTATAATTTAGCCAAGGTCCGATTCCAGGTCAGTTTAAACTGTTTATAATTGCATTGCTAGTTAGACTCATTGTCTGTATTGCATATTCTGATATGCCAGTTTCCTAGACTTCAGAGGAGGGCATTCTCCAACAAGATCTTGGATGCGCTATAGCAAATTATAGCAATTTTGTTACTTCTCCGCAGCGCACCTAATTCCGACTTCTAGATCACTTATAGGGTACATCTATATTTATTTTTTATTTATTGATACCGAATATTTATACAGGATAAAAACTTCAGCAAATTGCTGTTATCAACGCTTGTCCCTTTAAAAAAAAAAAAATTAAAATCAAATATGGATACCCCTGCGAAAAACAGTTCAGGAGTTGATGAACAGTTCTTGAACAGTTCATGAACTTTAAATGGCTCCAATTTTTCTGAACTGTTCATGAACTGTTCATGAACCCTCACAGACAGTTCATGAACAGTTCATGAACAGTTCATGAAAATTTGGGGCCATTTAACGTTCATGAACTGTTCAAGAACTGTTCATGAACTGTTCATGAACTCCTGAACTGTTTTCGCAGGGGTAGGCCTAATGTGTAAAAATTAAAAGTATTTAATGGTGTAATTTATATTTTTATACCTGTGATTGATTTATAGTTTTAAAAATATATGGAGGTGATTCTAATTGTTATAAAGCGATTTAAGAGCTATTTTTCGGGTATCGATTTGTTGTGAATTAAAAAGTTTGACTCCTGAGTAATAGAATCCATTTCTTCCAAACTCAGTTTTCATTTTAGGTAATACAACACTGTAGCCATTATTACGAGTGTTTTTGTTGTGTAGACCAGGGATAAAATGGTCCACAAATGCATCGCAGATATTGCCTACCAATACATCTCCCACTAGCTCACAAGCCCTTTTTTCTATAGATGTAATAGGGTCTGACAGTGTTTTTTATTCTTTGTGATTGATGATGTCGATTGCACGAGAGTGAAAAGATTTGAATTTGTTTCGTTGAGTGATGTTTAGATTTAGATGAGTGGTGCAACAATATGTGAGTAGTGGGTAGAACCATTGTGATATAAACTTTTTTGGCAGAATTTCCATCTAAATAGGTTCGTAATTTTGCAAGTAGTGGCAATCGGCCAGAGGCTTTTATGTACTTCTTATCAAAATCATTTTTCAAGTTCAATGATTGATCAGTTTCAACTCCGAGATATTTGTATGAGTTGGTATGGTTGATTTTGTTTGTCTGATGATGTAGATGTAATGAATGTTCAGTTTGTGTTCTTAATCGCTGAGTAGTTCCAAATAGCATGCTTTAGGTTTTGCCTTTCTTGACGTTCATTACCAGTTCATTTTCTTTAAACCACTCTGAAAGTGATAGCATGGTGTTGTTCAGAGCATTGTTTATGATTTCAACTGTTTTACCTTCTATATACAGTACTATATCATCTGCATAGGTCTTAACATCATTTATATTATCTGCAATGTCGTTAAAATAGATGATGAAAAGTAAATGCCCCTGGATGGATCCTTGAGGTACACCATTTGTTAATTTTCTTTCTTGACAAGTGCAGTTGTTGAACTTAACAAATAAACTACGGTTATAAAGATAATCTGCAAACCATTGATTTTCTACATTTTCTATCCCATAGCTCTGAAGTTTTAAAAGGAGATGAGAATGACTGAGAGTATCAAATGCCTTGCCTTTATCAATGAAGAGTGCTCCGACCAAATTACCTTTGTCTACATATCTCCTAATGTCATCTAAGAGTAGAGTTGTTGCCAGCTCAGTTGACATTTTCTTTTTAAAACCAAACCTCAACTAGTAATGTTTTAATTTTTAAGCTTAAATGTGATAAACTGCTCATAAATTGCGATTAAAAGATGCAAACATTAAATGAAGTCTTGGAAAATTACACTGCATTGCGTTTGCTCTCTTTCTTTTATGTTGAATCAATTTCCATTGTATTGAAGAATCTTTCCATCACGCCTTGCTGAACAAGTTGCTTTGTCAAGGACAAGGGCTACTTCCTGTTCTATGATGAAACTGTTTCCTCTTTACAAGTTTCAGAATTTTCTATTTATCACTCTTTCCCATTGAAATTTATCAAGATATGCTAGATTTCAGACTACCGGTATTTTCAAATTTGAATTCTCATGTCTGAAGTTTTACTACATGCTACTAAAAGCAACCTATTTGAGGAAGCAAAAGGCTGACTTGCCTCAGGCGCACGCTGCAAATTGAAAGCTAGCCTGCGTACCATCCCAATGGTTTGCTTCTGAAGCCATATGGTCTGTGAACTAACTTTTGATTTTCCATCCATCGAATATAACACAGGCTATATAAATTTTGTAAATCATTCACACACGGATTTACACATTGTCGCAAAACATCAATTTTCGTAAAATCACAAGTCTTTGTCACAACGACATATCTAGCAGTTGTCACAATGAATTTACGATTTTAGGACGTAAGGCATAAATTTTATGCACAACTCAGTTGAACTTGTTTGGTGAAAAATCACACGTTAGTTCACATGCCCTATGGTTTCTAGAAACCTTAAGGCTAGCACGCAGGCTAGACGAAGGTTTGTAAGCCACGTTATGCTCCATTAATAGCTCTGTTGCTATGGCAATTAATTGATCAAACAAATATATGATAAAACATGGTTGAAGCGCACGTTGAAATGTCATTGAGATTTTGATGAAATAATACTTTTGCAGGCACAAAGTCTCGACAGATTGGCTGGATATGGACTGATGCTAACTGGAATTTTAATATTGACATATTATACATTATGGGTTGTTATTCTGGTAAGTTTTCACTGAATAATAAAAGTGTCAATATTCATTAAATATGAATTCTAAAAATTACTTTATTGAATCAAAATAATTCCATTTTAAAATTCATAGGCAACCCCACAGTAGACCTTAGCCCTCCATTTTCAACCATTATATCCAGCGTCACATGTTTCAACAGGTTTGAACTTAAATTTAACAAATAATGAATAGGGAGCTATGTACAAGCACAAGTACAGTGTAGTGAGAATAAGGCTTTATTTCACTGTAAAACAAAGTGACCTGATCCTCTAGCACCTATTCGTCAACTGGAAGGAGAGGCAACGCCATAACCAGAAGAGAGCAACAACGTCACACATCATATCATTGCAACTGAGATATGATTTTTGTTTAGCACGTTGCCTTGTGTTAGGATACCACTACCGTATTACACTTTCATTACCGTGAATTTACACACTACCCCCTGTGAAAAAAGTTCATGAATGTGAGATTGCCCAAAAGTTCATGAACTCTTCATAAACAGCTCATGAACGTTCATCAGCTGATCATGACTGTTGATGAACTGTTCATGAAAGTTCATGATGAAAGCTCATGAATTTCTTTCACCGTCGACAACCCGGTCATCATTCCATATGTATCAGTTTATCATTAATCCTCCACAGTGGTTCATGGCAGCAATGTCTCAGGGGTTTAGTTACTTTATATATAGCAGAACTATTGGACAGCTTGGGTTCAGATCCTGGTCAAGTCAAATCAATGTTGATTTTAAATTCACTTCTCTATCAATTACAAAATATGTGTGTTAGTGTCTTAATTCACTTTGCTACACAGTGCGATAAAGTTTCATAACTATGTATAGTACCAGTGTTTCTTGTGATGGGTGTGCGTGTATGGGATGAGTCATATTTTCTTTGTGAGCTAATCAAGAACATCATTGCGGCTGCTACCAATTATAATGCTTATTTCGTATCCAATTTGTTTGTTATTTTCAGCCATTTGTTGAACCTCATCACATGTTACATAACTTATTTCCACCTCCTATGTATGCAGTACTTTTACCCGCTGTTGCTGGATTACTTGTTCTCACCATTGCAGGTAATAACCTCATTCAATAAAGTACAATAAAACCTGATATAATGGTCACCTATATATAGTGACCACCTCAGTAGTATATCAAAGAGCTTTACTGATATTCTATTCTATTGAATTGATCATGCATATACTGTATGTATAGGTAATTTATCTTCATTTTTCAAGTGACGGTAATATACAGGTTTCACTGTAATCATATTCAACAATATCTATGCTTTCGGATTGCACAATTTGGCATAATGTCACCTAGTCCATATTTATTTCAGCTGATTGTCATTATAACCTTACACGTTGTGAAATTAATAGCCATAAAATCGATTTTTGAATTTAAGGTTTGTAAGGATAATTTTTTGTTTTGAAGAGTTAGTCAAATCAATGAAATGGTGGTAGGCCTACACAAGCTAACAAGTGGTACTGCATTTTATAAAGTTTACTTTTTTACATGATTAAACATTGCTAATCAGTTGTTATCTGTTCAATCTATTGAGCTTTAGATGCTTTATTGCTCCCTGTAAAACGCAATTCTAAAAATCTTCCAAAGATTCCTTATTAGCAGCACGCGAAAAGCAGTTGATGAACTGTTCATGAACATTAAATTACCCAATTTTCATGAATTTGTCATGCTTATTCTTGAACTCTTTATAAACAGCTCATAAATTGCCATAAAAAGTTCATGAAAATTGGGCCAAGTAAGGTCCATTAACAGTTCATGAACCATTCATGAAAGCTCATTGAACGTGTACAATATTACATCAACGGTCTTTTCCTCACAAAGGTGTAATGAGGAAAGATTTTGTTCATTTCTATAAAATCAATATATCAATATTCTCAATTGTCTTTAGATTTGGTCATTCTGATACGCTCCAATGAGCTACATAAATGATCGCTTTTTCTTTCTATGGATTCATGATTCTTTTGTTTTAGGTGTTTTTATTGGCATTGTCGTGTTAAAAGATGCAAAGAAAAAGAAGAAGAAAGAATAAGAAATCAGATTAATTGTATTTTAATACGACAAAAGATTTGTATTAACAAATAGTAGGTAATCGAGATGTAGCATTTATCACTATGCTTGCACCAGAATCTTAAATCATGTATGATATATTATATAGCCTATACGTTTGAATGGTTAATTTGTGTGTCCACTTTTCCACTGTTTTCTCAAACATTTTTCAAGCAAGATATTTAAGTTATATAGCATTTGAACTATTTGATTCCAGTCATGTTCTGGAGAGGCTTCGTTTTTGACTCATGCTTATTTATTTCGTTTTCTGTTTCGCATAATGATAGAACAATGGAAGAACAAAGAACAATTTCACAAGGGTGGCTCATTGCCAAGTTGTTTATATAAGACACTTTTTATGCAGTACACAATACCAGTGATATCTTATTACTACATTTTCTTACCTGTTGTACTGTGCAACCCTAACAATTGCATGCAGTTGCTACCAATTGAGTCTTGCAGGGAAGTAGGAGTGAACTTGAGTGGCAAAAGATGCTTAAAAATTTGTTATCCAGAGGTTTTCCCAACATATCGCACAGTAATAAGAGGAACAAATAAATGAAAACTTTCTCATTGCATGCACATGTAAAGATAATTCTGGAATTTTGGGAACATGAAATTGCCCTTCAGTAATCTTAACTCGTTACCAGGAGATTAATGGACGGCATGACTTCTTGGTTTTTCATACAACCTTGATACGGTTTTCCTGTACTTTTTCACATTTGACTGTAGGTACTGACATCATGTTGTATTTTTGGTAAATGACATTATTTGGGATGTGTGCCATTAAAAACAATTGATTCAAAATTCACAAAAGTTGAAATTGGAATTGCATTAATGTGTAGTGGTTTCATTCTGAAGCCTGATATTCTAGCAAAGGGATTTTAATACACAAGGGAGAAAACGATAATTAGATATTTGAAGAGAGGCTTGGCCACCTGCCAAAAAGATACTGTTCATGAATTTACACTAATCATGAATTGTTCATTAACACGTTATAAGCATTTTATCAAAATTCCATGAACGTTAAATGATCTATTTTTCATGAACAATTTCATATTCAAACAGTTAATGAAAATGCGCTATGTAAAGTTCATGAACTATTTTCATAGGGAATATATCTAACTTTAGATCAAATTATTATTTTATTCAACGTAGCTTCAATGTCTGTTATTTATCTATCACAATGAATATGGTACGCTGCCTACATTTTGAAGACAATTTGTGAAGTTCATGAACTAGTGGATACCTTCCAAATGAGGATAACTTTATTAATAATGCAGGATATCAAATTCAGAAAGTTCAAGACAATCTATAAAAATGATTGTAGCATCATTACTCAATTTATAACTCAATCTATATGTTTGTTCAAGTAATTTTAAAACTTACGGGACCGTGCCTTTTCTATGGCCGTTATTATGGAATAATATGCCAGATGATTTGAGATCCTGTATTTTGATACCAATTTTCAAATGCGTGTTAACAACTTATTTATTCTAATTTTTTTTTTGATAAATACTGCTGACAATTTATTGTCTAAACGAATAGTTAATTTTAATTTGTATTCTTTAGATTACTTAGATGTCTAAAATACTGTTTTACTTTCTCAGTTCCTTATAGTTCTATTATTATTATTATTATTACTAAACTTTGATATACTAAAACAAATACCATCTGCCATTAACCAAAGAATATCCGATTTATCTACTAATGAAGAAATATTTGATAAAAGCAAACAAACCTACGTAGACGCCTTAGAAGCAAGCGGGCACGACGCAAACCTTTCGTATCAACCACGCCCTACGCCACAAAACAGCAAAAGAAACAGAAACAGAAAGATGATATGGTTCAACCCGCCCTACAATAAGAGCGTAAAAACAAACATTGGCCGATCATTTTTGAACCTAATTAAAAAGCATTTTCCTAAATCAAATAATCTTAGCAAAATATTTAATAGTAACACAATCAAAGTCAGCTATAGCTGCACTAATAATATGGACACAATTCTGAAAAGTCACAATAACAAAATAATAAATAGCGAAAATAACAACACAACCGATGCCACGCCTTGCAGTTGCAGAAACAAAAGATCCTGTCCATTTGATAATCGATGCCAAATGAAGGGAATCATTTACCAGGCAAAAGTCACCACTCCAGAAGACGAAGAGGGAAAGTGCTACATCGGTTTAACAGAGGATACATTTAAAGTGCGCTATACACAACACAAGTCAACGTTTAAACACAGAAAATATAGCACTAGCACATAACTATCAAAATATATTTGGGAGCTGAAAGACAACAACAGCGAGTATACAGTCAAATGGTCACCCATCGCCAATGCTAAGCCATATAGCAACATTTCAAAAAAGTGTCATTTATGTTTATTGGAAAAATACCACATTATATGCTCAAAAGAAAAACTATTAAATCGTAAATCCGAACTAATTTCTAAATGTCGTCACGAAAACAAATTCTATTTAGCTAATTTTAAAGAAACAAAAACATAATAATAATCAACCAACTGATGTAATAGGAAACAATTTTATTTATTTTATCATCTATTTTGAAAAGAAAAACTTACACCATTGTATTTAAACAATAACACTATAATTAACAATAGCGCGGCATTCACGTATAGTCTGAAATAGGAGTTAAAACCATCATGTATGTATACATTTCTCATAGAATAAAAAACTGTCTGATGATCGCAGTAGCGTGAAACTTGGAGTTACAGTAAAGAATGTGTTTTCTTTGATCTATCACCATTATTATTATTTACCGCTCTGCCAAATGTTGACATTGAGCACTATTTTGTCTGCTATTAGATAAACCTATACTTATTATATTATTATTATTATTATTATTATTATTATTATTATTATTATTATTATTATTATTATTATTATTATTATTATTATTATTATTATCATTATCATTATCATTATCATTATTATTATTATTATTATTATTATTATTATTATTATTATTATTATTATTATTATTATTATTATTATTATTATTATTATTATTATTATTATTATTATTATTATTATTATTATTATTATTATTATTATTATTATTATTATTATTATTATTATTATTATTATTATTATTATTATTATTATTATTATTATTATTATTATTATTATTATTATTATTATTATTATTATTATTATCATTAAAAATTATTCAAGCTGATTCTCTTTTACTAATTAATGAACTGGTTCAGAAAGTTAATGAATTGTAAACGAGTAATGAGCAATTATATAGATACAAAATAGTCAAGTAAAGACACGTTGAATATGACATGAGAGATTCATGTAATGCTAATTACAGTTATATTTCTGAAATAAAAAATTAATTTGACTCTATAATTTAAAGTAAACATTGTTCATGTGATCTCCAACTGACAAGACGATGTTTCATTTGATTGATTTGCACTTGAATGTGATCTGAAAAGGCAAATAAAAAAGGTAAATTGAATGAAATTTTGTTCTTAAACCCTGGTATTCACATCTGCAAATAAGTCCAGTACAGTGAAACCTGTATATAACAGCCATCTACGAGTGGTAGAGAAATTGACCACTATGTGCAGGTGGCTTTTATAGAAAGGATAATGATTCAATAGAAAATATTATGTTAGACATATCACGAGTTACCATTATAAACATCTTTCTGTGAATTAATGATTTAAATTCAATTTCAATTCAATGTTTTTCCATATTAAATTAAAACATCACAATGTTAGACTTTCTTAATTCGAAGTGACTATTTGTCCGGCAGTCGCAGCCATTACGAATTCCACTGCGCCCGCGCAGACAATAAATTCCTCAATCACATATTTTACTCGTTTCAGGGTTAGGGTTAGGATTCGATCACGTGATCAGGGTTCGACGAAAGGTTCAGCCTTTTGGAATCCTAGAGGCATTTAAACAATTTCTTCTGAATTTTTTTGTTGATAATCGACCAATAAATCATCACAAATATCAATTTTATTCTGAATTTGCTATAACCTTCTTGAATCTAAGATTCCAGGATTCCTACTTTTGTCAGACTCTGCAGGTGATAACCACCCAGTGAGTATAAATTCGTTTCTGTTTCATCAACTTTCATAGGCACAGCACATTGGCAGTGCATCTGAATAGTGTGCAATCATGCTGGTTCAAGTCCAGGTCGCTCCAAATTTTTAATTTGTTTTCATTACTTATGTTCCAAAGTTTTTATAAGTTACTTTTCGTTCATTAAATATGCATGCGTTGCTATTCATAATTCATGGAGGTTATAACAGTGCATGACAATGATGACATGGTATGATTTCACAAGCTATTCAAAACTTCATGAACATTTTATGAATTTGACATGGCTCAATTTTTGTGATCCTTCATAAACAGTTCATGAAAAAGTCTATGGAAATTGGGCCATTTAACATTCATGAACCATTCAACTGCGCTGTTTTTTTGCAGGGGTTTATGTTTCACAAAGCATATCTCAAACTATTGAAATAAATAAATGCAGTCACCATACTGCTGATACGCTTTGTAAATATTTTGTTGAATTGACCGAGCAATGCAATGGTGTAGCTCACATTGTAAGCAACATTTGGGTCTTTGTAACTAGCGCAATACCTTTTGAATTCATGCTATTCTTGATCTAAATATATTTCTAATATATTCTACATAGTGAGAAAAATCAAGAAAACAAAATCAAATGCTATTCTGTTTATGAACAAACATTATTTTGTTTTTATTCGAATTTGAACATTTAGCAGGAATTTTGTATGTGGTAGGCCTACCGTTGTTCTATCATCAGCATGAAATTAATATGGACTTACTGTATTTGACAATGTTGAATATGTCCACGGTTTGTTCCATAGAAGAATCCATTACCAGGTAAAGGGTGGAATCTAGCAGTGTTGACGCTCAGATGATACCGCTCACGGCGATCACATTCATGGATGACACTGAATACAGGCTATGGAATATCCAGCAATATAAACAGAGATCACTTGTATATCCTTGTCAATACAATGTGCTAGGATATATTTTATAACATTAACTGTATCAACATAATGAGGATGTGCTTATAATTAGAATATCTTAATCGAAGTGTCCATTGATCAAGGAGCCAACAGTGCATGGCCAGACATGTCCTCCCTCCTGAAACATCCTTTAACCTTTTGAGTAATTCTTGATTATTTTAATTTGAAAGTGCGCACTTTTTGTTCATGATATGTACTCCCGAAATTGAATATAGCTACATAAAGGTCTATGAACGTTGTTCAACCCCCTTCGAATGAGTACAGCAATTGTGTATAAACACTATATACATGAATACTGTAGCAATTTCTGAATGTTTCATGTACCAAATTAATTGTTTTAGTCAAATAATTTATTGTACATTGACTGATGACTATGAATTTATTGACCATCTTCTCCCCAGTGAAACACAGTTCAGGAGTTCATGAGCTCGTAAACCGTTTTTTGCAGCAGAGGACCGACTATTGTTTATTGACCATTTAATGACCATCAAATGAAATTCTAACTGATTGATAAAATCACACATTACTAATTAAATAACGCTGGAATCAAGATTCAAATAATCCTTGGGGAAAAGTGATCAAGATTGGTTGTAAAGATCAACAGATATAGCATAAGATTTAAAGAGCACTTAAATAGTTTATCATGAATATAATGACTCACCTTTTCACGGTCATCAATCACAGGTTTTTCAGTATCCACAGGGAGTTTTACAACTTGGCCCATCAACTATTGGACAAGCAAAAAGAAATAGAAATGATAAATTATGGTATCAAAGTATCTATCTATTCAAGTTAGTAGAATACAAAATGAGCAAATACAGGAAACCATTATGGATAAATCAATTAAAAACATTCATGATCAGTATAGTCAGAACAATGTCATGAAAATAACAATATGTTAATTGAAAATAGATAATTGAAATATGCGCCTTTATATAGGAACATTAAAATATAATTAAAAATTAAGTTTCGAAATTCAAATAATTATCGAATGGAAATGAATACATTATACTATATGATATTTCGCCATGATATTCAGAAATGATTAGAGTGAAAACAAATATTTTACAATGTGCTCTAGCACCAATTCCTGACCTCAAATTAAAAATCTATTTTCTGGATCAAATCAGTCTAGAATGTCATAGCGACAAAATCTAGATCATTTCAAATAATTAGCTGCAATATGCTCACATTTGTGTGATTGGTTGATTCTATCTGCGGCGATACTACAACACCGATTGTAGATTTTCCACTCAAGGGCAAAGGGGTAACAAATGAGTCGGTATGCTGTGACATGTGTTACACTTTCACAACAGTGTATTTCACACTTCGTGACTGTTCATGAGATGTTTATGAACCCACAAAAAATGTTGATCAGATGCTCATGAAGTTCATGAGTTTATGAACTTTTCATGAACTCGCGGATTGTTTTCACAGGGGGAGCTACATCATGTACTCCCATTCAGTGTTAGTGTCATTCAGGAGTGCAGCAATGAGACACAAAGAAAACTACTTTTTGTCAATTGTCTCTGGATAACATGGTAAACAACTTTAGAAATGTGTGTGTGTATGTTTCTACAACTACAAGGAAATACTTCATGAAATCAATGAAAATGCATCAACTCAGTTCATGTTGTTTACAAGATATTAATGAACTAAAATACCAAAATGCCTGCCAGCTGGGAATCTTATGTTTTTGTAGTAGACTGTGAAGAAACAAAACCTCTGGATAGAAACACAAGGTAAATGACGAATACAAGGAAGCAATGGTGAATGATCGGAATGGTTCATTTAAATAACTGATACAGTAAAATGAGATGTAATGATACAAAGGTAAATTAATAAATAACTAGAACAAATTAAGACATGTTGGCCAGAAAATTGAACCTTCTTTAAGTCCTCTAATTAACAATTTGAAACTTTATAAATTTTTGAGCCTCTTAAATACAGACAATTTCAGACAAGGTCTGAAGGGTAAAAACAACAAATTCTATATTGTAATTATGTTTGTAACTCTTTTATTTTAATTATGCCAGAGCCCTTTGAAAAAAAGCTAAATGGCTTAAAGGTTCTCAATAAAAAAATGATGATGATGTTTGTTTGTTGTTTGATTCATTTATTGTCGATAAATATAAAATCAATACAGGATGTGTGACAGGTTTGTAAGATGTAGTCTTAATTATACATATTCAATTAAATTATCTATACATGACTACAGGCTAGATAATATCATCAACTTGACTTTCAGAACGTTGCTTTTTGAATGATTTCGTGACAAATATTCCAAGTCTTCTTGTGATTTGAGATGACTCATTAGTAAACAATAACTTTAACTGTTCTTTGATGACAATCTGATTAACGTTTGTAAATTTCTTCAACTATTTTGAAGAATTGATCACGTAGGTCGGTATTTATCAATGCATTGGAACAGAAGGTGCACTTCATCGTCAATATAGTTTTCATTACAAACTTGGCATGTCTGTTCTGGGTATGGAATGTCAAAGTATCTACCAGTCTGAAACCCTAGATGATGATGATGATGATGATGAAGGAAAAGTTGGTAAAGTGATTGGCAAGAAAGTGTTATTTCTATACTTTTAAAATACATCCTTTCTCGAATGTGGATTTCGTCAGGGGAGAAAATTCTTATATAATACGTATGATTATAATAGTTAAATATTGTTTTAAAAAGAAATGAGAGTGCCTTGGTACTATGCTTCGATACTCCTGTTCTTCAAATACATAATTTGCCATGTAACCAATTGAGAGGCTTACTAGTCTGTGTCGCAGACCGCGATTCATTCACAAAAGACGGTGGGACAAAGAACTGAGCAAATCACACAGACCTTATTTTTTTTGTGAATGAAATGTGGTCTGTAACGCAGACTAGCAACTTACCTGTTTGTTCATGATTTGCCACATGAGTCGTTTTGATGCAAGCCCTACTAAAGCGTATCTTTTGGATGGTGATATACTAACAGAAACAGCATTTGGACCTGCAAAAAAAAAAAAAATAATAATCCAGATCAATCAACTGACATTACAGTATACTCACCGGAAGAATCCATAGATATACATACATACATACAGATAGACATACAGGCATACATGCAGACAGAAAGACAGACAGTGACATCACAACTACTACATGACATATGGTACATGAAATCCTTTGGAGTCCCTTAAGGATTTGTACTGGCCCCATCATGTTTTAATATACATGAATGACATTACTGCAGTTTTAAACTGCAAATACCATCTCTGTACAGACGACACTATCCTGTTTAAACATCATTCAGACTATTCAACTCTATAGTCAGAACTAACTTGGAACTTAACAACATCTGTAAGTGGCTAACACACAACAAATTGTCTCCAAATGTTAACAAATCAAAGTATATGCCATGTGGTAAAAAAAAAATACTGATCGATAAGTTTAGTTTAAAAATTGGTCCAGACACACTACATAGAACAATGAACTACAAATGCCTAGGAGTCCACTTCGATTTTCAACTAAACTGGGATGAACCACATCAGATAGATAGCAAGAAAAATGTCAGTCAATCTACAAACAATACAGCAGTCTTTACCATACCTCACAACATACACAAAGAAACTACTAATCGACTCATTAGTTTTCCACACATAGGCTATTGCAGTGTGGTATGCAGCTCAGCCTCAGCAAGCAGGACCGCCTGATTAAAATCCCTCCACTCAAAAGCAATCACGCTACTCTGTCTCGATCCCTTACAACAAGCAACTCTGCATAATAGAATAGAAAGTAATATCACCATAATGTCATTCAAACACATCAAGGAAAGACAATTAGCTACATTTTGGTCTTTCTGTTCACCACAATATTTGAACTATAATTTGTCGCATTTTTAAAGATGGTCGTGACACGACCTTGACAGTAGACGAAGTGTTTAAAAAGATAATTAAACATCTTTGTTCAAAACGTAATCTAAATTTAGAGTGGCAAGCTTTTTTGACTGTACTCCAGAATGAACATTAATCAATTGATAGTTTTTATACCCTTCACTCCAGATGTGTTACGTATTTATTCTTGATATACACAACAATGAATTAAAGCGCACACTTTTTGTAAAAAATATCCGACATTATTACTGGGTGAATCATTGTAATTTTTACAAACGGAAAAAGCTGCTAATTCTACCCGTTGTTTCTCTACAAAACAATAAACTAATACAATATCAAATGATGTTAATTCCATACTTGGTGCTGTAAAACAGAAAGAGATGCGGAAGAAGAATGGCAAAACTGACACTAAAACTCAAAACTCTTTGGAAATAACTAAGCTATGCCTGATTTTTGGGATGTATTACAATTCAATTTAGAAGGAAGAAAGCAAGAACATTGGGTCTGGCATTTAGACGGAAAAGTAGAGGCAAGCCAAAGACAATGAGAAATGAAATTATAATCAAAAACGATTGAGTATTAGTGCTTGCTTTAATATACACATTTTCCATTTCACTGCATTTTTATTCAACTTTGTAGTTTTCGAATCATTCTATTCTAGGGAACCTATAATGGAGTCTGACTGAAATTGAAGAGCCTTCTCACTAATTACAATAGTGACTTAGTAGGCTGTAGATGTATTATTTTTGTTTTCTTCATTAGAAAGAAGTGGGGAACTAAAGTTGCGATTACGAATGGAGGGAGGGAGATTGGCCTGTTCATATCCTTGACATGCAGTAAGATGATCTACACTTCAGATAAATATACTCAATGCCTCAAGGAAGGTTTTATATATTATTTAAAGATTGATTAACAAAACCATACTCACATATGAACTTTGCACAACAATTTGCCAAAATTGCTTTTAAAGCCAAAGATGTTGAGGAAGATGAGTTAAATGATCTCCATCAGAGTGCTGCATCAGTGTATTCTACTCCTGTCAAACTTAGTGCCGAAGAAAAATGTCTTCAAAAGAAGAAAGAGTATCAAGGTTTATTAAAGATAGGAGATTTGACATTACCTGATCCATTCTCTGAAGAATTAAGGCTGATTGGATAGGAGAGAAGGGTGGAATGAATTGTTGGTCGCCCATATTTTTAGTTCATATTGCAGAGTGTCTGCTATCTACAGAACAGTCCATTGGATTTGCTAAACCAATATTGTCTGTTTACAAGGAAGGCAAGGCTTACAGTTATTCTGAACAGATATCTGCTAGTTCCGAATAACTTTTCTTAAAGGCAAAAACAACACCATCCCAAAAAATAAATGACATTCCTCATGAAGTGTGGGTCTATGTTGATAAGTTTGGCATTTTTGTCTCTGCATAATGTTCCTGTTTTGCTGGACATCTATTTATTTATAATGATCAGGTTTTAATGATAAATTGAAATGTTAGAACTAGAGCCCATTTACTACTTCACTAGTTTTTCTTGTTGTTTGATTTTTACCTTCAAGTTTTTTTATTTTATTTACGTAGTTTTGAGTCAACTTGTAACCATGTGGCAGCAATTTTATTCAAATGGAACATGCACAGACAAATGACCTGATAATTTCTAAAGACAAGAACATCTCTGTCACCTCAATGCCCTGTAAATGGAATAACTTTGGTGCAAATAAAACAAAAATGAGCCCAAGCAATTATGTGACATGGATATTGGGAAAGGAAGTTACAGAAAGAAGGATAGGAAATCCAACATTAATGCATCATCACATGTCCTCTTCAAGCAGAGTAAACTATCAAGCGAGAAATTGGGAAATCAAATGAGTTGTCTCATGTCAGCATTGTATGCAACTGTACCAGATTGCGCATTTCAGATGATGGGCATGAAAGGAGAGAATAACTTCTCATCAGAAGATGGCACAGACATGGCCAAAGATGTTGCTGCATTGTGTGGTATCCCCTTAGACATCCCTACTATATAAAATGTACGTACTGGTAAAGAAACTGTTTTGAAAACTGTTGTACGTACTGGTAAAGAATTTGTTCCCCAAACATTATATAATAATATCTTTAGAGTTATATAAGTTAATTAGTATAATAAGAAAATGCATAGTTTATGACCAAGTGGACATATTACGTCCTACTATGTACGTCTAAATACAGGCTGAACAATTCATGACCTACTAGTAAGGCTACTCTGCCAATCATGTCCGTAATCAAATTAAGCCACCCTCTCTTGTAATTGGAGGCATTTAATGTGACCATCACTAGACATCAGACTACTAAATATATTATCTCTGCACTGCAATATGGAATTCATATGGAATCAGAGGTGTTTAATGATTATCAAAAATTTATGTCCAGTAAGCACATTGGGGCCCAAAATGTAATGTGACCTGTTTGTCATGAAAGACAATCCTAAATTAGTGCCAGTCCAGATGGATTTGTTTACTGTGAATCCTGTGGAGAAGGGCTACTAGAGATTACATTTTCTCTTAGTGTGGCCAACATAAGAGAACTGAAGAACTAAAGATTACAGATTCTAAAGAACTGAAGTCTGAGTAACCTATGGCAGACGTCAAAGGGAATTCTAAGTCTTAATAAGAATCATCCTTACTACAGCCAACTACAACAACAGATGGGTGTGACAGGGCGCAAGTGGTGCGACTTTTATGTCTCGTCAAGACATAGTACATGTCATCACAACGTTAATTGCATCTGCTCATGTGGAATCAGAAAACTATGACGATTTATGAACAATGTTCGATTTTCAATGTATTGGTGTATTGGTGTGACGACAAACCTGAGAATATCTGTGAAGATTGTTCTGATGAATTCACACACATTCTTTTTAGATTTAGGATCTTGCGGAGTAATATCTTTAGCCCATCCTAGACATTTTTGAGAATCATGTTTTTCATTAAGAAAATAAAATAAAATGAATGGTTCTAAAATGTTACATATTGCATTGTAATAAGAGAAGATTTGAGACATTCGCTGAACATTTTAAGTTTCAAGATAATTAATTATTTTTACTTGTTTATTTATTCCTAGTTTACTATTTGAAACAATGGAAGATGCAATGCAAGGTGCTAGCAACAAGAGCGCACAGAGATTGCCACACTTCTGAAATTTAGAGAATCAAAATCAGATCGTATAGAAGCATTTAATGTTGGTTGTGCTGCCCATTCACTTAATTTATGTGTGGTGGACGATGTGAAGAAGGAAAAAGATTGCTCATCGCGGCAGCAAGAAATCTTGTTCAACATTTCAAGATGTCATCATTCCAGGCAACAAGCGCCCTCCAAATTAAGGTGAAAGAAATGTTACCTAACACTGATGACAACATTAAAAGCTAAAGCAAAATGTGGCAATTGGATGAAATTCAACATATTATATGCATCACCCTTTGTGTCCCAAAATACCATAAAGGAAACGGAAATGTAAGCAATCAAAAGTAATTAGATATCTAGAGCTTGTAAATAATTGCTTATAGGAACAGCAAAATCTCAGAACAACGCAAAGCTATCTTTAACAAATTGCCATGAGAAAATTTAACATAGCTATGAAAAAGTCCTTCATATCTGAAAAAATGCAATTGTAGATGACTCTTACACAACTTTCTATTAATTTATTAATAATAAGATGTACTCTTGCCTGTCTGTCCCAATCAATTCAAATTTATGATGGAGCCATTTGCAGTGATGATTTACAAAAGGAAAATTCTATCAACAATTATTCCATTAGAGTTTTCAATGAGAAGATGGCCTCAAACCTGACCTCAATTATCAAGCATAATGTGCAAGATACTGGTGCACATTATAAAATAAAGAAATTTCTGACCTACAATTCTGGTTAACACTATATACCACATGCAGTATGATTTATAGAACACAACGCCTGTATAGTTTTAGCATTGGTGTTAATAATTTATTATTCAAGGATCTCATATGATTACAGGTATACAATCACATTAATCTTTTGTCCAACACCCATGGGCTCGGCAGCTGGGGTTGGGGAGTCTGGATAAAAGTTAAATAAAGAGAGTATTATAATTTCGTTCTATAATTTTATGTACTTCTTCTAAGGGAACTGTTATTATAGGGCCCATCTGTGACCTCTACATGCCTTAAAATTGGTATTAATCTGAAAAATCACACCTTCATCTGGTATTGTAAACGTGTAAAGCTCTGCAAACTTATTTCGAAGGTCAATGTGACCTAAATTTGCCCCCAGGAGGCTTTTGCAATGCCTTTATCGCGTACTTGGGAAACAAGAAATGGGTGCTGAAGAAGTATAAAGAGAAAGACCTCGCAGTAATTAAAGAAAGTTCACAGTTGGGAGAAGATAGTCATTCTAGAAAACAAGTGCAAATGCACTGAGTTGCACGCTATATGGCAAAAGAAAAATGGAGAATGCAATACTAGCTCAATTTGGGAAAGTTCTCATGTATAACAAAGTATACCTTGGCCTTTTAAATGGACATTTTGTTACTTTGCTTGGAGGAATTCATTCCTGGACAATTTTCAAAATATGTTAATAATGACGGATATTTTAGGGATTTGAGTAATTATTCATAAAAGTGTTTAATAACCAGAGAGAGATCTTACGCTTTTATCCTCTATTTTACACATGGAATTACAGATGAACAAATGATGGTTTTAGATATCCAAGGATGTTGATATACATTGTGTGATCCTGAAATTGTCACCTAAAAATTATGTGCTACAGGCACCATAGAAGCTATGTTCTGCTGCGGCAAATCACAGCTGTAACGAATACTGCTAAATGTTACGACTGAAACCCCTGAAAATGTTATTAGATCAGATGAAGGGTTATCAGATCCATAGTATTAATTTATGTAGTTCTGGAAGAATGCAATGCATACGTACAGGGCCGTCGCCAAGGGAGGGAAGGGTATTTTTTTTGTATTCTCCCTACAGGTGGATGCATAAGCTGCTGGCATTTTTATGATACAAGGTTCAGTTCAGGATGTTCGGGTTTCAGATTCCCTGCAAGATACGATGAGCATACTTTAGATCGATTGGTATGGAAACAATGCCTTGCAGCAGTGCTGTCTCTTGCTACTGCTCTGTCACCTCCTTTGAAAAGAAGCAACATAAGGCATGTAAAGAAGTTTGTTGGAATGTTTTCAGCTAACATTTCAATTGAAAATTTTGATTTACAAGAAGAGATAGAGAATTTTATTTCCCATGCCGAAGTGAAAAATCTAATTTTCAATACAGCAGAATCTGCAGCATCTTTTTCAGAGAAATGCATTCCTCTGACAAACGAGGCTTACTGTCTACTGTTGACAGCACCTGTAACAGTCTGCGAAGACGAAATAATTTTTAGTATTGCTCAAGCTTGCGAAGAACCATTTGAGGACTATGATGACAGATGAAAGGCTAAAGCATTTGATGATTATATCATGTGAGAGAGACATAACTGATGGCATTGATGTGGCTGATGTAAGCGCCAATTCCTACCAAATTAACTTGAATTAAAATTGCACTGCACATGCACATAATATATTGCATAGCGCATATATTAGACTTTAGTTGGCAAAACATCACCAAAAGAGCAACAACATTTTTCTGCCATCGGACACACGGTATGAATTCTTTCAAATAACAAGAATCTTATATATCTATATATTTAATCTTTTTATAGCAACTTATTAGTATTTTAATATATCTTTCATTTTTTATTCTTCCAACAGGAAGCAACATTAGCTAGTCGAAAGAAAAGGAATGCCGCTGATTTGGAGATAAAAAAAACAGAATTAGAACTAAAATACTGCGAAGACTTTGTACTAGAAAATGACGATAATCAATCTTCCAATTTATACGATCAAACGAAGATAAGAAATCTAATGTACAAAATTGGGCCCAATCTATTAACCATGACAATATAAAAACAGAGGATAATCACTGCGATAATAACCTAACATCCTTAGAACTGTAGCTAAGTTAAGCCTTCCTCAAATCAAGCCACCGGAATTCTCTGGTAATCCGGTTGATTTTCCATGTTTTATAAAAATATTTGAGCAAATGACAAAGAATAAAGGACTAACTGACAATGAAAAGTTGTGGCATTCGCAGAATTGTTGTATAGGGGAGGCAAAAACAGCCATTCAACGATTATCTGACAACATACACGATTGCGTTGATACCTTAAATCAGATTGGTTACGAGGCTGACATGAATCGAACAATAGCCCTTAAAAAAGTTGTGACCCGAATGCTTAACTCGATGAGAGATAGGTGGTCAGTAATAGCAGCCAAACTGTGTAAAACCGGTCGTAACCCTCTGTTATCAGACATTGCAAAATTTGTCACGGAACAGTCAGAAGCTATGAATGACCCTGTGTGTGAAAATTGTCGGCATAAAAACGATATTTATTCAACCCAAACACCTAAATTTGGATATGCACTCCAAATCTGAAAATAATGTCCTGAATTTTGTTAGTAATGAATCAAAGCCTCAAAACAACAATAAGGGATGCGTGATTTGCAATGAAGAACACCGACAAAATAGATGTACAAAGTTTCTTGGAAAAAGACAACGACAGCGTGAAGCTTTTGTCAAAGATTATGCTCTTTGTCACAACTGTCTAGGCATCAACCGCACGGCCAGGCAATGCAAAAGTCAAAATTTGTGTCTCACATGCCAAAAACTGCACCATGCATTGCTTCATCGTCAACCGTTGCCAAGCAACACGTCTGCAGCGTTGGTTGAGGAAGTTATGTTTTAAAATGAAGGCTATGGAAAATATGGGATTGTTGGAGCAACAAATGCAAATGAACTTGCCATGGTTCAAATCGTGGCTATGAGAATAGAAGTGCCTAATGGCAAAAGCATTAAAACATATGAACTTTTAGACACGGGTTTCTCGATAACCCTCTGTGAAATTCTATTGCTAAACAAGTGGAAATAAGTGGCGAACAGCAGACATTGAGATTTTCAAGAGTGGCAAAACAAAATGAGAAGGTCAATGCCTTTACAACGTCACTAATAGCAAAATATGTGGACAATGATGTAAAAATAGATATACAAAAAGTCTGGGTAATCAACAAACTGAATGTTCCTATGACAACTATTCCGCATTCATTTGATCTCTCAAAATTCCCGCACTCAAAAGGGGTGAAGTTCACTGAAGCACATAATGTCAATGAAGTGGGGTTAATAATAGGCCCTTGTGTGCCACAAGCATTTGTGCACACAGAGAAAAAAGGTGGGAAGCAACAGCAACCAATTGCAGTGGAAACTATGCTTGGCAGGTGTTTAATAGGGCGCCCAGGCAAATCAAACTATGCTGGTCTAGTCACTCAGTAAATTCTCTTCATGGAAACAAAAACCTGAATGATTCAGTAGAACAATGCTGCACAGTAGAGAGTACTATAAATAGCAACAAAATGATTTGGAAACAAAAATTTCAACAAGTGAACAGAGCGTACGACCCTGCAATGATTTTGAGTAAGGAAACCAAGTTACAGAAGATGCAGAACGGTAAGAAACAAAATGAATCAGCTCTATCTAGACTAAATGGATTAAGAAGGAAGCTTATCAGAGACCGAGCTTTCTACAAGACTCACACCTTAGTTATCAATAAACATGCCAATGATGAATGCGCGATTAAAACCGATAAAAAAGCTGCTGAAAAATATCATATTAGACAAGAATCGAAAAACATTTCAAACATTTTGCTAAAGTTGCGTAAACAAATCAATCTCGCAAGCAAGATCTTTACCATCCGCGACAAGAGCAATCAAGCATACCAGGAGAACCCAACCAGTTTCCCCTGGGAAGAAATCAAAAGTATCATCAAATAATACTGACAATACGTTAAGACAATCAAACAAATCAAAACGAATAGAAGCGGATAGAAGCATTGTACGCTTTGGAATTAGCAAAACAGCAGAGAGACACTAAGCAAAAACATATGCATATAATAAAAAGATGAATACATTCAGCAGAATTAAAAGTGAAACAAGCTGCACTAGAACTGAAATACATACAAGTTATGTGATTATTTTGTTTGATTTACCGTATATGGTTTCGAGCTCTTTTTTCTTAAATGATGAACTGTATTATATCACAATATGCTTGTTTGTTTAATTACATATTTAGCATGAGATCACATAATTGCGATAGTTAATTGACAAATGTTTTGGGTTTGACGTGACAGATGGAGGAAATAGAAAGGAAATCATTACATGCTGTAGACTAAACTATGTGATTTCAGTTGTCAGGAATGGATGAGCATTTTAACAGTATAAAAATGTGTACAGCTTTCGCAGCAGGTATCTTACAAACATCCTCTACCATAACCTCACATTTCTGACAAACTACTTCAGGAAGGAAATCTTTGTAACTACCAACACCATAAAGGGACTCTATCTCAGCAATGTTATCTTCAAGCATCTCAAGGTATTCTTGTCAGTGTGATAAATGTACCAAACCTTTCTCTCTTACGTTTGGCTCCATCAATGATTCTTCTGCGCTCAAGATCGTCACTGTCCTCTTGATTTATAACGACATTAATAAGGTTTCAAGGCATCGCTAGGCAGTATCCGACAAAAGGTTCAGCCTTCTGGAATCCTAGAACATTTTTTCTGACTTTCTTTGTTGAAGTTTGACAAATAAATCATAAAAATATCAATTTTCTTCTGAACTTGCTCTAACCTTTCAGAATTTAGTATTCCAGGATTTCTACTTTTGTCGGACCCTGCAGCTAGACCATAGTTCTCCATAAATCTTTTTATGCATTGCACGGCAGCCAATTAACATACCTGGTCCTTCATTTCCTCAGAAAAAGCTTTGACAATCGACTGTGTCTACATCAATCAAATATTCAATGTATTTGATATCAAAACATCACCGTCTTTGATCAGAAGTCCCAAGATTCCAAGCATACATTGGAAACTTCTTTTCCACAAAATCAAGGGCTCAAATCTTATCTACTGTAACTTTCAATATAAGTTCACATAGGTATTCTTCAAGTTATGTGTTTCGAGAAAAGGCCATCAACCAAACGCAGTGTGCCTTTGCTACGTTTTCATTGGGAAACCATTACCCAGAAATGTTCACATGTGAAGAACTCAAGAATAAATCTGTTCTTGATGCATCTTCTATGCTATGCATCTTCTTCTATCATCAAAATGGAACACAGTAAGCAAAAGCATGAATAAAAACTCTGCCCTCTCTATTCTTCTCTCTAACCCACCTACAGAGATGAATAGAAGAGGACTCAATGGACTAAGAACATTGAGAGAGATCTTCACCAATCAGTGTTTATAAATAATATCAAATTACAAAAATACTTTTTATTAATAATGTAAATCTCCGATTGTATATAATTTTTAGCAAGTGTTGTCTCCCTCAAACATTTTTAATAATTTCTAGCAGTTTTGAGAGTCAAATATATATAAGTTATGTGTCAGTTTGCCACTCATTTGTTAGGCTATCATTGTAGCAGATTTTTCAGCAGCCATGTGAAATGAAATTGCCCCTCCCTTAAAAGAACTCTACACAAGGAAGTTCTCCTTCTGTCTTGGCCTCCTTCGCTAAGGATTCAGAAGTGAGATGTGCGCATGTGCATCGTATGCATCGTATGACCAGTGCAAAACCGAAATTTCTGTCGTTTCTGAGTCAAATCTAACAGCAGATGAATCGATGAAAAAGTTTGCAACCATGTTTGATAACATGCACGCAACTTTGCAGTCGTTTTCATCGAGTTTGCAAAAGAAGATTGATGACATTCTGTCTACCTCTGGATCAAATGACCAACCTGGTACTTCGACGCCTTCGACCAAACAAAAACGGACTGTGGGCGACAGCCAGTCTAATAAGTCGGAATCAAGTGGTACATACACAGACTTGGAAGAGCACCCCTCTGATAAGTTAATGTCATTAGCAGCAAAGATATTATCAAAGGATAATGGAGATTTAGTCGAGGGAGATTTGCTGCTCAACGAAATTGTGAAAGAGTTACACCCTCCGGAAATTGTTGGCGGTATTGTTGGTGAACAGCTTAGCACAGTTGTAACAACACTTTGGGGTGGCAACATGTGAAAACCAAAACTGGATGCGCTGTTGGCAAAATATCCCCGACCCGGGAATTGCCCACGCTTCACTACTCCAAGAGTGAATCCTATTATTTGGCAGGTATTAGGAAATAGTCAGCGTACCACAGACTTAAGAATGGCTAATATTCAACAAGTCATGAACACTACCGCCTCAGTATTAACAACAATGTCTGATCAACTGATGATGGTACGTGACAGTAAGACGACTCTGCAACCTCTGACTCACTGATCCGTACCACAATGGATTCTGTGGCTTTGCTTGAACATGGGAATGAAAACCTTTCAACCCAGCAAAAATGTAACATCAAGCCAGCGTTAGATGATGATCTGTTTCCTCTATGCAATAAGAGTATTCCAGACTCAAACTTGCTATTTGGAGATGATCTGCAGACAGAGATTACAACTGCCAAGACAGAAAGCCGTTTACGGAATTTGGTTGGGAAGCGACCCGCTAAACAACCACGTTCAGAAGGTGAAGGTCCATCATCATCTGGTCAACAACAGAATTTTTGTCCTTGTTCTCGCTCGAATCACGACCGGTCAAGATCGTTGAGGTTTTGGCAGAGCAAGAAGAAATATCACAAACAGAAGGCGAAATATAATAAAGACAACAAGGGAAAAATCTCAACATGAGAATGGGAAATTTGTGTCCCTTATATTTTTACAAGAGAAAAAAGATGGGACGTATAGAATGATTTTAAATTTGAAAAATTTTAATTCTAATGCGGTTTACAATCATTTTAAAATGGATACTATTTGGACAGCATTACGCCTCGTAACATCAGAGTGCTACATGGCATCTATTGACTTGAAAGATGCATATTACTCATTACCTGTGTCACCAAGTCACCAAAAGTATTTAAAAATTTCTTGGCAAGATGAAGTTTACAAATACGTGTGCCTTCCTATGGGACTTTCGTCAGGGCCACGGGTGTTTAAAAAATTACTCATTAAGACAGCAGGGTCATCTGTCATCTGCTTACATGGAAGACTCTATCTTATTAGGGGACACACTGGATGCCTGCATGACAAATGTAGTTGACACTTTAAAATGCTTAGATTCATTTGTTTGTCATTTGTCAAGGTTTGTTATTCACCTTAAGAAATCAGTATTTATTCCAACTCAAAAATTACTTATCTTGGGATTGTGATCAATTCTAATAAAATGCAAGTACATCTTACCCCAGAAAGGGGGCTACAATAAAGGCTATGTGTTTAAAGCTGATTCGTACCACCAAACCTAGTATTAGAGAGTTGGCCAGAGTAATCGGAACTATAATTGCTACTTTCCCAGCATCACCGCTTGGTCCATTACATTATCATATGCTCGAGAGTGATAAGATAGAAGCTCTACGGGCCCACCAAGGCAATTATGACGGTAACGTGAAATTAACGTAACCTGCAATTGAGGAGATAAATTGGTGGATAGATAATGTTACAACTATGTACAGTCTTATCAATCGACCACCACCAACAACCATAATATCAACAGATGCCTCCGGCGAAAGTAGCGAGCATATAGATTATTTAGAAACACTAGCTGTATTCCTTTCCTTGCAATCATTTAAATCTGACATAAAAGGTCAGCATGTATAAGTTATGGTTGATAATACTACAGCTGAAGCAGTTATCAATAAAACGGGAACTAGCCATTCTGATAAGCTTAACAAAATTGCTAAAGATTTGTGGGTGTGGTGTATCAATAATGACATTTGGATAACTATCTCACGTATTCCGGGTGCTCAGAATGTAGAAGCTGATTATCAGTCTAGTAAGAAAGAAAGAAATATTGAATGGCACCTTTGTCCAAAATTATTTCAATCCGCAATCAAAAAAGCAGGAATCACACCAACTATTGATCTTTTTGCGCCGAAAATTAATAACCAGATTGATAAGTATGTGTCATACAAGCCTGACCCAGGTGCTTTTGCTGTGAATGCATTTCACATTTGCTGGACACATCATATTTTTTATGCTTTTCCTCCTTTTAGTCTAATTATGAGAGTACTCCAGAAACCGGAGTCGGAGGAGGCAGCGTAGAGGCAACGGGACTAATTGTAGAACCGTACTGGCCAACACAACCTTGGTGGCCCAAGTTGACCCAACTAATGGCAGACTATCCCATTATGTTGCCGAGGAACAAACACACCGTGTATCATCCTCAGAAGCTCGAACATCACCCTCTAAACAAGACAATCACATTATTACTCTGTTATGTGACGGGAAGCAAGAGACAGTTGCAGGATTGTCGGAAACTGCTTCCTCTGTCATCATGCCACCACGGCGTGAATCTACCAAACGACAATACAAACCGTTTATTATTAAATGGCAAAAGTACTGTGAGTTATGGAAAATTGATAAACTTTGTCCATCTATAGAGCAAGGTGTGAATTTTCTAGGCGAGCAGAATAATTCTGGGATTGGCTATAGTGCTATAAACACCGATCGCAGTGCATTTTCACTTGCTATAACAGTTCACGGAAGTCTAAAATTTGGCAGCTTGCCTATAGCATGTAGATTTATGAAAGGTGTATTCCAAGTGAGACCCTCATTGCCTAGATATACACAAGTTTGGGACGTTATCTTATCTTGTAACATTGTATCCATTATCAACTCTCAATCTGAAAATGCTTAGCTTTAAAACTGTTATGCTACTTGCATTGCTATCGGGTCAGCGATGTCAGACTTTACATGCTCTTTCTATACAAAATATGGAGCTATCAGCAGAGAAAAGTGTGATCCACATATCCTCCTTGCTGAAGACATCGCGACCTACACATACAATAGCTATCTGGAATTCAAAAGCTATACTGCGGACCCTGCATTAGACATAGTTGAATGTATACAACATTACATGGACAGAACTGAGGCAAACCGTGACACTAACAACCAGCTCATTATCTGTTATAAAAAGCCTTACAATCCGGCATCAAAAGATATCATTAGTCGGTGGCATAAAACTGTTATGCGCATATCAGGCATAGACACTTCTATATTTAGTGCTCACAGCACTCGTGCCGCTGCTACCTCTGCTGCTTTGCAACAAGGTTTACCAATAACTGACATAATCCACACCGCGGGATGGTCAAACGCGCAGACATTTGCAAGATTTTATCATAAACCAATCGCTACCAGCGTAACTGGTTCAGAAGATGGTATATTACCATCTGATATATAATTGTGGATTACTGGTATGATATAGATACCAGATTAGGATTTCAATATAAAATTCAATTTGTGTTCTCTTGTTACACTTTTTCATTATTGAACTAAATTGTTTATGTCATTTGCCTTTTATATTTCTGGGTATTTTCTGGATCTCAGCTCTTACTCTTTGAAGTCTCATTCTTGACTCCTTAGCGAAGGAGGCCAAGACATCTGAGAATTACTATCAAACTTCAACTCACAAGTAAGTCTTGTTTAATTTTAAATTATCATAGCAACGCCGATAGGGGCGATGGTCTATGCTATGCGTATGCAGGGTTGCAGTGAACTTTTGAAATTTTGACATTTTAAATTGGTAAGTCAAATTTTACATTTCCGATAAATGTAATTAGTTATTGTAACTATCGCACTCGTGTCTCTGATATGCAAAGTCAACTAGGTTGGCTTTCTGTTAGAGACAGAATAACATCGCAACAACTAATGTTCACTCATAAAATTAAATTCAAACTAGCTCCTCCTTTGCTTTCCGACTTTTTCCAACTGCCGTATTCCACCAGAACAAGATGTCATGCCCACAATGACATTTACATCAAGTCGAGGCATCGTCATTCATTTCAAGATGCTGGTGCGCATAAGTGGAACGATCTACCGTCTGCAATGAAGGAAGTCCAAAGCAGGCCTACTTTCAAACGTCTCCTTGAGAAGCACTTACGTTCTTAATATACTTTATACTTACCAATCTTTTCTGTTATTTATACCTTTATAGCGTTATGTATAACTTGAAGGTTTCTGAATAAATGATGATGATGATGATGATGATGATGATGATGATGATGATGATGATGATGATGATGATGATGATGATGATGATGTTTGTTTGTTTGTTTGTTTTGATTTAATACCAATATACCAGTTTACATAGATACAGGTGTGTGGTAAGTATTATTTGATATTATTATGTTGTTATTCGATATTTGTATATATATATATATATTTTTATTTATTTTTATTTAGCATAGTTGTTATAAGAACCTATTTATCCAGTTTGCTTCTAAATAACAACATATTAAGTTAATATTGATTCACTATATAGTTATAAAATTATCAAAACATGGGTCATTCTATTATTCACTATTGCAAATTATTATAGCGTTTCTGCAAAGATTCGTAAAGAAATCTTCCCAACAGTTTCTTTGTTTGTAACTCTGTTTGGGAAAAGAGCAGTTCCAATTTCTCTGTATCCGAGAATACCTGAAAGTTGTTATGCAACTTTTCTATTTTATTAAAAAACGCTACCCTCAAGTTACTATTTATATTACAGTTAAAGAGTAGATGTATCTCATCGTCGATACTGTCACTATCGCAATGGGGACATAGCCGGTCCTCGTAGGGAATGTTAGAACATCGTCCGGTCTGTACTCCGAGCTTATGAGCACTGATTCTGATCTGAGTTATTGCTATCCTAGACTTTTTGTGTGGAAGTAGCAAATAATTTTCAAATTCAAATTTATGTTTGATTGTTTTGTAGAATTTCAATTGGTTCGATTGGCCTGGAGTGTTAGAGTTTAGATTAGTTTGCTCAAAGTTGATTTTGTATTCGTTATTTAATTGATCTTTTATAGAGTTGATTAGTTTTATTTGATCAGATTTTTGATTTGTTTCTTTAGAGATCAAAAGCTGTAAATTGATTCCTATTTCGGACAAATGATGTGTAACTTTAACCAGCCATGAAGTTGATGAACTGTTGACGATTTGTTCACCAAATGACTTGTACAGTAAACTACTTTTTTTGGAGTTAATCATTCTAACAAGGAATTTGATCATATTAATTTTAACGTCAATCTGTAGAGGGATGATCCCCAATTCCGCTCTAACAGCTATCTTACTGGAATTCTTTCTAACATTTAATATTTTCCGCATAATATCTCGCTGTACAGTTTCTATTTGGTTATTTTCAATGTGAGTAACAGAATCACCCCAAACATCACTAGCATAGAGAAGTATGGGTTTTATGATGGTAGTAAACATTGTTTTGTGAATTGCGACATAGCTGGTTGACGACCGCCCCATAGAGCGCTGTGTTATTGCCCATGCTTTTTCGGCTTTTGTGCAAAGTTGCTTAATACCAAAACATTGTTTTGAGGAGCAATGAAACGAAAAACCTAGATATTTGTAATTTTCGACCATTTCGATGGGGGTATTATTAATGGAAAAGAAATGTTGCTCATCAACATATTTTTTTGAGAAGATCATGCATTTTGACTTTTCATAATTAATTTTGAGCTTCCATTGCTCGGCGTAAAGATATGCTTTCTCCATGCATTTTTGGAGACCCTCTTTGGTTTGAGAAAATAAGACTATATCGTCGGCAAACATTAAACAATTCAATGGCTTATCAGCAAGAAAAACTGGATGTGTTGATTGACATGTTAAAGATTTTGCAAAATCATTGATATAAATATTAAAAAGATTAGGACTAAGGATACACCCTTGGCGAACGCCAACACTGGGTGAGATCGACGTAGTCAAGAGATTGTTGTAAATGATATGTGCTTTGTTATGAACATATAAGTTGTCAATTATTTTATAAAAAATTCCATCGATGTTTAATTGCTTTAGCTTCAATAAAAGGCCAGGATGCCAAACAGTGTCGAACGCCTTTTTCAAATCAATGAAACAGGTAAAAAGCTTTTTATTATTTTTTGTGTATTTTGAAATAAGGGTTTTAAGGCAAAACAAATGATCTGCCGTTCGTTTATTTTTTTGAAAACCACCCTGTGCTTCATGAATTATATCATTTTCGTCAAGGAAATGCCTGAGCCTCTCATTGAGGATAAGACAGAACAATTTACCAAGAATACTAGTGAGGCTTATTCCTCTGTAATTATTTGAGTTGAGCTTGTCCCCAGATTTAAAAAGGGGTAAAATAAAAGACTCTTTCCAAGAATTTGGAAAGTAGCCAGATTGAAAAATTTGATTGAATAGGTTTTTGTAAACGTCGATAAATTTATCTGCCGTTGCATGGACCATTTCTGCCAATATCCCATCCCTACCAGGTGATTTTTTTTTTTTAAGAGTTTCATGGCAGAGATAATTTCCCTTGTGTCTATTGCCCTGTCGAGATCTCCCACGAAATTGGATTCAGATTGGGATTGCATAACAGTATAATTCCCATCTACAGTATCTGACTCGATAGGATTCTCTTCATGGAGTTGCTTAAAATGAGATAGGAGCTCATAGGCATCAGGCAGTGTCTCATTTTTATTTTCAGAAGCTCGAAATGATTTCATTAATTGCCAAAATTTATTTTTATCGTTATTCATGGCGTTGTTTAGATTATGCAAAGCAGTATCATTGTGTTGACGTTTTGACAGTTTGATTTCTTTTTTATATTGCTTTCTTAACCGGCAAATCCTACCTCGAAGAAATGGATCATTAGGGTGCCTTTTCAAAAGTCTGATGATGTTATTTAGTCGTGATTTTATATGAGAACATGATTTTGTGTACCATCGTGTTTTGAATAGCCTAGCATGTTTCTGCTTTTTAAATGTTTTTAATTTCAAAATGCCTTGAGCGGACGTTGTGAGCAAATCCGAAATTTTATCGATGATCTGGTCAATGTCTTCAGTTGATGTTAATATTTCTGAAGAGAGTGATTCAATAAGGAGTTCATGAGATTCGCTAGAGAATCGTTCCACGTAATCAGATTTCTTTTCGTCGCACCACAAATATCGGGGTGGTCTCTCTTCGACAAGAATGCTTGAGCAATCATTGTTGGTATGCCTTAGAGTAACGTTAAGAGACAAATTAATTGAGCAATGATCTGAAAGTAGCAATGCATCTTTATCGACTTTGATTGATTTGAGAACTGATGGTGATTGTAAGTACAATTGTTCTGAGGCCAAAACAAAATCAACGAGACTAGACCCAATATTACCATGGTATGTAAATTCACCTTCCTCGTCACCTTTTAGTCGGCCGTTAAGGATCCGAAGTTGGTTGCTAGTGCAAATACTGATTAAATGTCTACTATAATCGTTGATTGTATTATCTCGAGTTTTTCTTAGAACTAAATTGTGATAGTCGGGTACATATGTTGGAGGTAAATCAAAAAAGGAGTCATCATCATTGGAAATAAAATAATTTAATTTGCCTAGTCGAGCATTGAAGTCGCTGCCAACCAGCACATCGCAACCACCCGGTACATTTATCAATTCGTTTTGCAAAATTTCAAATACCTGATTTTTATGAATAGGATTTACCGAAGAGTATTGTGGACTAACATATACGAAAGCAATACACAAGTCATTATTGAGACCAAAAGCTAACCTATTCATTTTTAACCACATTATATCTTCTGAATTTGACGGAATTTCGGTAAACTCATGTTTAATATTACACTTTATGAGGACTGCTAATCCTCCTGAACCTCTACTACAATTTGGTTGTTTACTTGTTCTATGTTTATAAATTATATCATAATTTGGGGGAGGGTGAAAATGTGATGACCTTTGAGTCCATGTTTCGCTAAGAAAAATGACATCATTTTTTAAAATTTTTTGAAAATCAGGATTCCCTAGCTTAGAGCCCAGACCGTTGATGTTCCAAAAGGTAAAAGTAAGATTTTCAGGGATTTCCATAGTTTATATTGGAGAATTTCGAGGGATGAGACACATCTCTCGAATGTAAGGGCTTTACTATATCTATTGTAACGCTATTTCTAATAAAAATATTTTTTAAACTATTCTTAACATTACTATAATTAGTTTCAGTAGCTACGATATCAATGATATCACACATAAACTTATCTGAATGGTAACTTCTATGGATATTCTTCATAAACGTGTACTTGATGTATATCTTTGTAATAATCTTGTAATTGTATATGTAAATCATTTTTAATAATGTCTTTGTGGATGTTGATATATTTGTGGCGGAATATTTTCCCATGCTGAATGAGCATCGTAATTTCTATCGGTACTGCGATGGAGGGTAGGCATTAAGTTTAATGGTCTTGCCATTTCTTGAGGGGGTATAGTAGACGTAAATTCGACAGAATTACTAAATCTGTTATGAAAAAGTTTCATGAAATCTGAAAGAGTCTGTTGCATTATCTCCTCTCTATTTCTCGGTGGAATAACATAATTGGGTTGCTTTAGGTGTTGGCTCATTAATGGATGAATAACCGATTCTGATTGGTTGGACTCGGTGGTCATAGGAGGTATACTAGGCATTCTTTGATCTACATTTATTTGCGGAATATGTTGAATATTTGGTGTAATCATATCATGCTGTTGGGTGTGTATAGCTCTGATGAAGTTTCTGGATAGTAGCTTTGTCCCGTGTGTATTTGTATAAATACTATCCTGTAAAAAAAGTGGTTTGTTTTGTTCTAGGGTCCCGTTATTCTTGGTGACAAATATCCTGCTGTTGTTAATGAAGGTGATGTTTTTAGATGTGCAAAATGTTTCTAATTGATCATTTAGACGCATTGTTATTAATATTGAACTGTTTTCAGGCTTTGGTAACATTGAAGAATAATAAATTTGAGAACTTGGGAATAAAGTTTTTGTTTTCATGATTGCCGTAGTAATGTCGGCTAGAGATACTTTCTCAATCTTTTCATGGGAATCATGTGAGCCAAAATGAAGAATTATGTATTTGTAATTAGTGTTAGTTTTTGCAATGTTTTCTATTTCTGTGACAAACTGGTGAGTGGGCATTCCCTGACAGATGACTTTTTTTAGCTTTGGATGATTTTGCAATTTTCGTAGGGATGACGTGACGAATGTGTGAGTCGGCTACAATCAAAAGGTCAAGTGGGGTGCCTGTGTTGTCTACTTGACTTTGTGGCCTTGAGCTGTTGACATTGTTATTGTTATTGTTTCCATGCGTGCTATTCTGATTAATATGGGTTGAAGAAGAAGTTGTTGTTTTTTTGGACATATAATGTTTCATTTCAGCTATGCTTGTTTCTGTGGCAGACAAGCGATTTTTGATCTGATTAATTTCAGTGTCGTGTTTTGAAGAGTTGTTCTTCAATTCATTCTTAAGATCAGTAATAGTGGCCTGCAGAGATTGATTTTCCTGCTCTACTTTAGAGATCGTGTTTCTGTATAATCTGCAGGTTTCCTTAAGTGTTAGAATGTCTGTTTGAAGATTTCGCAATTGGCCTGTTGTTGGCTGTGAATTGACCGGTGTTGTAACGGTCGCGGAATCGACTGAGCGGATAGTCATCGTACTTTTCCGTGTGTTTAATTTTTTTTTTACCGTAACAACTGATTGGCTCAGCTCTTCCTCACTTTCACTGTGAAATAATATTTCGTCCTCTGTTTCTGAGTCGGAAGTTAATGAACGTTGCACTGATAAACTTTGTTTATTAGGTCTTTGAATAGGAGACGGGGTATTAGGTGTGGACGTAGGAGTTGATAATGTGTTTGTCGGTGTGTTCCCACGTGGTGTTTCGTAACAAGGTTTTGTAAGCAAATATCCTTCTTTGTGTTCGCTATCTCCAATAAATTTATTTTTACTATTGTTTTCTGTGTATACCTTGTGAAGGGATTCTTTTATTTTGTCAAAGTATTTGTTTATGAACAATGTTAACTCTTTCCCTGATGTCATTACTGTTCCACTTGAAAAAAATGTCATTGTCAGAATTTTGTGTTTCTTACTTGACCTTGGGGAAATGACTAAAACTTTTCGGCCTTCGCCCTTAGTGTCTTTTATCCATGGAATCATGCCCAAAGATTCAAAGTATATTTTACATGCAGACATCCATATTTCATTTTGGTTAGTTTTGAATTTAATTTGATGTAATACATCTCCATCTCTATATTTCGGCTCTATGTTAGTGGTAATAATCATTTCCGGATCAAGTTTATTTGCCATTTTATTTAAAATGTTTAGGCTGTTAGAATAATTTTCATCGTTTTGCTCTTCACATTCCATCATTTTTGTAAATAAATATACAACTAATACTTAAGATACTCTTACCCTTTCAGAAGCATATTTCCATTGGTATTTATACCTAAATGATCGTTGTAATAACTATGATAATAGCGAGGATTGTTATTCGTGACTTAACTTGACGATGATGATGATGATGATGATGATGATGATGATGTAATTAGTTTGTTATATATTTATCTGTAGTATTTTCATCATTACTATTATTATCACAAATTATGCTATGTCATGATGATGTAATTTTAACCTATATTTAATATCATGTCGTAATATTCGTTGACCTTCTGTGATTCTAGAATATGCTGAATCACGATGATGTAAACATAAATCCTTAACTTTTGTATATCTAGATCTTTCTGTAATATTAGTCAGCATTTTGTAAACCTGTATATATATGTAAGATTTGATTTTATTAAGGACTTTTCAGTTACAGCAGATTCAATGTTTCGTCTCTGACTGTATTCCTTGCGATACCACATTTTGGCGTCCCCGGGTGGGCCTTAATCATTAAGGTTCGTGTTGAAGTTTATCACAGTCTTCAACCAATTCATCAATATTAATTCATCATGGATATGAAGCGACGTGAATTAGATTTATCTGATCCTGAACGATCAAACGCATGGTTTTTAGCGTTTGAAGCAAAAGCAGGAGGCAAGAAAGTTATTGATGTCAAAGCAGAAGGAATTATTCAGCAGTCGCTTGCAAAGACTGACCTGTTTTTGGAGTTATGTGGCGAACCAGCAATAATGAAGTTAGCCAGAACAGTAAAACCATTACAACTCCATGATATGCCATTCATTGACATAAAGAAAATTGCTGATGGTATAGTAGAACCAAAGGAGAGATTGTTGATTGCAGAGCGCACGAATTTCATGGCAATCAAAATCAAGCCAGATGAATCGACCGATGACCTTCATATCAGAATAAACCATGCAGCAGATAGATGCGATTTTGAAATATTCAAAGTAGACCATGATCCATGTGAAGAAATGAAAAAGATGGTCTACATAAATGCATTTGTCGATCGTAAAGTTAGCAAGGAACTTCTTGACTTCTTACGTCTTACACCAACAGCGACATTTGACGACCTCAAAGAAAGAGTGAGACAATATAAACAGACGTCAGAGTTCCTCAACCGTGGCGATGACAACAAAGCTGTGTTTCAGACGAATGGCGTGACCAATGAAGTAAATGATGTCAATCAAACGAAGACAACAACATTATCAGAATGCGGAAATTGTGGTACAAGTCACCAACCTAAAAGATGTCCTGCATATGGCAAAGAGTGTCATGGAAGTGGCAAACAAGGACACTTCAAGAGATACTGTCGTTCAAAAGCAATGACTAGCAATAAGGTACATTATAATCGTAGCAATAAATATTCGAATAATTTCGTAGAAAGAGAAGACGAACAATATTTTCTCGGTAACATAGACGATGACGTTATTAGTAGCATGGAGTCAATCATGGAGATGGTTGAGATTAACGGAGTTAAAATAACCATGCAACACGACACCTGACCTCAAATTATCCAAACGTAAATTAAGTAGTTATGATAATCGTGGTCTCAATGTATTAGGGGAATGTGTATTAACAATAGTTAGAGAGGGGGTACCCTTACCCATTACTGTACAAATAATTGACTCTTTACGTAGATACGGTTTATTTGGAAGAGATATTTTGAAACTTTCGCATGTTGGTTCTGTTGAAATCTCTCCTGAGTATTTACCTGTTGTTAAGGGTATTGTGGCCACGATGAAACTAAAACCGACTGCCCAACCAAAATTTTGCAACGCGAGACCGGGTTCCATTGCCATTACAGGCTGCTGCGACAAAAGAACTTGAGCGTTTGCAAGCCATGGGTGTTATAGAACCTCTAAAAACTGGCGGAGCGGAAAATGCCTTTACGATTGTTTGGGTTAAAAAGTCTAATGGTGACCTCTGTATGTGTGCTGATTTCAGTGTACACGTGAACGGTAAAATCCTTAGTGATTCTTACCCTATTCCTAACATGGAAACAATTTTTGCTAATCTAAACGGTGCAAAATATTTTGCAAAAATAGATTTAAAATCTGCGTATTGGCAAATAGCGATTGACGAAGAGGCACAAAATCTTTCCACCTTGAATACCCATAAAGGTCTATTCAAGGTCACCTGTCTGCAAATGGGCATGAAAAATAGTTCCTCCATTTTTCAACAAGCCATTGAACAAATTGTAACTGGTCTAAAAGGCATCATCCCATATCAGGATGACATTTTGATTTATGCGGCAAATGAGGATTCCCTCAACAAGCGATTAAATGCAGTCATGGAACGTTTTAAACAGAGACGTTTGTCTATAAATAAAGGAAAATGTGTTCAAAAAGTAGAATATATTTCATTTTTAGGCTTCAAAATCAACGCCAGTGGCATAGGTCCAGACCCGAAATTAGTTGAAAAAATTATCTCAATTGCTCCACCCACTTCACGTGACGAAGTAGCCTCGTTTGTAGGGTTAGTAAATTTTTTTGGACGTTTTCTTCCTAATTTTGCTAAAAAATTAAAACCTTTGAACGATTTACGTAAACAAGACACTGCTTTTCAATGGACTGATGCCGCGCAACAGGCTTTCGTCAATTTAAAACAAGAACTTTCTTCAAAACCATTAGTACAGCCTTATTCGTTATCGAAACCTGTTACTTTAACCACTGATGCATCAGGAAACGCCATCGCAGGCATTTTAACGCAAGGCGACAAACCTGTACATATGGTTCTAAAACTCTGTCAAGTGCTGAACGAAAGTACTCCTCCACAGAACGCGAGGCTCTGGCTATTGTTTGGTGTTGTGAACGTCTTCGCCATATTTTGTTAGGTCGTCGTTTCTCGATCATTACCGATCATCAAGCGCTTGTATTTTTATTTGGTGAAAATAAAGCCATTCCAAAAACCGCGTCAGCCTGAGTTTGTCGATGGGCAATTAAGTTGATGGCGTTTGATTTCGACTTACAGCATCGTCCAGGCACTCAAATTTCACATGCTGATGCTCTATCGCGTTTATCTCAAACCACAGTTTCACGAGAAGACGTTGTCGCTAACATCAATGTTGCCACTTCATCCGCTTTCTTTGCTCCAGTTCTCGATGTGGCCACTGTCAAATCAGCCACTGATTGTGACCCTTTAGCTCAGGATGTTATATCTCGTGTTGTTTCAGGGAGTTGGGTCCATTTTTCTCAAGCTGAACAGCCATTTGCAAAAGTGCGTGATAAATTGACTGTTGAAAATGGGCTTTTATATTTTAAATCATCGCCATTTATCCCTTTGAAACTCCGTACCATTGTGCTCCAGAAATCTCATTCTACCCACCAAGGTATAAACGCCACTACCCGTTTTCTACTGCAAGGTGCGTGGTGGCCAGGCATATTCCGTGATGTAGACCGTTATGTTTCTGATTGCCTAAAATGTTCCGAAATACGCCCCGTTTGCGACCGTAGTGTCCATCGTTGGCCTGACGCTGCCCCCTGGGAACGTCTTCACATGGACTTTGTCCATATTACTGATGTGGGAAATATCTTAATTGTTGCTGATGCTGGTAGTGGGTGGATCGAAGCCTTTAAGTGTCCCGATCGCTCAACGTCAACTGTTATTCGCATCCTCGCGCAGATTTTTTCTCGTTTCGGCATACCAAAAACATTTGTTTCCGATAATGCAAAGGAATTTATTAATGATGATATCGTTCAATGGTTGGTCACCTTGGGCTCTTCTAAAGTTGAATCCCCTGTTTATTTTCCCGTGCCAATGGTCGTGCTGAGCGTGGCGTTCAAACTGTCAAAAAAGCTATGAAGGCTTGGAACTCCGGTCTGCGCGTCTCCTTTGACTTATTTTTGTACCGTATCCTACTTGTTCATCGTGCCACATCCCTAGCGAGGATGAAAACTCCTGCAGAAATATTAACAGGTCAACAGCTTAGAGTTCCTTTCGTTGCTGATTTTGCTATAGGAGATAATGTAATGTATAAACCAGTAACTAACGAGGCTGCTCAGCCTGCAGAATATGTTGTAGCTAAGGGTAACAATACCGCGTGGTTATCTACTAACGAAAGAACTATTTTAGCTTCGCGCTCACAATTTGGAAGAGCAGGAAGTGATAGATGTAATGTCAGTGCTGAGACATCGTCGTCTCATGATTTACCTAATCCTATATCATCTAATACTTCGTTAACGGATACTGCTCCTACTCCGGAAGAGACTGTAGTACGTCGTTCAAACCGTATATCACAACCACCGGATAGATTAGGATATAACTAGATATAGTCTTATACTGCACTACACAATATAAAAATCACTTTTATTTTGTCTGTATAAATATCTTTATAAATTTCGTTTCAAATGGTAATTCCCTGTAGCCAGACTAAAAGGGGGAAGTTGTAGTATTTTCATCATTACTATTATTATCACAAATTATGCTATGTCATGATGATGTAATTTTAACCTATATTTAATATCATGTCGTAATATTCGTTGACCTTCTGTGATTCTAGAATATGCTGAATCACGATGATGTAAACATAAATCCTTAACTTTTGTATATCTAGATCTTTCTGTAATATTAGTCAGCATTTTGTAAACCTGTATATATATCTGCGGTAAGATTTGATTTTATTAAGGACTTTTCAGTTACAGCAGATTCAATGTTTCGTCTCTGACTGTATTCCTTGTGATACCACATTATCAAATTATCACATCAATGAAATAAAAAGTATTATTCAAGTAAGTTTATTTTTTGAGGTCAGTTTATTGATAAAAACTGTATAGTTTTAATTTTTTATTTTATAATTAAAAACATTTTTAATGAAGATGATGGGCTATAATAGAGCTGATGTGACAATCAAATCCAAACTGTGTCACAAATGCTTTTACCCAAGCCAAAGTTGAGGCTATTTAATGAGGTATTTAAATCAGTTTATATTTATCAGAAACTAGAAATCAGACCTCAATTGAGTGCATAGTTTTGATCTGATGAGTAAGTACGTATACCAACAACTAATATTAACAACAGTAATGTAAATGAGAAGTTATCCTATCAACTGTGCCAATGTGATGAGTTACTACTGTGCAAACGAGACAATGAAGAAGCTTTATAGAACTCAAAGATTATATTATAAAATATTAACACATGAAAGCATCCTCTTACCGTATCTGCGTTTGTATAGTCTTTGTCCAAGGGTTTTCGGATGCAGTGATATAATACTGAGATCTCCATCATCAGGAAATCCAAGTGGACTAGGTAAAAAGGTTGCAAGGATGGTGCCATCAGATGATATATCAAGACTAGAATCGTTATGAAGTTTACAGGCAGCAACAACAACATTCTTGGATTCTAAAAAAAAAGACAACAGATTGACATCAATCATCCACTTTGACTAAGTACTACAGACATCTAGTGAAGTATGCTGTTTTGAATGTAACTATAGGTTATGTTAACTATTAAATTATTATCAATTCCCTGGAGATGTCCACAGTCCACCATTGTATTAGCTCAGATGGAGGATTAGCTCGGATGGCAGAGCAACCGAACTTCAGATCAGATCAGATCTGATCGACTGTGGTTCAAATCCACCAGAAGGTCAAATAGGCCTTGACTATATCTGAAATATCAAATGAGTACCATCTTCTGATGGCGGATAAAATGGTCCAGAGGGAATTGCATTGCGAGTAGCTGCAGCGCATTGACCATTGAGGCCTATCTGCCATGAAATCTGTTGAATTTGATCTACAGTGTCAGGGCTGAGATCAACAAGGGGCGTTTAAAATCATTGCTCTCAGCGAAAAAAGCCACTCATCTAGATATAGAGGAGTGGTACGGGTGCCTTCAGTAGGGCAACATCGTCTACATTACTTTACCATTGTATGAAATAGAGTTGGAGGTCTGCGTCAGATCGGATTGGGTAATCTGAATGAATGCGAACATTTTAATCCAAATCCGATGCAAATGCGTTTTAATCAACAAAACCCAAAATATTCAGATTCTGCATTGAGAATCCTATCCGACAGAATCTGGATCCGAACAAACTATAATCTTAAAAGATCTAACCCAAATAACTATGCTAGATAAAAGATCAATATAAGGATATAGAGGATATAAAAGATCCGACAATTAAAATCCAATCTGAATATAAAAATTCAGGGAGGATCGAATTGGATCGGATTCGCATACCTCTAGTATGAAACACCTTGAACTGCTCTGATAATCAACACGTGAATAAGTAAATCATAAAAAACTTACTGTCTTTCAAGTCAATTACTTCCTTCTTTCTTAGATGCCATAATTGTAAACGCTGCGTTGTGTTAATTATATTGCAAGCAACAGCACCTTCCCCATTACCAGCAAATGCACTCGCAATAGCACGATTTACAGCAGTCCTCAATGCTAGCTGCCGCTCATTATAATCGCGACTGGATATAACAATGGCAGTATGAACATGCCGAGAAGTCCTTGCAGTTGCTGTAGCAACGCTATGAGTACTAAGTTGTGCATTCCCTTCCACCTGGTAGGAATGCGTAATTCTACGAGGATTAGAAATAAAACTATGAACTGGGATACTATTTGCAGTGTCATCAGCGTCAAAGTCATGTTCTAAAGAATCCATACCACTACTTCTTGCCTGGCCTCGAACAGAACCAAGACTAAAATTCCACATTTCGGATTGATAAGGTACGTTACTAGAACTAGAATGCGGAGGGAGTGACGGCGCCTCTCTACTGGTTGTCAATAATGATGCTTGCACTGTTGTACCAAGCATTTGATTAATGTTATCAGATAATCTTTCATCGCTTAATATTTGAGAAGGATTGGCACGGTCATCTGCTTCAATCTCTGCTGATAAAATTGGATCTTCAGTCAGTAAAGAAGTAGCCTCACTGCTAGATGATGTGTTGCCATTGTTAGAGAGTGATGTATTAGTATCATCATCAGCCGCAGCAGCAGCAGCAGATGCTGTTATATCTAGATCCTGTTCCTCAGTTGTTGATGATGATGATTGGTCGTTTTCTGGATTGTCTTCAGCACGATCTGTTTGTAATGTTACACAACTGACCGTTTGTACTAGCCCTTGATCATCTGAACGCCTAACAACACAAACAAACCAACACGCTATCACACAATTTGGAATCATCAATTCACAATATATAAATATATATGTCTTTATTGGATACCTTTCAAATAAGAATATGCATATAAAAGGCATGTAACATGCACTAATAATACAGGGAGAATTTTACGCAATGTAACTATGTATCAGTAAATAAATGTATGATCTAATTATTGAATTACATTTTGGAGACATTTTTAAGGGTGCTTGAAGTTTTACAATTAACAATATCATTTAAGAAAGTATTACACAGACGTACGGTATGGTGATACAAGTTTACGAAATACTATAAATTTGATTACATTAATTACAGACATTACAGTTTCATATGACAGGTTGCTATAGAGTAAGTACATAAATAATTATAATGGCCAGAAACATGTAAATGTCTGCTATTATGTATGTCTCAATTGCGCATGCGCAATTTTGAGCACTATCGACTCAGGATGTGTCTATACTATTTGCGATATGCATTGCCCACTACTTTTGGCAGTTTGAGCACTCTGGTATGGCACATATGCTTTTTCATGTGATGATTTTTTTCACCACATTGATAACTCATCTTGACTTAGGTATATACCGAAGTCAGTTCCTTGTTCGCTCATTGAGCAGTACTGATGAACGCTAATGGCCACGAACATGTACTTGTCTGCTGGTACATAAAACAATTATATAGAATTATCTGGTTAGAAAATAGAATAGGAAATGAATAAATGTTTATGTATTGTACAGGATCTATTCATTTGAGTTCCAATGAAAGTTTGATGTTTCAGTTGCTGTTTGCTTCGTAAATTTCCATGTGGGGATGTTCAGATAATGTTTAATAAAGTCTGCGACATTGAGTCTTTTATTATTACACCATGAAGTATATTAAATAATTGTTTTAAAATCCATGTTTTCGTTGATGTTATGCTGTGACCAAAACATAGAGAATTGGAGTTGATGTTAGTTCGTTTCATGAAATTTTAAAACATGCAGTTTCAAATTGCTAATCTGCCAAAAATCATTTCTTTGTAAATTTCCATTTCATATTCAGCTTTCACTACATTTACAATCCATCCATAATCCACATAATCATTCCATTACATTGATAAACTTGATACAGTACACAATTAATTTACCAAATATTAAAACATCACAATAAATCAAATAAAATTAAAAGTTTAAAACATAAAATGGCTGACACCCTGGAACATGCAAAAGCGTGTCCGTCGCCAACGGGATAAATAGATAATTTTCATTTTCAGCCTGTAATAGGCCTACTACTGTTTTATGTACATGTAATTCAGGGAGCTGTCAGAGATGATAATTTTATCAATTTGCGTGGAACTCACAGAACCATAGCTACATTGAGTCATTGATGTGATTGTCTAGAAGCAATCATCATTGCTCTAGTGAAATGCACTGCTAATGGATAATAAAAATTAGCTGTTTAGGTCATCCCAGTGTGAAGTAGTCCCCTATGAAAACATCTTCATGAATGCTAAACAGCCAAATTTTCATGAACAGTTCATGATTCAAGCCTCATGAAAGTCTCATAAAAAGATTCATGAAAATTAAAAAAAGGCAATTCAACATTCATGAACTGTTTATAAGGCGTTAATGAACTTTGTAAATGCTTCCGAAAGGGCTACCAAAGCTACAGTATAGAAGTTATCGACTATGGCTCTCAACATTAAAAGATGAGCTTTCAATGATTGCAACGAATCTCAGATCAAAAGACAGAAATTAAATGGTCTTCAAAGATTGCCTTACCTTCTATTCGGTACTTCAAGAAACATTGGCTGAAATTTAAATATAAAAATATCAAGTTAAAATCATCCCACTGCCCAGGTTCAGGTGAAATTCTCCTAGCCATCAAATCCAGATATAAACAACAACTCTTCCTTTCATTATTGAGAATGTAATATAGATAATATGAATAATATATGGCATGGCATGTTTAATACGTAGATGTAGTATTGTGATTGTTATTCATTTTCTTTGGAAAGATTTGGTTATTTAGAAAATGCAACTTTCTCAACACCAAAGCAATTATATACAGTTTTAGAACATCTTCTTCGAAAAAGTTACATTCTAACAAATATTAATGTGTAATCATATGTACTAGTAAGCAGGGATGTTAGTAACGATTACAAAAGTAACGACGTTACTTGTAATCGTTACTTTTTAGTAACTTCTACTTGTAACTAGTTACTTTTCTGTAAAAGTAGTTTCTACTTGTAACTAGTTACATTTAGGATTAAAAATAAAGTAACGATTATTCGTTACTTTTTCACTACATTTTCGCTTTCTTCCGTTACTTTTTTCACAAAAGAGTGCTGAAAGTTAGCAGCTTCTCGATCGCTATTGTGTTTTAATTAGTCAAAATCTTTTGTTCTCATTGTTACCATCCAAGAACAATAAAAACACAGACAAAAAGTTCCCTACAACTGCATGAAAATTACATTCAGGGGAGTAACATTCTGTTATAGAATCTGTTTTTCCGAGTTTATGATATTCAAGTGATTCAACGAGCGTTTCATGTCTGATATGTCTGTTCGATCAATTAATTGTCGTAGCAACCAAAACCTGAAATAGAACTAATGGCGCGTAACTTGAGATTTTCTTTGTTATGGAAATTAGGGGGATCGCCTAGACCATTCAAACAAGCAAAAGACGTCGCTGTGAAATAGTCGTCGGGTGTCTGTTTTCGTATTTATATTGTCAACAAGAACATTTGATTAATTAACAAATTAAAATACAGAAATATTATTTGAATACTTCATATATGTCTCATTGCTTCTGTTGGATATTTTTGGACTTATTTAGAAAAAGTAACGGGAAAAGTAACTGTAACTAGTAACTTTCGAATTAAAAGTAACTTGTAACTTGTAATCGTTACTTTTTCTGAAAAGTAACGTCTGATAGTAACTAGTTACTTTCTTGCCCAAGTAACGGTAACTGTAACTAGATACTTTTAAAAAGTAACTTTAACATCCCTGCTAGTAACGAATACAATGCAAACTGTATATTGAATAAATTTCAGTAAGCTATGAATTTAGCTCAACTTTGCTTCTGCTGAATAGGAATCAATTATCAATTACAATTGTTGATATGTAAGAAACGATGTATAGCAAATTAGCAAATTCTCTATTCAGTGTGAATACAGTAGGCTACTGTAAATCAATTCCCCGTGATATCATACATACGAAAGTTGAATCTCACCCCACTATGTCTCTCTGTAGGTAAATTTGTTACACCAGTCAACAGCCAATCACCAAGAGGATGAAATTTAACAGTCCTTAAAACATAAAAGAACAACTACCAGTAAAAGGTTTGTGTTATGCTCTAATATCTCAAGTAATTCTGACAGCCACGATTCCAGGAGGAATAGGAAACTGGGAGAAAATTTCAAACTTTCAAATTTCAAACTTGCTCAATCTCTTGACCTTAAACAGATAATGCTTTGCTCTTGGTTACACTTACAAAAAAAATTCACTGAATTTTTTTGTAAAATTAAGATTTGAAATCTTAATTTTATAAAATGTTAGAGTGTATGGAATATTATATCAGACTCCTGATCTCATCACTCTGCTACTTGCAAAAGTAGAAGTCAAAATAATATTTTCCCTAGGGCATGGTTACAAGACACATTTTTTCTGCGTAGGGTCTGATTCAATATAATATGTCTCAAATTAACCTGATGCGTACTTAGTTAAATTCATGATGATTATTAAGGATTATTCTTTACACAATTTGAAGCATCTGTACGATCTGCAAGAGAGTAATATTATATTTGATCTTATCATTTTGATTATGCTTTGCAACAATTTCTTGATTCATTTTTTGATATACCAGGAACCAGTTTATTTTTCATTAAGAAGGTTTGTTGGGGATTCAAAATATGTTTGTCTAGGAAAATTCGTAGAAAGGTGCCAACCGCATAAACATTTGAAAGAAACAATTTCTAGATCCAAAACTTCCGACTGTAGAGACTTGCATCTCTGTATTTGAACCATAAATCGTAATAAGATATAGTGTATCTCTCCATCTTCAGCTTAGCTTTCAAACAATCATTCAAAATCAGATTGAAATTTGGTTCGTCTGTTTCTTTTTCAGATACAAATAAGAAGATGTTTAAACAACATGTACAAATAGAACATGTTTCTCTATCTAAACATGCAATCTCCTAATATCCAAGATAAACACTTTAAAGTGTATATCTTACACTTCAAAGTGTATATCTTTATTATTCCATTTTTAAATTCATTTTACCATACTGTAAAATTTTGTCATTCTGTAGAACATGCCAATTACTGGTCAAACTAGTTTTAATTTAATTCTAAATTTTACTAGTAAGATACGAGTTTGAAAAAATTTGATTTACAGGTATTCTTTGTCAGGTTAACTTATTGAATTGTTTTGGTTCACATAGATGCAATAAAATGTGTAGGTCTACTGTTATTTACCTACCTAACTCCTTCTTGCATACGTGCAGTAGAGAATCTTCTAATGACAACAGAGTTTTGCCAATCCCATAGTGTCAGTACATTTTGTGAGCCAATTGCAAGCACATCATCATAAGGATGGAATGCAACAGATGTTACCACGTGATTATCACACGGAGAAAAACATGAACTTGTATTTATCTACGTCACAAGCAAAACAAAACAATTTTCAATCTGCGTAGCACCCAGATTCAGTACATTCTATAATCTCGGAAATATAAAAATAGCAGAAAAAAATATAGTATAACACAAATCAAATATTGGTTCCGATTGGCTAATTATGATCTATAAGCAAAATGAAATTTATAAAATGGATTTCACAATCTACCTGCATCACCTTGTGTATAGGCCTACCACAAGGGAGGCTAGAGCAATAACAGCAGACATAAGGAAAAACATCCGATTAAATTTAGCCTCATAATATCAAATACAAAACTAACTAACAGCACAAAATAATGAATAAAAGCTTACTTAGCCTACCCACCCTGCGGGTAGATGAGATTAAAAAAGTAAACTTGAAATTGAATGGTCCCTCTTTTTACCCACTGGAATCAGTAGAATGGAGTACATACCGTAACATCCCATACACGGACTTGACCACCAAGACAACCAGATGCTAATATGTTTGGTAAATACGGATGAAATGTTATGCACCATGGAGTACGTACATGACCAATGAGCTTTTTAACAAGGTCACCAGTATGACTATTAAAAACACTGATTGAATGGTCTCCATGCGTAGATGCTAATAATGATCTATAACCAAAGATAAACGCAGTAAAATGAAATAGATTACATAGAAATAGTCACATAGAAATAAAATAAAGTTAAAGACAAGACGTTGTCTCCTTTACTCAGAGTTTTGCACGATAGCGCTCATCAGATGGTTTTATTCATACGAATAAAATCAATAAAACCGTCTGATAAGCGCTATCTCGCAAAACTCCGAGTAACCGAGACAAGGTCTAGTCTTTGACTTAATTTTTCTACTGCTCTGCATATCCGCACCAAGCACTCTATTGATGTTTTGCCACCAATAGATTTATTATTATTTAGTCACATATAACATCTAAATAAATTAACACAATAGACAGGGTAAAACAGAAGCGGGAATCCTGGGATCCTAAATCCCGGAAGATTACAGCAAATTCAGAAGAAGATTAATATTGGTATGATTTATTGGTCAAATTTTAACAACAAAAATTCAGAAGAAAATTGATTGTTATGATTTATTGGTCAAACCTTTAAACAACAAAAGTTCAGAAGAAAATGTTGAAATGTTCTAGGATTCCAGAAGGCTGACAATTTGGTTGAGGCCTGACTCCACTATAAGGCAACTATAACATGTTTCACCGAAGCCTCCTTGTGTTCAACGTTTCGATACATTGCAAAATATGTGAAATAAAAACACCAGGTATTTTGAACAGGGTCCAACAAAAGTAGGGATCCTAGGATCCAGGAAGGCTATTCAAATTCAAAAGAAAAGTAATAATTTTTGCATTTAGGCCAAACCTCAACAAAAACTTTAGAAGAAAATGTTGAACATTTTTTAAGATTCCGGAAGGTCAAATCTTTTGTAGGACACAGATTATGAACATGGTGTAATTATAAAACATGAACATAAATAAAAGCATCAACACAACTATATAAAAATAGATGAAAAAGAACAGAAGTTTGATTTCATTCCACTATCAAAGCATAGAAGTTCACATATATGAAACTGCTGCGTTGAAAGTACCGCTATGTATCAGAAATACGGTAGTCATTCCTGGTACTACAAAATTGAAGCTACAAGTAAACACATACCTGTCAGCACTGAATGATACTAGGAAACAACATCTTGCTGTAGAAGGGGTTGGGTAGGTCTACAATATAAAGCAGCATGAATAGCTTGCATATATAACTTACAATCGTATACACAGTCATTTAACATGTTTATAGACTGGTCCAGAAAAATCAAACCTAGAAAGTTGACTTGCATTTTATTACACTTTAATATTAGTTAAAAGTAAAACTTCAAACTCTTAAAGTATCTTGATTGTATTGTATTACATGGTATTAACAGTATCTTTCATTTTGATGGATACTGCGCAGAATGATTTTAATGACTTACTTGTAGCCTGTGTGCAGACTAAAAAGGCTTGTACCTGAGGAAAATCTAAAATTTGCACACGGCAATATGTTGTGGGAGCACAATACTTTGCTGGTATGCACAGATTTCCAGTACTTTTTTTAGCAAAATGAGATGAACATTTGTTGCCGTTGATGTGCAGGTGTCAGAATGATTGTGTAGTTTACGCAAAGTGATATTGGGGCGCATGCACTCTATCAACTCAGAATAGAATATGCAGAAATTTTATAGCGTTACTGTTTGCAACATTATAATAGTTCACACACTCACATCTTTATGAAATACCGATTGGTTTGGAGACTTGAGGCTGGATGGAATTCACATTAATTTCGCTATTTGAATATAGGCTTAATAATTAATATAATAGGATAACTAATAACGTTCATTCTCAAAACAGGCCTACATTATATTTAGCCTAGCCTATCCCATTGACTTATCAGGTTTAAGAATGTCAACATTGTTTCCAGCTTTTTGCACGACTTGTGTTTGTGTTACAAATTGTGTATAACCCAAACCCTGTGGATCTGTGATTTAAGCCGCCTCAAACAAAATAGTACATCGAGATTGCCAGCTTGCTTTAAATAATGATTTCCATCCTCCCTAAGAGTAAGAGAATATATCTATCTAGGGTTGTTCGCAGGGTTGTTCTTGGGCTAAGGCCAGAAAGGGGTGATTAGCTCAGAAAGGGGTGATTAGCTCAGTTGGCAGAGCAACCGAACTTCAGATCGTGTCATATCTGATCGACTGTGGTTCAAATCCCCCTGAGGTCAACTCAGCCTTGACTTTATCTGAAACATCAAATGAGTACCATCTAAGGATGGCGGATGGAATGGTTCAGAAGGAATTGCATTGTGAGTAGCTGCGGCGCATCGTTGCGCATTGACAATCAAGGCCTATCTGCCATGAAATCTGTTGAAATGGATCTGCAGTGTCGCGGCTGAGATCTAAGGAGCGTTTAACATCATTGCTCTTAGCGAAAAGAGCCACTCCTCTAGAAATAGAGGAATGGTACGGGTGCCTTCGGTAGGGTGACACCGTCCACATTACTTTTTTTAAGGCCAGACAGAACAATGCTAGGTTCAAAAACTTCAAATAATGGAAGTAGGAAGTAGAGCACTAGTATGGCGGTAGAGCTACCACAAAAATAACACATATTTGTTGCAATCTCATGTTGTACCATGCTTGCACCTATAGCCGGCTTGCAAGCTTCTTGTTTATGGTATCTTATCTAGGCCTACCTTATTTCCACGACAAGATTTGGCATTTTTGTCGTCAAGAAACTTGCCAATATGCAAATTAACTTTACCACGATTTATCCCGAGTTGTCTCCTCTCTATAGTCAGATATATATTTTGCATGTCAGGTGTTATTATCGCTATGAATGATAACTCTAAGCAGGTATTCCGTATGTATTTTCCTTGTATTTCATATCGCTGTTCGTCTGTTTTTCTCTATAAATTCTGTAATGGCGGGAGCTTCAGCAGTCTCGTTTCAGTACATTTATTCGATAAGAGTGGATAATAATATTGTCCCCTAATTATTCACGTATTCATAGCGGTCACTTTCTTTGGTTTTATATACAGGCTCTGTATACACATATCCTAACAGGTTTCAGTTTTTAGACACATTAGAACAGGCTTCATATCAATACCAAATACAAATGTCAAGGAATATATATATTCTGTTAACCAATTGTAGTCAGTGCAAATATATATCAATTTTATTCTCATTAAACACATACAATATAAATGACTATATTAGTATAAGAAATGTTGTTGTACAACTTTTTACATTCCAGTGTTTACATTCAATTTGTTATCTAAATTGGTAAAAGTTGAAAAACAATTTAACTCTTGCTGGAAATGATTGCATTCTACTCAAATTTGACAAATTTATGACTTCGCCATTCATATCAATACTTTAGTGCTCACAAGTGGAATGATATACCGTATGCAATGAAAGAAGATCAAAAAGGACAGGTATTAAATGTCACCTCGGGAACCATTTAACAAAATAATCTAACTTGATTAAATCCTCCATTTTTCTTTTTTTCTGTTTTGTAAATAGTTGTTATTTGGTTTTCTGGCTTTACCCTCATGTATATCTGTAAGACTCTGCAATGTAAAATCAGTCCTTCCTTTTAAAATAAAATTATGTAAACTCAAATTAAAGGTTGCTGTATAAATTATGATGACTGGACCACAACATAGCTCATATCATGGTCCGACAAAAGTAGAAATCTTGGAATCCTAGATTCCGTAAGGAAGGAGCAAATTCAGAAGAAAATTATATTTTGAAGGATTTATCATGGTCAAACATCAACATAAGAATTCAGAAGAAAATGTTGAAATGCCCCTAGGATTCCAGAAGGCTGAACTTTTTGTCGGGCCCTGATTCATATACATACGACACATACAGAAACTGCATGAAAAGTGAAAAATATCATTGATGTTTACAAACTATTTTGTTCCTATCAATGTAACGAAAAACCATTCACGAATCAATAATATCTATCAATTATCTAAAGAGAAACAGTAATAGAAATAAAAGTTTGTTATGTATATATATATATTGTCAGAATGAAATAAATAGTTTATTCAAGATGATATTAGTATTATAGTTGACATTGCAGTTAGTTAGTTAATTGGCAATCAAAGACTCATATAATATAAAGCAGTATTGTACAATGTATAATATTGCATATAGGACATATAGGTAAGTGCAATATTTCTTCAAATGCCATAGATTATAATTTCATTTAAATATCCACATTTCAAATTAACGCTTCGATTTGAAATTTTTAATAGATTGCATGTCTCAAAAGTCTTCCAAAGTAAGATTTTGACTTATTTAGTTATATGAAGTTAATCGACATCAATTCATGCTAGCTCTAAGCTCTTTTAGCGATTTTGTCTTTGTGGCAAAGATTCTACAAAGGTTTTACACTTTAAAATATACAAATCGTGAATCCAAATTCACAAATACAATGTTATTAAAATTTCTAATGAAATATTTTCCGTTAGGTCTACCCTATATATAAATAATTAATTAAACTTCAACAAAGCTTTCATTTTTCTCCCCCGTAGACACTGTATTATCTGATATTGATTTGTCATTTGATTCAACATTGTCAATATTTACTGTAACTGAACCATTTGCATTTATTTTATCAATTTCATCTTCAATTGTTGGCCATTCATCATTGTCATCGTTAGTACTAAGCTTTTTCTGTTTATTCAAACGTTCATTTAATGCCCGTAATGCCTTTTTCCTAAAGAAATATCAGAATCACAAATATATAAAACTAGAAATGTTCTGAAATCTAGAATACCAACTTTAATTAATTATTCTTACGTTCGAAACAATGTCTCTTTTCATGCACACTGTGAACATTTTTTGCAATATAATAACAATCAGCCAAAAAGGAAAGATCTATGCACTCTAGAGGGAGACAGCATTTGAGGAAGCTAAAGTGGGGATATGCTAAATGTATGACTATTTAATTAAATAATAAATACCAGAAAGTGGATATAAATATGATTGAATGGAAAATGAACAATAAAATGAGCTCAGATAAGAATACATAGTTTAATTTAAACATAAATGAAAGAGGTTGTGATGTCCAAGGCGTTGACACAATAATTTGGAGAGATAAATCAAACAAAATTTGCTGCCACTTGTAGGGAGGTTTCAACGTGGGAGATTGTAACAAGATTAAAAGAAAAATATGAAGAATAACAGATTGTAATATGTTTATAAGTCGCCTTTCCAAACATACTAACAAACTATTATGATATGAAAATATAAACACATGGTCCTCCTGAATAAAACTGTTAGAAATCTTCCAAGAATAAAACTCCATTAAATGGAATAACGATTCAGATTGAATTATTTGTTTTTAATAACGGTTTTTGCTGTGCATAAGGCCTATATTTTCTCGTTTGGATGCCAGAATAGTATGAAAAATATGAAACCCTTGGTTGTCATTATAATATCTTATAGAAAGTATAGATCAATATAGAAATTTAAATGACTCATAGAAACAGTGATAGATCAATATAGAAATTTAAATGACTCATAGAAACAGTGATAGATCAATATAGAAATTTAAATGACTCATAGAAACAGTGATAGAACTAAACAAATGCTATAATTTACAATATTTGATATTTCTGTCCTCTGTGAATACAGTTCATGAACTTGTCCATGAAGACAGGTTTTGAAATAGTTCATAAACTCATGAACAGTTCATGAACTCATATTTCTGTCCTCTGTGAATACAGTTCATGAACTAGTCCATGAAGACAGTTTTTGAAATAGTTCATGAACTCATGAATAATTCATGAACTCAACAAACTTTTTCACAGTAGGTGTTAATGTGCCAATTGCTTATCATCACTCAAGTTACAAATATTAATTGCTTATTGCACTGTACCTTCGTCTCTCTGCATCTGATGGGTCTGAACCAGGTAAACTAATTGTAATTGACGAAGGAGCACCCACATCATATGTTCTTACAGGTGATTTACATATACCAAATCTCAGTGATATGTTGAATGTTATAGTTGCCATGACACGAATGACAGGCCTAAAACAATCACATTGTAATATTATAGCTTATATCTGGTGTTTAATAATTGATTTACAAAATAGAAATATGTCTTATACATTTCCATCAAATCTTTTCCCATGTATCCCGTGCATCTTCCGAAAATCACACCGTCTATTTTAAAATAATTGAAATGATACAGTATTTAAACACAGCATCCTGTTTTAAAAGCTTATTTGATCCTTTGATATAACTACTGTACTAATGACGCTAATAGTTGTGTTTCGACATTCATTCTTCAGTCGCATATTTTAGATGAGTACAATTATATGAATACTTGATTTGAGCACTATAATTTCAGCAAAAAAAGTCAAAGTTAACAAAATGTCCAATTTAAAGTTTCTGGAAAGTTGTGTTTTGACATTGATCAGTAACTTGATCACAAATTACCAGATCAAAAACCTGTCAAAAAGTGACCATGATTGATGTGACCATAATGCATATTGTAATCATGTTAATAGTATCATCAAGATATTATAATAGAACCAAGATAGTCTAACTCAGATTTGTGTTTTTGAGAGTTTTAAACAGGCCATAATATTGTCTTACCTTTGTGAAAATCAACCAAATAAATTGTATTTAACATCCTCAAGCATTGAATAACTCAAATTTAAAAACGATGTCTTTGTCCGACATCAATAACATCCTCAAAAGTCTATCTTTGTTGACCCAATATCAATCATTTCCAAACATTTTGATCTGTTTTGCCACGGCAAAATCACTGAGAATTGGCCACAAAAGCTATTTTAAGATCAACTCGTTTCGATGCAAAAAAATTACCGGGGCTCAGATTATCAAACAAGCAAACTTACTTTCTTGTGAAAAATAAAACATTTATTAAACATTGCTGATATTCAATACGTTTGAAATGTCGTGCGTGGCAAAAAATCAAACAGAACCGGGTTTCATGATTCCATCTGAACCGCGCGAAAAAATGTTTTACTTTTCACAAGAAAGAAAAATTGCTGGTTTGATAATCTGAGCCCCGGTAATTTTTTGCATCGAAACGAGATGATCTTAAAATAGCTTTTGTGGCCAATTCTCAGTGATTTTGCCGTGGCAAAACAGATCAAAATGTTTGGAAATGATCAATATTTGGTCAACAAAGATAGACTTTTGAGGATGTTATTGATGTCGGACAAAGACATCGTTTTTAAATTTGAATTATTCAATGCTTGAGGATGTTAAATACAATTTATTTGGTTGATTTTCACAAAGGTAAGACAATATTATGGCCTGTTTAAAACTCTCAAAAACACAAATCTGAGTTAGACTATCTTGGTTCTATTATAATATCTTGGTATCATGGATTTTAACATAATATGCCTACTGTATAAATTAGTTTAAATCGTCCAACATTTTTGAGAGATATAAAATGCTTAAATTGTAATCAATTTTTATTACATCTTTCATGCTACTGTACAATAAAAAATTACGTCTTACTCTGCCTGAAGCTATTTTATTATGGAATTCACACTAGAACAAAGCCAGCTGCATTCTGCCAACTAGTTTTTTCTAGTTGTATTTTATAAAAGCTATTGATCTAACAATGGTATTGACGAATATTTTTATAGCATTATTATCGAATGAAGCAGAAACACAATACAATACTAATACATCTTTCTTATGATTAAATGGGCACAGTCTTTATAGAAACAATAACACAGCAAGGGTTGCATGTGAACTACTAAAATGGTTAGTTGATTGATATGTAATTCAGTGAAGTTAACTGCATTCCATTGCATAACTTATTGGTGACTTCTAGATGGAGAACATAAATATTAGGTCAGTATGTAGTGGGCAAATGACCTTCAAATATGGGGTCCGGCATTGATAAAATGAGATTTGCTAGAACAATCAATAACAGGCACTTGAGAATAATAAAATTAAAATTCATGCAGGAACAACTTTCAAAATTACAGAAATTTCAGAATTTGGATGATAATTCCAAGTAATTCTGAATGAATTAATGATACTTCCACTGCAACGGGTACCCTTAGTGCAGTGGTTAGAGTGTTGGACCCTGCAGGAACTCTGGTTCAATTCTTGACACTTTAACTCAGAGCACTGATGGTTGGCGCCAGTAAATCCGGCTATTAAATACAAACATGTTTCAAAATGGTAATGTATTACCGCAGCCACACCTGTGAAAAGCATCAAGCTTATCGGTTTGTTAATAAAAATCCTTCCTAGGTTAACTATATTAACGATTTAGAGGCATTTTGCATGAATAGATTATATATTTGGTTAACCCCAAGACAGGATGACAGTTTGTGACATTTATAAAATGACCGTTATTGACATATGACCACCGTATATAAGTGATTGTTATATTATTAGTATGCAGTATCGAATGTGGAGTAGATGATATTGTTGTTGTTATATTACACTTACCGGACAGGGCTTGGAAATAATGATGCAAATTCAAAGGTTTCGTTCATATCACCTCGGATACCTTTACCATGTGGTTGATAGAAACGAAGATACACCCATCCAATGCAAATACCGTTAGCAACCATCAATACTTGCATATTTGGAATTAGGCGTATAACCCAGAGTATAATTGATAACATCACACAAAACATCGGTAAACTCTAATTGTTAATCATATGAAAAATAAATCAAGAATATTGTAAATGCGAAAATTAATTTGGATGCAAACAACAGTCAAAATTGTCAATGTTTATAAAGTGGATGTCATTATTGAAATGTTGATCTACATGTGAATCGTGCACAAGTCCTCCCCTGAGGTAAAGGATATTCATTGTTCATTACCCCCAGTAAAATAAGTTTCTGAGTCCATTGACAGCTTATTCAGTCTGTGAACCTTAATATCTATCCATGAGCCGTTTAAAACAATTCACAAAACGTTGAAATGAACATTTAATTTCTGAATTATTGAAGACGCTCAAAGCGTCGGCTCTGCAAAATTGATTTTGTTCTAATTTAGTCTTTTTCAAATCTGTATGAAATGTTGCACAAGAACTTCATATTAAAAAATGTTGAAAGTAATTCAGAACAGATAAAGGCATGGAATTACATCTGCAGCTAACAATTCACTCCCTCGCAGCTAAATAGATCATATTCACAGCAAATTTTAGCATAGTCGCATCTTTAACAAATCGCAGCAAAAAGTCAAGTGGCCGCAGCTAAATATATTATTTTTGCAGAAAATCGTCAAAACGCTGCATATTTGTTAAATCATCAAAGCTAACTGGTCTCATAGATTTGGTAAAGGGATTTTTAGATGCAGTAAAAGAACAAAATAGCTCCTATTAATTAGATGCCGTAAAACGACTTTTAGCTACGGAGATTCAACTTAATAGCTGCAACTGATTAGCTGTGGCTAAAGGGACTATCCGGAACGGCGGTCTTCTTTATTGAAAAGTGAGTTCACTTTTCAATACTTGTTTTCATGTTAGCTGTCTTCTTCTGTCTGGTGTTCAATGTTTATGAAAAGCTGCATGACGCCATCTTGCCTCGTGTATTTTTCCACGGTGCTGAGTAGTTTTTTTGAGTTGATATAGTTGCAATCTAATTTTAATATTTCATGGTATGTCCACATATTGTAAACATTGTTTATCGACACACAGGAGAGAAGTGATAGAAAGTAAAGATCAAAAATATATAAAGCGGAAACAGGGCCTCGGCTCAAAGCTACAGCTACGGAATAATGGAAATCTGTCCGTGCAAATGCAATGACAGTATGCATGTGTTTGAAATTTTACAAAAGGAAACAACAAATTTATGTGGGTCTTTCAGACTCTCGAATTGCTCTGCTCTTTTAAAAAATTATTTATTATCTGGATAATGTAATCAAGGTAATTTTATGTTGTGATGTTGCTATCCATGCTTTGTAGATTAATCGGCTATTCTAATTGGAATTGTAATCATATTTCCAAAAGATGTTAACTACATTTAACGTATATATATATTGATAAACATTTGTGAATAGTGTCAAACTGTCAATCATTAGCATACAGTACAATTTACTGGACTTGTTGAACTTGTTGTTGACTTGGTCTTTTTTGAAATTGTTGAATAATAAAAAAATGTTTACGTTTTTGTGCTGACTTGTTTTCTTCTCGTATTTATTCTGACTTAATAGTTATAGTATAGCCTGCACAACCATAAAATGTGGTAGATCCTTATTTAAATGTAATTTGTGTATCATTATTGATTCCTGTCCTTAAAGGGACTATGCAGACCGGCAGATTTTTTTTGGGATGCAAATCTTATTGTACGTCACTACATCGCCTTCGCAATTTGGTGGGCTGGATTGAAAGCTGCGGGGATAGCAAAACAAGCCGAAAAATGGCCTAAACATTTATGTCTATTTCATAATTAATTTCGATTTTACAAGAAAACTCTTAAAGTGTATATCCCGGATTTTGGGAGATTGCTTCTTAGATAGAGAAACATTTTCTATTCGTACATGATCTTCTTGTGTTTTTACTTTGCACAATCATTTCTCCTTCAAAAATGCAGTCAAAGTGACGATTTTGGGTTAATTTTGTGTCTCGCTCTTTTTCCTCAAACAGGAACCCGTTTATTTTCAACAAGAGAGTTTACACCGGAAAAAACACTAAACTTTTCACTTATTTGTCTCTAAATAAAAAAACGCTAAACCAAATGACAATCTGCTTTCGAAATGAATTTTTCAATGTTCAGCTGAAGATTTAGAGCTATATTTGATCAATATTCAAGATCCAGGTAAACATATATAAGCCTCTAAAGTCAAAAGTTTTTAGTTTTGGATATTTCTCACTCAAGTACTCACACGATTAACACCTCTTTGCGGCTTCGTCTAAGCATAGTCGGCATAGTTGATGCGTATTAAAAATAGTCACACACCTTCAATAATCAGCAGCGATAACCTGCTTAGATGAAGTCGTAAAGAGGTGCTAATCGCGTGAGCACTTGAGTGAGAAAAATCCAAAACTAAAAACTTTTGACTTCAGAGGCTTATATCTCAGTAACTGGACTTGCATATTGATCAAATATAGCTCTAAATCTTCAGCTGAACGTTAAAAATTTCATTCCGAAAGCAGATTGTCATTTGGTTTAGCGGTTTTTATTTAGAGACAAATAAGTAAAATGTTTAGTGTTTTTTCCGGTGTAAACTCTCTTGTGGAAAATAAGTGGGTTCCTGTTCGAGGAAAAAGAGTGAGACACAAAAACCTAACTTTGATTGCATTTTTGAGGGGGAAATGCTTGCGTAAAGTAAAAATACAAGAAGAACATGTACTGATAGAAAGTTTTCTCTATCTAAAGAAGCAATCTCCCAATACCCGGGATATACACTTTAAGGACCGGAATCAATAATAATACACAAATTGCATTAAATAAGGGCCTAACGCTTTTTATGGTTGTGCAGGCTAATTACTATAACTTTCAAGTCAGAAAAAATACGACAATAAAATGAGTCAGCACAAAAACGTAAACATGTTTTTATTATTCAACAATTCCAAAACAGACCAAGTCAACAGCAAGTTCAACAAGTCCAGTAAATTGTACTGTATGCTAACGATTGACAACTTGACACTATTTACAAATGTCGATCAATATACATATACGTTATGTAGTTATAATCTTTTGGAAATATGATTACAATTCCAACTAGAATAAGGCGATTAATCTACGAAACATGGATAGCAACTAAGCAACATTACAACATAAAATTACCTTGATTACATTATCCAGATAATAAATAATGTTTAAAAAGACCAGAGCAAATCGAGAGTCTGAAAGACTCGCAGAAATTCGTAGTTTCTTTTTTTTAAATTTCAAACACACGCATACTGTCATTGCATTTTGCACGGACAGATTTCTGTAGATTTGATCTGAGGTCCTGTTTCCGTTTCACATATTTCTGATCTTTACTTTCTATCGCTTCTCTGCTTCCATTTGATTGCGTCGATAAACGATGTTTACAATATTTGGACATACCATGAAATATTAAAATTAGATCGCAACTATGTTAATTCAAGAAAACTAGTAAGCGCCGTGGAAAAATACACGGGACAAGATGGCGTCATGCAGCTTTTCATAGGTCGTGGCTAGATCAGGGGTAACTCAAGGACATTTTTATGAATTTTTATTGCTTCTTTTAATTGTATTAAATTCTGTTTTCAATCGATTTCAAAATTCTTTTTGCATCTCGTACCTTAATATATTTACTACAAATCTGTCTTGTCTAAAATCAAAAAATGAAAAAACTCTTGCAGCAAATGTTAGTCAGCCAAAAAGTTTTATCACGAAGCTTAGTTTAAAAGGTTGAGTAACTTTTTATTTTTCAATTATACATGGTAGATTTTTGGTAAATATACAAAGGTACCAAATGCAAAAAGAATTTTAAAAATCGGTTGAAAACCAAATTTAATACAAATAAAATAATCCATAAAAAATCATAAAATGTCCTTGAGTTACCCCTGATCTAGCCTGCGTACCAACCCCGAGGTTTATTTCTAAAACCTATGGTTTCAGAAAAAACCTAGGGGCTGGTACGCAGGCTACCCCTGATCTAGCCACAACCCTTTTCATAAACATTGAACACCAGACAGAAGAAGACAGCTAACATGAAAACGAGTATTGAAAAGAGAGCTCATTTTTCAATAAAGAAGACTGCCGGTCTGCATAGTCCCTTTAAGAGTTTTCGAAATAGAAATAAATGTTTAGGCCATTTCTGTTTGTTTTGCTCGCAGCTTTCAATCCAGCCGACCAAAATGCGAAGTCGATGTAGTGACGTACAATAACATGTACACCCAAAAAAAAATCAATAAGGGCTGCCGGTCTGCATAGTCCCTTTAATGGACTTTTTTGCTGCAGACATAATCACTTCTCACTGTTAAATGCTCATAGTGTTGATTCTACTCCATTGATGAGAAATCAGAAATATTTTTAATAGCTTTTTTGAAAACATAGCTTCTGAAATCCGGCACAATAATATCAACAAAATATCACCGTGAAATGTCACAACGAACAGCAATAGCACAATGAACTTCTCATGAATAGTTCATGAACTTCATTAACAAATCCATAAACGGTTCATGAACCAGTTGATCAAAAGCGTGGGCAAAAAACTACTCACATTTTAATGAACAATACGTATTGTTCATGAAAAAGTGGTAAATTCAAAGTTCATGAAGTAATGGACTGTTAAAATACTGAGATGTTAATAAATCAATTGACTGAAATAATCATACAGAAAACTGGTATGTTTGGCTTACCTGAAGGCGGACCTCAACCCCTTTAATTGGTACTTTAAGATCTGGTAATATTTGCATGAAAGCAACAGACACACCACCAAGCACACCTGCCAAGCCATTGAAGCTTGCAAACCTGATGGTAGCAAAAGTATAGATGAATTGGGTAATAGGCAGGTCCACTAAAATTTAAGTATGTACTTTAAACATATCCATACGAAGATCAAAGGATAAGTTTAATATGCCTGATTTTTTTTTTCAAAAATATCGACAAACCATCGAGATATCTGACTTAAAATGACATTGCGTAACCATGGTTACGAAACGGCAAGTTTTGGTGGATAAAGGAATGTGACGTCATAATCCGGACAAAGTGAGAAATCTACTATTATCATGACTTGATATCCAAAACCGTTCATCCATCAATTCGTCATTTTTTATCCAAATTTTTTGTGAATAGTATAATCAGAACCGCTGATTTTTAAACGAGACTAAGGGTAAAGTTTTGTTTCTTTTTTCGGTTTGTCCTTTTTGTAGCGAAACAAAACAAATCTTTTCCATATCTTTCTCTTGCGGTTCCTGACCGCAAACGAACAAAAGTTCTCAGCCAGGCCGATCTGCACGTGCACACTGTTTTATGTCAAAGAACTTCAAAGTGTTCGTTCACATCAAAACGAAAAGGTTCACTCGTCTTTACCAAAGAAAGTCTCACCGAAAAGTAGGCAGCATTCACTTGGAAATATATATATATATATTAGACATTTAGAGAAGAAACCTCACTCATATATAAACGGCTTAGATCATCACTAGAGCATCAAAGTAGTGTTATTTCTATTTATCAAATCTTCGTTCTTTTATTTCGTCTGTCATGCATCATCAACTGTTGCTTGTGTTATTATCACCAGATATAAGACGGTGAAATCGCATTCAGTGTGCATTTATTGGAATTAACAAACACTTTAAATGGACCACTTAACGCTTTACCAATTCTAGATTTGGATTTATTCTAGTAAATCAGAACTCAAATTCAATAAAGTTGCCGTTTAAATGAAATATTTTACACATCGATCACGCATGCTATGACAGTTTACGTCGAGGCGTATAATTTTCTGAAAACCGAAAAGCAATTTATGATTCATTTTGCATTGATTAACAACTATTTACTTGGACCAATGATTAATCATGCAGTTTGTGTGAAGGCAATGGTCGATATTGATGTAGTAGCTATATTTAGCTATATATTTTATCCCATTGATAAGCTAAGACAGTGAATGTAGTTTTTGTAGAATCATGGTAGAATCATAGCTACAATAAATTCGATCCTATAATAGGCCATATGATTCGCGAGAAAATAACGTGGCTAATTTGCTAATAAATGGTAGATCATACAACTCCTTTCACTTATTTTCCAACTTGTTTGAAAGTTTATGTGTGTTATTTGAAATTCAAATAATTTGCTAAGCTAGTCTACCATCCTTGTTCCTTCTCGCTTCGACACTTGAACCATGCTCGAACGTAGACAAAAACAACATAAATTGATATAAATATTTCAGAGCGATTTCCATTGATGAATATTTCAGGTCACCGTAATAAGTTTTTTGAAGTCAGCCTTCAATATTTTGAACAGGAACAGCAGTGCTAATGGAAATGATTACATGTCCAGGAAATGACGTCATAATATAGCAAGCCAATCACAAATCGTTTTGACGTTCTACGAAATTTTTGGATTTAAAACTCAAAAATGAAAGGTTTTTGGAATTTTTTTTGGAATTTTTATCAGTTTTATGGAATTCTGTGGGTATGATATATCCGAAACACGAATAAAATCAACTTTGAAATTTTTAGTGGACCTGCCTATTGTACGCTTTGGTCTTAACCATGTAAACATGTATCCTTGGTACAACAGTAGGGTTTCAAAGGTAGTGAACCACTTTAAATATAATATTTTTACTTTTGCAGTCAGATCTGCCCAATTTTGCTTAGTCATTTTATGTAGAAGTATTTTTATCATTGTAAAGCTTAAATTTTAATCAAGAAGCACCATTCTTCATTGGAAAAGTGATGAAACAAACAAATCATGAATCCATATCAAAGATGTAGGCATGCATGGAATTAGACCAGTGCCACATGCCCCTGTACTTCATTTAACCTGCAGACGCTTCGTATAGTGGACAAGTAAAATTCAAGTGAAAAAAGTGATGCGCTCATTTCAGAAAAATGAAATGACCAATCACAGCCAAGCATCTGTGACGTTGCCTGGATCTATCCAGTGATTGGTCTAATTACTTAATTTATTAAATTATTTTGTGAAGTATATCACAAGACAACTTGCAGCAAGAGCAAAACATTTTTTGAACGATTTTCAAAGCAGCAGGCAGCAACTCCTTGCTCGTTCTGTAAGTGTTTTTGTAGTAGTTTAAACTAAGATTTTGAACTTTTGAGCTCAATCTTATTTTTATGTAATATATCAACATGCTTTTATTGGGTATTTAAGGTTTAAAGTTTTTAAACTTGATTTCATGTTTATGTAATATACCAACATGCTTTTATTTCGTGTTTCAATCGTTTTATCTGGAGATGTGCCTTCTGAATGCACCCTTGACTGATACTGGACTTTAGGCCTAACATGTGCAACTTGGAAGAAAACACTGAATGCTCTAAATAATAATAATTTGCTCATATTGAAATACTCACCGCAGCAATTGTGAAGATCGACATACAAATTTAGAATTTGATAACTTGAAGAAGTTGGAAAGGGCTGGTAAATTGGCATTAAATGGTAAATTATCAGCATGGAAATATTTCTGTGAATGTGGCTGGCACGCTTTTCATTCTAGTGGCATAACATTGGACTTTTTTATCATTATTTGATAGATTGGATTACAGATAATATGAATGATTTGAATATATCTACTTCACTCTATTTTTAGTAATGTCAGTAATATTTCATTTGTGTGGTAACAATATTAATGTATTAGTTCGACTCAACGTTGTTTTTTCTTTAATACTTTGTAGAAGTTATGCTTCATCCGTTTCTCAATTCATATCTGCAATATTAATTCGCTTCTACCAAAATGTCTAGGATTTGGAAAGCTACAGAATTACGTTTTATTACGTTTTACGTGTGATGTCGTTAAAAACGTTGATGTCCTTCCGTCTCGAGAGTTGTTTTCGCTTACTTTTAGCCTTGGCCCGCATATACTTGATAGCAGGCGCTTGTGTAGGGTATGCGTATTAGGGTCAGAATATTCTCAGCGCATCACTTTATTCGCAGCAAAATAGTGGGCCTTGTGAAGCTAGGCTAGCATGAAATATTATTGAATCTTGAATAAACCAGACAGTCAACCAGCGTGTAACAATGTTATTAGCATTCCCGGAACCAACTAACATTTGACTTGCTGTTTTGAAGATTAAAAACAAAGCAAATTTGAAATCTTGAAAGAAACCTTAATTTTGAAAATGAAAACAAAACTAATGATTGAAAGCCTGTAGTTTTGCGTTGGTCTTCTTGGAATCAGGTTCTCGGGATCCCACATTTTGTGACAGCCTACGCACAGTCAACCAGTATATCAATCAGGTAATTGGGACAATTGCAGTAAATGCAATATCAAAAGTTGAGATCACAGACACTACTATTGATCCCATAACAAACTTCCACTAAAACAAATGCAATCTATATGTTCTACAATTGGTGATCTACAAGTTCTATTATTCCATTGAAATTTCCTGCATAGTAATATACTAGAATGCTAGTTGTCATCTCATTGCAATATAAAGCATTGTAGATATGTCTTACTGTTGTGATTCAATACAGCTGTATATACATGAACATTATGGCCACATGTAAACCTAACTATTGTTTAAATTACATTTCCAAAATCTACCAATCACTCAGCCAATTAGTTATTTAAATAACAGTCACCAAGTTGACTAATCAATTATACCTCCATCAAGTATGCCGACCAATCACCCATCTGTTTGGTCAGGCATGAGCCAGTAAATATGTAAGTTTCAAGTACATACAAGTTGTAATAGCAAAATAAAGAAAAAAATGTAATGGAACTTACCATATGTTTATACTTTTTGTAGCAGTATATGCAACTAGAACATCCATTGAGGTTATTACAGCAGTTCCAACATTAAGTATTGCCAAGAATTTCTATGATCAATGAAAAATATTTATTTTTGTGAACTACTGCTTAACACATAAACAATGACTAATGTGTTAAATGGTGTTTGGGACAGTGAATGAAACATCGGCTGTGTGATGCCGCTAGGCTGAATTAAGGGAGTGGGGGGAAACACATTTGAGGAGGTTTGGAACAGTGGACATCATTTTGAATAATAAATCATGCCACGCTCTATATTATTCAAAACAATGTGGCAGATTATAGGGAAATTGGTTTTTAAAAAATGATGGGAGAGAAATGAAGGTCTATTTTCATCACATATTGGCATGCACTTTGAAATTTCCCTTGTGTTGCCATGGCAACATTTGAGCAGTTCAAAAATAAGAGTAAAATTATTGCAATAACTCAAAAATAATCTGGTGCTCCTATTTTTTCATCATACCTCCAAAGTATACTTTACATTAATAAAAACAAAATTTAAAAAAATTAACAGTAGGAAGTATTTGAAAAATGTTAAGAAAATATAAGGGAAATTTTGCCCCCCCCCCACAAATTTGCCAATTCATGTTTCAATTGATGTAACGCTTGGGAACTTCCAATTTGATCAGGACTTTTCAAAAGTCATGTGAAAGATAAATAAAGTGTGCTAGTTACTATACAAAGCAATTGGCGCACAGTTTCCTGTGAGCTATAGCTTTATGGCGCAAGAGAGAGCTTGTGATTTTCTTATGTCTTCTTGTTTTCTCCTTATGTGCCCTCTCGTTCACCATAAAACTATAGCTCATAGGAAACTGTACACCAATTGCTTAATGCAGCATACAATAAAGTATAAACATTGATATCAAGCAATCAGCTATTTTCCACATTGAATAGATGAGACCAAATATTATATCATTAAGATTGTGAAAAACAATTTGTTACGCTACGGACATGGGGCAACATACCAGAAATTCCAAGGCACCCCATAAAGGTTCGATCTGCTGTCCACAAGCAATTAAAACCAAAACATCAACTATAACCTACATACAAATTATAAAATCACAAAATATAAAAATCAAATTTAAGAAACCCATAATCATATCCTCAGGCATGTCCTGGAAGAATATTTGGAATAGGGGACTTTTCGCACTAGTCTTGGGCATGAACACATGAAATCTTTCAAAATATGGCTTCTGCAGAAGATTGATCTTGCATTCTGAAGTTTATGTGAAGTCCCTCCAATAACCTCCAGAACAGGATATCATAGGAAAATTATTGGGGATAAACTGATGGACCTGACTCATAGAAATAAATTATTAATGTAAGTAATACCATATCAAGGGCAGTACAAAAACCTACGGTCTAGAGTTCATTTAATCGCTTCAAAACAGCTGGATACGCAAATTTGTTAGACCTTGTCAGTGAATATCATACAGTGGATTAAACTTAAAAATAAAAAAATAAAAACATGGTAATATTAGCTTGAGTCATGGATCCAATTTATTATTAGAATAATCTTATCTGAGATAAAGGATTAACACAGGCAGGGCCTGACAAAGTAGATGGAAACCTAGTTTGAAGAAGGCTATGAAAATTCAGAAGGAAAAGGGAAACTGGTAGCTTTAACAGTTTAAAATATGAAACATCAAATTTAATTTTACATTTTTATATCAACAAAGCTACCCCTGCAAAAAACAGTCCAGGAGTTCATGATAGGGCCAAACGGCAGATCATTTCTGAAAATTTTCGTTGCTTAGTGTCCTATGACACCGAACACTCATGTTCTGTGGAAGTTCTGTAAAAATGTTCTGCCGTTTGGCAGGTTTACCAAACAGAACATTATGTTCAGTCAAATGTTCTGTAAAACTGTTCTGCTGTTTGTTCAAGGCTTGGAAGTATGCAAACATTTATATTGAGAAATTGAGGTTTGTGAAGGGTAAAACTTTTGTTAGACTCTGAACACAGACTAGACCTAGGCCTATATATGTGACATAGAATATAGCAACAACTCAAAAAGAGTGATATTAATTGAGTTGCACTGCAATAGTATTAAATTCAAGTGGGAGGCATGCATAATGGATTGCAGTTGCAGTCATACATTGAAAATGCTTGCTTCCAATATTCCACTAGTGAATAATGTCCATATTCTGAAGCTGGGAGGGATGAGGCTATAAACATAAATCAACCATTAATCATTAAAAAAATATATATATGTTATTCAATTAAATATATAAAATATGAATACGTTTCATCTGTACGTATCGCCTAAAATCAGGATCCAACAATATTATATTTCCTCCCAGATACCACAATTGTTATCAAAAAAGCACAAGAATCGTTCAACATCATGGGGGTGGAAAGAATTAAGTACTGTTATGTTAATATTTTAGAATTCCAAATCAAATGAAATCTTGAAACAGAATAAAATAGGATACAAATACCTAGAGAGAAGGCATTTAGGTGCAAGATATTTGTAACTGAATATGACAATATATATATAATCGTTAATACAATAACAGCACGGCAGCAGTAAATTTGTGATTGTTTAAATCAGCAATATTCAACTTTGAAAAGGTGTAACTTGATGGTATTAGTGAAACCTGTATATAACAGCCAGCTATGAGAGGTAGATCAATTGACCACTATATTCAGGTGGCATTTATATACTTATACAGGGTTGATTTAATAGAAAACACTCTTACACATTACTAGACAGGTGGCGTATACTTACTATCCTGGTGTTACAGTGAGATAGCCAAACAATGTTGGAAAGAAGTGCAGAAAGTATCCAACAGTTATAATGATGCATGTTGATTTTACAACCACTGATGCATTTGTGAAGGTGTGGTTAGCATGGCCCTGTGTAAAAAGGCAAACACTATTTATCAAATAATACATACATTTATATATAGTTTTTTTTACCAACAAATAATTTTCCTTTACAATAGTATTTTGTGTGACTTGTTTGAACGTTCAAAACTCTTCTTTGTTTACCAAAGCCTTTGACATGGGCAATTCCATCGTGACCCACTTACAAGTCAGAGAGTTTGCTCTTTCAGGGCTTCAAAATTATTTTAACATTTGGCTTCATTTTTGTTAATCAGTTGTTTACATTGAAAAGAGGAACATTATTATTCAAAATAATTCAACAGATATGAAAAATTAAGTAAATTAGAAAGAGTTGAAGAGCTGTGACCCACTTATCGCACTCGGCAATGTTCCCCAATCAGACACGAAAAACATAAAACTTCTGTGAATTCTTAGCGAAAATTGATAAAATTTCTCTGTCATTGTTTTCTTTAGACATGATAGCTTAGGTACGGAATCAAATTTATTAAATTTCTTCATTCAACTTGGAAAAATCAACGAAGTTACGATGTGACCCACTTACACACGTTTTGGGATCGACTTACAGGTTATTATGAGCTTCGACATTTTCTTGTTAAACACAAATATTACGCGTTATAGTTTTTCCGAGCGTATTTCGAATCACTAATAATCATTGAATGTAGATTGACTGATATAATTGTTCAAAATGCTGTAAGGAATCATAACTTTTCTAAACAACGACGATAACTTTTGTTTTCCTTTCACCAAAAAAGCGACAAATATTGTGCAATCTCATCGGCTGATTTCAACAACAGCGACGTTAAAATTTAACATGGTGTTAAGGTGTCCAACACATGTGCAAGCGGTCACACGGTATCTTTGATTCTATTTTCACTGCGGTATTTTGTTTGAACTGCCGATTCTTGCGTTCGTAAAAAACTGGCAGTAGCAAACTCTCTTGTAAGTGGGTCACCTAGATTAAATGAATGACTTTGCCAACAAGGAAGAAATTTTTCGCAAACTATGCTAATTAGCCGTAATCTACTTTGCATATGAAAGGATTCTTCGCTGAAGTGTCACGTTGAAGTGTAAACAAAACTTTTATGACTTTCTCGTGACCCACTTACGAGCGGTCAAAGATCATGAAACATTTCTGATGTTTGGGGATAAAAGACACTCATTCTGTTAATTCTAATTATTGGATAGTGTAAAACAAGGACTATAACACTGATTTATATAACTTTTGTATTCAGATAATGCGAGGAGAGCGCAAAATTTTGAATTTTGATTATTTTGTTTTCGTAGAATTTTAGAGCGGCCATTACGACGCATGATAAAAAACATTGATATTCTCGACATTAATAATATAATTTGTTAATGAAAAATAGATATTAGTAACCTAGAAGCATTATACAGTATAACCCGCTTAAGTGCAAGTCAAAATTGACAACGGTTTTCATTGTATTTATCCGGATTTGCAGTTATCCAAAATTGTTTACCAAGGACTTGACCAGAAAATTGTTTAACAGGTTTCAAAGCCAGGTTGCAGGTAAGCGGGAATTTCACTTATCCTAATTGCACATAAGCGGAGGATTAAAAATAAAAGGAGGATTAGCTCAGATGGAAGAGCAACCGAACTTCAGATCGGATCATCTGATCGATCGTGGTTCAAATCCCCCCAAGGTCAACTCAGCCTTGACTTTATCTGAAACATCAAATGAGTACCATCTGAGGATGGCAGATGGAATGGTCCAGAGGGAATTGCATTGTGAGTAGCTGCGGCGCATCGTTGCGCATTGACAATTAAGACCTATCTGCCATGAAATCTGTTGAAATTGATCTGCAGTGTCGCGGCTGAGATCAACAAAGAGCGTTTAAAATCATTGCTCTCAGCGAAAAAAGCCACTCGTCTAGAAATAGAGGAGTGGTACGGGTACCTTTGGTAGGGTGACATCGTCTACATTACATTATTACTTTACATAAGCGGGTTACACTGTATTTGATATCAGTTGTCATACTTTTGCTCAAATCATTGGTTTAATTTTGATGCTTTGGTTTCATCTTACATGGAATTGCCCACATGTATACTAACTGAAGCTTAGATGGAATGCTACATGTTTTCGTACATACAAAAAATTTTCTTATTTTATTTAAATTATTTTGTCATTCTTTGTGAGGGAATATCATAAAAGGCTCAATTAATCAATCAATCATGATTGGAAAGTTGGTTCAATTATTTCCGTAAATTTTGTAAAACAAACTGGTAGTCAGGGTCTGAGAAAATCCAAAAGCCTGGAAACCATGGATAACAGTTCATTAGCAAATCAAATCCCTAGGCAGTACTATGGTCCGAGCTTTCAAATGAAATGTGTTTCATCTATATTGCATTTTGATAGCAAACACAAATCGAAAATAAAATTTTCACCATAAAATTACCTAATTTTCTCTCTTAATCTTTAACGGGCTCTAATTTTTGACTAAATTACTTCAAACTTCGCCAAGTTGATATTCAATTCATTATCTTTTGGTAAAATAAGTTTCATTAAATTCTGAGAGGGTAAGGGTTTTTCTGTTTGCGAGTTGACGTGGAGTGACCCATAACCATACATCCTTATAATATATGTCAAGCGAATCAAGGATCAAGCATGAATGCTAGTCTGGCTGGGTTCTCCTTCAGCCTCCTTCAATATACCTAAGTAATATTAACCCAGCAAAAATCAAAGCAACTTTGATATTGATAGGCTACATATTATTCGTAATAGGTTTCATTATACTGATTAGGGACAATCAACTCAATTGTTTACAATGAAGAAATTTGAATTATCGTAGACCATTGGTAGGCCTTAGAAGTCAATTTAAATACTAGGCTAGGCCTAACTGGAGATTGATTTTGATAGCTAAGCTATTTGAACAAACACTTCAACACTACAGGTTAGCGTATAGCCTAAGTATAAGTTAGATTGAATATAAAACTAATCAGTAATCAAACGTAGTAAATTAATGAAATAGAATTCATTTAAAGACAAGATCTTTTCAGATTTCTAATGAGGTTATGAGTTATAACCATTAAGAACTGAATTGTGCTTCTTTGCACTTTGGTGGGACAAAATTCACAAGAGTAGAAGATAGCCTACGGTTTCGGTTAGATTTCTAGGCACAGTGGACCAATTCACAAACAATACATCAATTTAGTTGAAACGGAGCAATGAATATGTCAAAAAACAACAGTCATCACGTTCGAGACGTAAAATTGCGTTTTCAGGGTATAAATATTGATATAAATCATAAATTTACCTTCAAAACAGTCAATCCAGTGGCCAGCGATGCCGCCATGTTTGTCTGCGTGGAAGCTCTTGTGCGCACAGTTTGCAATGCGCAGACAACGGAGTTCCGGACGGCAATGAAGAAATGTTGCCATGGCATCTATCAAGACGTGTATTTGATTTATTATTATTTGATCTATATCGTCGAATATATGAGTTAGTATCCCTATTTCTTGATACAATCTTGCTTATTTTTGATTCGCAAACATGTTTTAATTTAAAACGAAATCTATTTGCGAAAATTTGTACTAAAATCTAAATAACTCAATTACAAAAATGTACTACTGTATATCATCATCATCATCATCATCATCAAGGTGTACTATAAGGACGCGGTAATCGCGGTTATATAGATACATCGGTAATCCGGCATTTATTCACACAAACGTCAAATATTTAAATTAGATATTGTACAATAATATTCAGTACGCTTGTTGCTGCGAGCCCTGCGAGTAGCTTTCTAATCGCACTTACTGGAAATTTGCTGCGAGCCCTGCGAGTAGCTTTCTAATCGCACTTACTGGAAATTCAGCGGTGTCATAGGAATTTTTTGTTGTCACTAATATTGATTGTCATAGGAATTTTTTGTTGTCACTAATATTGATTCTCGCATAAATTTACGTCACATGTCGCTGGATTTAAACCATGTCTATGCTGAACTTTGCGGTGTCATAGGAATTTTTTCTTGTCACTGAAATGTGCTGATGCCTGCATATAATTTTTCTTGTCACTGAAATGTGCTGATGCCTGCATATAATTACGTCATTGAATAACGTCACGTCGTCGCTGGAGTTAAAGCAAACCATGTCTATGCTGAACTTTGCGGTGTCATAGGAATTTTTTGCTCTAATTTTTTCCCATATAAATAAAAATAAAATATACACACACACACGCACTCAGTTCGGCTGTTGCAGCGTACATTATTAAATCTTTCAGGTTTTGTACACAAGTGTATTTATAATTTGTAAATATTATTTTATATTATTTTATATTATAAAAAACTTTACTGTTTTTAATTTATTTTGCATCAGTGTATGTTCATATTTACATCAACCTCTACAGTTTTTTCCCCTTTTTTTTTAATTGATACTGTGCTCAAATTTCTTTTTTACCTTTTTTTTTAATTGATACTGTGGTATCTCAAAAAGTTTATTTATTAAAATAACAATGTTATTTATAGGATAGTGGTGCTTGTTTTTTTAAATAAAATTTTTTTTTAATTGATACTGTGGTATCTTAAAAAAGTTTATTTATTAAAATAACAATGTTATTTATAGGATAGTGGTGCTTGTTTTTTTAAATAAATTTTTTTTTTAATTGATACTGTGGTATCTTAAAAAAGTTTATTTATTAAAATAACAATGTTATTTATAGGATAGTGGTGCTTGTTTTTTTAAATAAAAGAAATGTTTTGATAACGTTCGTTTTCAGGATACCATAATGAGCACTGATATTGCAAATGGAACGTCTCTATGGTCACTTTCGCCACTGCCCATAACCCCAGTTCTTACATGCTTTCTATCCAGGAAAATTCCTGTCTCCCGGCATTCTGCACGGGCTATATCCTTAGTATAGTATTCAGGGAATATTCGTATAGCTATACTGAAAGCATCCTATATTTTTGATTGATAATATCGGTGAAAGTTTATTTACTTGCAGAAAACATTCCCTTAATGTTGCTTGTAGGATGGTGGTGTTTGTTTAGAAAATAAAAGGGACGGCTTGATGACGTCGTAGTTGCGTTTTTTTTGGGTAATTTATTTACAATAGATATACATAATTCAATGCATATTATAGAATAACTTTGTTGAAATTTTTATAACATTTTTCGATCACTTTACAATTTCATTGTTTCTTCTCTGTCAAACTCCAGTCAAACAAATCCAATCTCTGTCGAATATGAGAATTACAGTAACAAATTTTCTCTATCATGCAAAGTATTAAACAGGTCCATATTTTCTTGCATATTCCCTTCATTATTGTCAATATCATACAATTACAAACAACCTTCTATCACATTTTATCAAATATCTTTACTATCATTTCCCTATACTTGCAGCACTTTTGCAATTTGTAACAGCTATTACAATATCTAATTTAAATATTTGAGGTGTGCTATAATAGACCATAAATGGATCCTCCCTAACGCTGGCTACTTTTCCAGGACACAATTCAATTTGATGATGCAATCCGACATATGGTATACTGAAGTCAGCGTCAACGCGACGGCTAATCATATGGGCTAATCGAACATTGAACATTCGTTAAAAAATTTCTCAGCATCGATGTAGAGTTTCTGTAGTGCTAATGCGTTCATTTAACTGATGGGAAATTTGAATGTGGATATCAGTTTCCACATTTAGTTCTTTAATTGTTGGACAATGTACATGAGATGACATATCAGTGATGTACGTTGATAACACTTTCACTTTTTATTTCACTGTCATTTCATTTTCACTTCAGTTGCAACATACCGTTAAAAAATTCAAGTCAAAAAACAGTTACAAAAACTAGCTAAATGGCTGGTTCATTTCAGGTTATGACGATTTACATACGGTCAGGGAAGATCAGGCAGGAGTGGGCAGGAGCGCTTGAACAAAAACATACGGGATCTGTATGAGTTGAAGAAAGTTAAGCAGACCATAAATCGAGCTCCTGCAAATTAGTTACAAATAACATCATTCATTGAGCTGGTCACGCATTTTATAATGGATGGATATACCCATAGGATCTAACCTCTTCAGAACAATTTACATACACAATTTGAATTGGGTTTGCAAAGACCATATAATGAAAATGAAGGCTGAAGCCTTGAGGCATATTTATTAGACCAGTTAAAATTAACATCACAATCACAGAGCAGGACGCAGAGCTCATGAACTTGGCTTACTGACTCAATATTGCTGATTGACTGCAAATTAACTAGCACAAGGTATGGAAACATTTTACTTTCTATTCCATCTTCGTTGATTCTTCAAGTCCACAATTTATGATGAAAACATATCCTTTATTCGTGGCAGCTACTGTAACGTTTGAAGTGTTCTGCCAACAACACGATGTTATCTGATGTCTGTCGTCAGTTTCTTCGCTATTTTCTGGTGTCATTGTAATCGAGGCTATCTGACAGCCACTAGAGGTACTCCAAAATCTAGAACCAACGAAGCCATAATGCAATAATCGAGAAAAATGAAATACATTGGTACACTATACCCCCGGGGGTAACTCCAAGTGCCGTATTGGAAAAGTGTGAAGTGCCCGAAAAGTCTCAAAACTCAAAATCCTTTAAAATCTACGACAATTGTTTTAAAAACTTGAACATGCTATCCCGAAAGTGCAGGGGAGGGTACTTCCATATAGTCTCTATGCGAGGATGTTCCATTTTTATGGGTAAAAAATGAATAGGCAGTTTTCAGTTTTCAGCCTTCAAATTCAGTTTTTTCCCGAATTCTCTAGAAAATCGAGATGGGATCCAAAACGTTTAGTATTCTAAAATTTCCTACGCAAAAAGTATATTTCTCTGCTGGAATATGGACCAAATAAAGTGGCACGTCCCCATATAGCAGCAGTATGGGAGTTACCCCCCGGGATTATACCCCGTATATCTAAATAGCCTTCTGTATCAAAGATGTACGGAGTCAAAATTTTCAGACTCAAATCTGAAATATAAATACTTTTTCTCAATTCTCAGCCTATTAGTTAGTGCCAACTTAAGAAAAGATAATATATAGAGTTTATGTTAATCATTATGACTCAATCCAATTATTTACCTGATTGTATGATCACTTGAACAACTCAATAATAAACGTCCATCATTAACTAAGTGTCCTTCCCAGACAACATTTGTATGAGCTTCAAAGCGATGTAAGATTTCTTTAGTGGCCATACACCACAGCAATATAACTTTATCCATAGAACACGAGACTAATAAATTTCGATCACAGCTTTTAGGGAATTCAAGATAGGTAATAGAATTTTGATGACCGCTAGTTAATTTTGAAAGCTCAGTAAAGGTCTCATCCAAATTAGAATTTTGAATATGTATCATTGGATTCAAGCAACCAATTGCCAAAAATTCATGATTATTTGAGATTGCTATACAACGTATATTGGCATTCGGGTATGTAATTTGTTTCAAGGCATTCTGGTTTATCAAATCCCATAATTTTACAGTTGAATTTGCAGAGCAGCTAATTAATTGCTTATCCCCAGTGAGAAACAAAGAACTCCAAACGATATTATTGTCACCGATTAAGCAAGCAATCTCTTTCTTCTCTTCAATGTCCCAGATCTATAGATCGAGAAAATAGAATGAATGATTTAATACAAAACGGAGCTAGCTATAGACAATACGGTTACTAATACATATTATCATTGTATATGCTCTTAAAACATTAATCTACTAACACTGTTTTGCGTATTATATAAACATCAAGATTTATGTTCGACGTAAATTTGGGATTTTTAGCCTGAGGAACAATCAAGATAAAAGAGTCAAGAATACAAAGCATGTTGTAGTCTGATGGTCTTTCTTTTACCTTTATTAAGCAATCTGATGATGATGTTGCTACATGAAATTCATTTTCACTAAGAGAACAGTTCCAAATAACATCTCTATGAGCTTGCAGCTCAGTGATATCGTCTACTTTTCCTTCTTTAATTTTGACGAAGTGTAAACGACCTAAACTATCTCCAAATATCACTAAGCCATTTTTAGAAATTAAACAGGATTCAACAAAGATACTGTGCTCTTCTGCAGGTTTCGGCTTGAATAATGTATCTATTTTATTTACTGAAATTTTCATAATACAAAATTATAAGCTATATGATCAAGAGCCATTTTGAATAACTTATTACCGTCAAGTTATGAAATGAATTTTAATTAAGTAATGGGGTGTGGTCAAATTATTCTTTGCAAAATGTTCCCCTTCTATATCTAACAGTGTTCGAGTAACAGGATATCGGATAATTTTGATTCGATTGCTCCACAGAAAAGTGGTCAAAGTATGATGAGTTCTAGGATCAAGCAAAATCAGTTAAAAACTGTGGCAGTATATATCAGACTAGCTAGCTTCATTCCAAAGACATAAGTACTATACTCTATTTCAATTGAAAATTATTGACAGAAGTCTCAAGGTAAATTATAGAACAATAAAAATGATGTGAAGATTTAAAATTTTCATTTATTATACATATTATACAAACTTCTAGTTACAAAGTTAAAAGCAGCGTCTGATGTGAGTTGCTGCAATGAGAGGGACATGATTAAAGGCAATGCTGATGGTCTGAATGGTTGTCATGGCAATAGATGTATCATTGCTACCGTTGTTGTTGTTGTAGTATCTTTTTATAAATTTGATTGGGTTGCATTTCATCAACTGAAGTTTAACTTTCTTGATTCTTCTTTTCATGTTTTGTAGTCTGATCGTTGGCTCTGCACTCTCCACACCAGTACACAAATCTATACATAAAGAGAACAATAATTGACTTTGTTATTCCAAATTACATTTAAATTATATATATACTTCTAGGAACCCGTCTAGGATTCACTGACAAAGCTTAATGTGAATTTATCTATGACTGGATTCTGAGATCCCTTGCAAATGCCTGCTCTGTATTTCCTCGAGGAAAGATGAGTACCACCTAAGTTGTTCGTACGGCAATGTCCATTCTGAGCTAGTACATACAATAAATAGCCATATCATTATCGTGAATATTTTATTTATTCCAAAGCACGTGATTAGTATATAATTTGATAGCTAGTAACTCTATTATTCCTTCCTTAGCCCGGAGGGTAACTCCACTATGACGGCTATACGTGGACGTACCATTTTTTTGGGGTCCATATTCAAGCTGAGACAAAACTTTTTGGGTATGAGATTTCAAATTTGGATCTTTTAGGTAACCTATTTTTGACTTTTTCAAGAATTCCTGAAGAGCTTGAGTTAACCCCGGGTTCCTTAGTTATACAACTTAATGGATGATTTTTAAAATACCTGAAGATGTGCTACATGAGATTTCATCTTCGCTATCGCTTATTTCGTTAGAATCTTCCAAGTCATTTACATATCTTTCTTCATGGTCTTCGTGCATCCAACTTGGTTTGCTGCTCTTCCCGATGGGATACATTTTATCAAAATTCTGTTGTCTCAATTTAGGACCATAACCGTTTTCTGAAAGTTAATGAAAAAGAATCATGTTATCACTATATCCTCCGCTTAAATTCATGTTCATCCATTCAGGAGGCCATCGGCTACTTTGATCATTCAATAGATGCAGTATTAGGGCGTGGAAGAAGGCCTGTGATTTCCTACCCTTTAATTATCGGTACCAAACAATCTATCACATGCTTCAACAAATATCATGGCCAAGATATTCTTATATAATTAAGGCTTACCAGCATAGCGTTGTACTCTAATGGCTGATTCATGTTCTTGCTTATTGATAACTGAATACATGGATCCACACATGGTTCCTACAAAACACAATAACAAACATAATGTCATTTTAATTGATATATATTCTAATTTACTTCAATTTTAAGTAAGTTTGCAGTAAAATACATACCATCTGATAAGAATTTCAATCCCAAAGAATCATACGGTGTTAATTGACTTTCTAATTGTACATTTTGATCATCAATTTCAATGTCAAACATCAGCTCATCGCGATCGTCATCTGAAGGATTTAGATTAAATCAAAATTGTATCTATCTATCATCGTCATCATTATAATCTACATAAGGTATACATATAGAAACATTCTGAATTGATTGTGTCTTTCTTCTTTTTGTAGGTAGATATATAACATATACTTATAGATAATGTCCACTTTTATATAAATGATCAACTACAATGCTTATTACTATACTTACCAAACGATTCTCTTGCATAAAAGTTTTGAATTGTTGGTTGATTTTGACATGGATTTAGCTTTGCACCACTATATGAATAATCATTATTACGATCTAAAACGAACAAAGTATAGATCAAAATTCAATTAAATACTAGTTGGATAAAAAGATGTTTGCTATCAATGAACACAATTTGAAATCTAGAACATCAATCCCCGCCCACTTCAAGATCTGGTTTCTACTTACGACTTTTGGATGCTTGAGTTTGATATTCAGTTAATCCACGTAAAAATCTTGACCAATCAGAGTCGAAAACACCAACACTCGATCCTCGTGCAGTTGGAAAGTAGCACGTGCCATCATTCACTGCAACGTTCATCATCTTCACTATAATTGCAAAGTATCAATACATTTATCCGCTTCACTTATTCGTTCAACGACGCAACACATCCAAAATAAGATCGAAAATGATTGGGCTTAGATCCACTGTGACGTCACGATGTTGAAACTGCTCACCATGGCAGCCTACCTCATAATTGAGAATTAGATTCTCCAAAAGAGGCTATATATGATACAGATAATTATATGTAACTAACTGGGCAAAGCAAAAAACACACCATATAATTATACGGGTATATATATAACTTGGTTCATTGGCCATGTTTCGATTCGATTGAAATTGTGCCTATGAGAAAATTGCCTTTCATATATTAAATTTAAATAATCGTTATGAAAATATATCTGTATCTACCTGTGCGTACACAAAAACATCGCATCAATATGTTTTACATGTTACTTTAGGAATTGAAAACAAGAAATCTATGAATTTCGTGGTTGGGATAATTATTTATATTTATACCCATTGATAATTTCAGGACGTTCTTACATGATTGCTACTTTGAGAATTTACTGACATGTTTCAATTGAACTGAACTCATAATCGCAGGAGATTTCAACAATTTATCACCAAGAGCTCCAATCACATTCCAATATTGGATACGTTTGAAAGTGTAATTCTCTGAAAGTGTCACTCCATAAAGCAAAATTTCATATTCCTAAAAATGAAGCTGAATTGACCGAGCTAGACTGAAGAATTTTCAAATCAAATCAAGAACAAATTATGAGGACGGATGCAGTCATTGCCATGTTTAATAATTGCGTGGATCATGTCATTGTAAATCTGAAACCTTTTTCAAAACTTGTGAATTTTAGGAAATCATGAAACTGAGTTATCTATAAAGAGCAGACGAATAAATCCTATAAAATATTTTGGTGTATCAAGATTTACAAATTTATTTACATATTATACAAAATTCTAGTTACAATGTTAGAAGCAGCGTCTGATGTTAGTTGCTGCAATTAGGGGGACATGATTAAAGGCAATGCTGATGGTCTGAATGGTTGTCATGGCAATAGATATTTCCTTGCTACTGTTGTTGTTGTTGTTGTATCTTTTTATTAATTTGATTGGGTTGCATTTCATCAACTGAAGTTTAACTTTCTTGATTCTTCTTTTCATGTTTTGAATTCTGATCGTTGGCTCTGCACTCTCCACACCAGTACACAGATCTATACAGAAAGAGAACAACAATTGACTTTGTTATTCCAAATTTGCAACGTGGATAAATATTATGTATGTACAATGCTTTGATTCGTTTGAAAAAGCTTGCATTTAAATTATATATATATACTTCTAGGAACCCGTATAGGATTTACCGACAAAGCCTCATTTGACGTTCTCTGTGACTTGTTTCTGAGATCCCTTGCAAATGCCTGCTCTGTATTTTCTCGAGGAAAGATGAGTACCACCTAAGTTGTTCGTACGGCAATGTCCATTCTGAGCTAGTACATACAATATATATCCATATCATCATCTTGAATTTTTTACTTATTCCAGAGTACGTGATTAGTATATTATTTGATAGCATTTAACTCTATTAATCCTTCCTTAGTTATACAACTTAATGGATGATTTTCAAAATACCTGAAGATGTGCTACATGAGATTTCATCTTCGCTATCGTTTATTTCGTTAGAATCTTCCAAGTCATTTACATATCTTTCTTCATGGTCTTCGTGCATCCAACTTGGTTTGCTGCTCTTCCCGATGGGATACATTTTATCAAAATTCTGTTGTCTCAATTTAGGACCATAACCGTTTTCTGAAAGTTAATGAAAAAGAATCATGTTAATTATCACTATATCCTCCGCTTAAATTCATGTTCATCCATTCAGGAGGCCATAGGCTACTTTGATCATTCAATAGATGCAGTATTAGTGCGTGGAAGAAGGCCTGTGATTTCCTACCCTTTAATTATCGGTACCAAACAATCTATCACATGCTTCAACAAATATCATGGCCAAGATATTCTTATATAATTAAGGCTTACCAGCATAGCGTTGTACTCTAATGGCTGATTCATGTTCTTGCTTATTGATAACTGAATACATGGATCCACACATGGTTCCTACAAAACACAATAACAAACATAATGTCATTTTAATTGATATATATTCTAATTTACTTCAATTTTAAGTAAGTTTGCAGTAAAATACATACCATCTGATAAGAATTTCAATCCCAAAGAATCATACGGTGTTAATTGACTTTCTAATTGTACATTTTGATCATCAATTTCAATGTCAAACATCAGCTCATCGCGATCGTCATCTGAAGGATTTAGATTAAATCAAAATTGTATCTATCTATCATCGTCATCATTATAATCTACATAAGGTATACATATAGAAACATTCTGAATTGATTGTGTCTTTCTTCTTTTTGTAGGTAGATATATAACATATACTTATAGATAATGTCCACTTTTATATAAATGATCAACTACAATGCTTATTACTATACTTACCAAACGATTCTCTTGCATAAAAGTTTTGAATTGTTGGTTGATTTTGACATGGATTTAGCTTTGCACCACTATATGAATAATCATTATTACGATCTAAAACGAACAAAGTATAGATCAAAATTCAATTAAATACTAGTTGGATAAAAAGATGTTTGCTATCAATGAACACAATTTGAAATCTAGAACATCAATCCCCGCCCACTTCAAGATCTGGTTTCTACTTACGACTTTTGGATGCTTGAGTTTGATATTCAGTTAATCCACGTAAAAATCTTGACCAATCAGAGTCGAAAACACAAACACTCGATCCTCGTGCAGTTGGAAAGTAGCACGTGCCATCATTCACTGCAACGTTCATCATCTTCACTATAATTGCAAAGTATCAATACATTTATCCGCTTCACTTATTCGTTCAACGACGCAACACATCCAAAATAAGATCGAAAATGATTGGGCTTAGATCCACTGTGACGTCACGATGTTGAAACTGCTCACCATGGCAGCCTACCTCATAATTGAGAATTAGATTCTCCAAAAGAGGCTATATATGATACAGATAATTATATGTAACTAACTGGGCAAAGCAAAAAACACACCATATAATTATACGGGTATATATATAACTTGGTTCATTGGCCATGTTTCGATTCGATTGAAATTGTGCCTATGAGAAAATTGCCTTTCATATATTAAATTTAAATAATCGTTATGAAAATATATCTGTATCTACCTGTGCGTACACAAAAACATCGCATCAATATGTTTTACATGTTACTTTAGGAATTGAAAACAAGAAATCTATGAATTTCGTGGTTGGGATAATTATTTATATTTATACCCATTGATAATTTCAGGACGTTCTTACATGATTGCTACTTTGAGAATTTACTGACATGTTTCAATTGAACTGAACCTATAATCGCAGGAGATTTCAACAATTTATCACCAAGAGCTCCAATCACATTCCAATATTGGATACGTTTGAAAGTGTAATTCTCTGAAAGTGTCACTCCATAAAGCAAAATTTCATATTCCTAAAAATGAAGCTGAATTGACCGAGCTAGACTGAAGAATTTTCAAATCAAATCAAGAACAAATTATGAGGACGGATGCAGTCATTGCCATGTTTAATAATTGCGTGGATCATGTCATTGTAAATCTGAAACCTTTTTCAAAACTTGTGAATTTTAGGAAATCATGAAACTGAGTTATCTATAAAGAGCAGACGAATAAATCCTATAAAATATTTTGGTGTATCAAGATTTACAAATTTATTTACATATTATACAAAATTCTAGTTACAATGTTAGAAGCAGCGTCTGATGTTAGTTGCTGCAATTAGGGGGACATGATTAAAGGCAATGCTGATGGTCTGAATGGTTGTCATGGCAATAGATATTTCCTTGCTACTGTTGTTGTTGTTGTTGTATCTTTTTATTAATTTGATTGGGTTGCATTTCATCAACTGAAGTTTAACTTTCTTGATTCTTCTTTTCATGTTTTGAATTCTGATCGTTGGCTCTGCACTCTCCACACCAGTACACAGATCTATACAGAAAGAGAACAACAATTGACTTTGTTATTCCAAATTTGCAACGTGGATAAATATTATGTATGTACAATGCTTTGATTCGTTTGAAAAAGCTTGCATTTAAATTATATATATATACTTCTAGGAACCCGTATAGGATTTACCGACAAAGCCTCATTTGACGTTCTCTGTGACTTGTTTCTGAGATCCCTTGCAAATGCCTGCTCTGTATTTTCTCGAGGAAAGATGAGTACCACCTAAGTTGTTCGTACGGCAATGTCCATTCTGAGCTAGTACATACAATATATATCCATATCATCATCTTGAATTTTTTACTTATTCCAGAGTACGTGATTAGTATATTATTTGATAGCATTTAACTCTATTAATCCTTCCTTAGTTATACAACTTAATGGATGATTTTCAAAATACCTGAAGATGTGCTACATGAGATTTCATCTTCGCTATCGTTTATTTCGTTAGAATCTTCCAAGTCATTTACATATCTTTCTTCATGGTCTTCGTGCATCCAACTTGGTTTGCTGCTCTTCCCGATGGGATACATTTTATCAAAATTCTGTTGTCTCAATTTAGGACCATAACCGTTTTCTGAAAGTTAATGAAAAAGAATCATGTTAATTATCACTATATCCTCCGCTTAAATTCATGTTCATCCATTCAGGAGGCCATAGGCTACTTTGATCATTCAATAGATGCAGTATTAGTGCGTGGAAGAAGGCCTGTGATTTCCTACCCTTTAATTATCGGTACCAAACAATCTATCACATGCTTCAACAAATATCATGGCCAAGATATTCTTATATAATTAAGGCTTACCAGCATAGCGTTGTACTCTAATGGCTGATTCATGTTCTTGCTTATTGATAACTGAATACATGGATCCACACATGGTTCCTACAAAACACAATAACAAACATAATGTCATTTTAATTGATATATATTCTAATTTACTTCAATTTTAAGTAAGTTTGCAGTAAAATACATACCATCTGATAAGAATTTCAATCCCAAAGAATCATACGGTGCTAATTGACTTTCTAATTGTACATTTTGATCATCAATTTCAATGTCAAACATCAGCTCATCGCGATCGTCATCTGAAGGAATTAGATTAAATCAAAATTGTATCTATCTATCATCGTCATCATTATAATCTACATAAGGTATACATATAGAAACATTCTGAATTGATTGTGTCTTTCTTCTTTTTGTAGGTAGATATATAATATATACTTATAGATAATGTCCACTTTTATATAAATGATCAACTACAATGCTTATTACTATACTTACCAAACGATTCTCTTGTATAAAAGTTTTGAATTGTTGGTTGATTTTGACATGGATTTAGCTTTGCACCACTATATGAGTATTCATTATTACGATCTAAAACGAACAAAGTATAGATCAAAATTCAATTAAATACTAGTTGGATAAAAAGATGTTTGCTATCAATGAACACAATTTGAAATCTAGAACATCAATCCCCGCCCACTTCAAGATCTGGTTTCTACTTACGACTTTTGGATGCTTGAGTTTGATATTCAGTTAATCCACGTAAAAATCTTGACCAATCCGAGCCGAAAACACCAACACTCGATCCTCCTGCAGTTGGAAAGTAGCACGTGCCATCATTCACTGCAACGTTCATCATCTTCACTATAATTGCAATGTATCAATACATTTATCCGCTTCACTTATTCGTTCAACGACGCAACACATCCAAAATAAGATCGAAAATGATTGGGCTTCGATCCATTGTGACGTCACGATGTTGAAACTGCTCACCATGGCAGCCTACCTCATAATTGAGAATTAGATTCTCCAAAAGAGGCTATATATGATACAGATAATTATATGTAACTAACTGGGCAAAGCAAAAAACACACCATATAATTATACGGGTATATATATATAACTTGGTTCATTGGCCATGTTTCGATTCGATTGAAATTGTGCCTATGAGAAAATTGCCGTTCATATATTAGATTTAAATAATCGTTATGAAAATATATCTGTATCTGCCTGTGCGTACAAAAAAACATCGCATCAATATGTTTTACATGTTACTTTAGGAATTGAAAACAAGAAATCTATGAATTTCGTGGTTGGGATAATTATTTATATTTATACCCATTGATAATTTCAGGACGTTCTTACATGATTGCTACTTTGAGAATTTACTGACATGTTTCAATTGAACTGAACCTATAATCGCAGGAGATTTCAACAATTTATCACCAAGAGCTCCAATAATAATAATAATAATAATAAATTTTTATAGCGCCTATATCATTTGCTCTAAGCGCTTTACCATATCTAAGTGTAAAAAAAAAAAAAAAAAAAAAAATTACAATTAACATCATATCAGTTTCGAACTTTAGTAAAATTAAAAAGTAAAAGTAAACGATAATGATTAATACACATTTATGTGCCTAAAATATAGTGTCAATAAAATAAAGTTGAGTTATTAACTGCCAAAAGCTACACAAAACAAATGTGTTTTCAATTTACTTTTGAACACATCTAGTGATGCACTACATCTGACTACTTCCGGTAACTTGTTCCACAAAATAGGTGCCGCCACTGAAAATGCCTTATCTCCATAGGATTTTAAATTGCTTGAAACTACAGTTAATAAAGTTTCTGATGATGATCGAAGACAGCGTTGAGGTTTGTAAGGAGTTAAAAGTTCTTTCAAATAATTCGGAGCAAGATTATGTAAACATTTGTAAGTCAATAATAAAACTTTGAAGATGATGCGTTGCTCAACTGGAAGCCAATGAAGTGAATATAAAAGAGGTTATACATGATCATATTTGTTAGCGCACATTACAAGTTTAGCTGCTGCATTTTGAATGCGTTGTAATTTCTTTATTAGATATTTTGGTAGACCATAATATAGGGAGTTACAATTGTCCAATTTTGATGTAATAAATGCATGGACTAAAATCTGAATTAATATGTTCAACCATTGACAAATCTTTATCAAAAATAACACCAATATTACGTGCAGATGAAGTAGGAGCGATGTATTCACCATTAAAGTTGATATTAAACTTTGTTGGATAGTGACTGAAACGGGAAGTAAGATGTATAAGTTCAGTTTTATCTTTGTTAAGTTTTAACCTATTAACAGACATCCAAGAATCAATTTCAGCAGCACAAGTTTCTATTTGATGAATGGCAGACTGAATTTCACCATCAACAGAGGGTTTAAAAGTAACAAATAATTGGATGTCATCAGCATACAAATGAAATGGAATATTATGCTTCCGTAGGATATCACCAATAGGGGAAGTGTACAAAAGATACAGAATTGGTCCGAGGACAGATCCTTGGGGTACTCCACAGTGTAGTTTTTTAATTGAAGATCTTGAATCATTTATATGCACAAACTGCTTCCGATCAGTGAGATACGATTTAAACCATTGTAAAGCTGCACCTTTAATTCCAAATCTGGATGATAGTCGTGATAATAGAATCTGATGGTCAACAGTGTCAAATGCAGCAGACAAATCTAAAAGGAGTAGAATTACAGAACTTCGATTATCGAGTGCTCGTAAGATTTCATTTTGAACACGAAGAAGTGCTGTTTCTGTACTATGATGTTTCTTATAGGCAGACTGGAATAGTTCATTCAGGTTATTGTTATGAAGATGTTCGTTGAGTTGAAAGGCAACTGCTTTTTCAGTACATTTTGAGATAAAAGTGAGGTTTGATATCGGTCTAAAGTTCTTGAATTGTTCGAAGTCTAAAGAGGGCGTCTTGAGTAATGGAGAAAGAGCACCAATCTTCATAGCATCTGGAACAGTGGTTGATGTTAGAGAAAGGTTAACAATCTTAGTGATGTTAGGCAAGAGAATAGGGTAACATTTCTTCAACACTGTAGCTGGAATAGGGTCAATTATACATGACTTTGAACCTGACGAACCAATCAGCCTAGAAAGTTGACTTTCAGATACTGCAGTAAAATGTAAGAATTCAGTTTGACCACAATAAAGGTTTTCGAGTATTTCGATGGTTGCAGGAATAGGTAGTGTGTTCCTGATAATAACAATCTTGTCATGGAAAAAGTCTGAAAATTTGTTTGTAAGAACATCAGTAGAACTAAAGGTGGGTAAGTTACTAGTCGATTTTAAACATAAAACCTTAGAAACGTTTTTGAACAATTGCTTCTGGTCATGTTTGCATTCATTGATTATTGTTGAGTAATAATCCATTTTTGCTTGGCATATCATATTATTGACAAAATGACATTGATCAGCATAAGCATCTCTGTCAATAGAAAGTTTGCTGTGTCTCCAGGGACGTTCAAGTTTTCGTCGAATGTTCTTTTGAATTGCTATATTATTGGAATACCAAGGAGAATTATGACGAACAGTAATTAGACGACTCTTCAATGGTGCATGTTTATCAAGTAGTTCAGAGAGATTTTTATCATACTCATGCAGGGCATCAACAGGATTGGAATGAGCTGTAGGTGATGATAATAAGCTAGAGTCTTGAAGATCATTATAAAACGTTTCATAGTCAATTTTCTTTAGATTACGGTATGATATGTAACATTTTTCATTTCGAGGTTTTTTAAGCGAAAGAGTGCAGTGTAATGCTAGATGGTCTGATATGATTGGATCGTGGATAATAATATTGTTAATAAACATTTCATCTTTACGAGTTATAAATAGATCAAGAGTATGTTGACTTCTATGAGTAGCAGCATCAACATGTTGATAGAGATTAAACGAGTCTAATAAATCTATAAACTTTACCGAAAGGGTATCAGATTTGTTATCAACGTGAATATTGAAGTCCCCAACAATTAATAAGCGTCCTGTTGAAATAACTAAAGCTTCTAGCAGCGTAGAAAATTCATCCAAAAATAGAGAAGGCGATAGACAATTAGTAGCTGAAGGTGGGGGGCGATAAACCAATAGAATTCTAAGGGTGGTCATATCAGAGCAGGGTAGGCTAAATTCCATCATTTCAAACGATCTAAAATTATTGACGATTAATTGTTTTAGTTTTAATGTTTTCCTACTAAGCACTCCCACACCACCACCTCTGGTATCACCTCTCGAAATATGTTTGAAAACAAATCCATTAGGGCAAAGTTCTTCAATGGTATGATTGTCATCTGACTGCTTAAGCCAGGTTTCAGTTAGAGCTAATATGTCCACGTTATTTTCAACGACATAGTCTTTTATGATTAATGCTTTGTTGTTAACAGATCTTGCATTCAGCAAGCAAAAGTTGACTAAAGATTGAGATTTTTCATTAATCAGATGATTGCAATCAATGTTTATCAAGTTATTTTTGTCTCGAGAGCACTTATGCTGAATAGATGGAGATGATCTTGACAAATGTTACATAGTCACAACTGGAATTGTTTTGTTTCCATGGTGGCAATCGCGTTCGTTCTTATTTCGTGTTCGCGCGAATTTCAAAAATGCAGAAATTACAAATTTCTTGCCTCCTCTTCTCCCTCGTTTGTGTTTTCTTTTCATAAAAGTTTTATTATTACAGTAAATATCATTGTTGTATAATGATGCAGAGCCATAGTCCCGTAAATTGAGCAGCTGATAGCGATCATACCGAATTGTAATTAGATCATTCATTGCCAAGGTAGATATATAAGGACCATAAATAGTAAAGCCAATATAAACTCCAGTTTAATTTAAACTTGAAATGTTTCAAGAAATCCAATTAAAATAAAAAGAATACGGATAGTAGTTCTTTCCAAATAGAAATTATGAGAATATAGTATTGACAGTAAATACTTGAACTCTAACATTAAGCATAAACAACCATAAGTATTGTTGCAAGAAGTACGAAAAATAATAACAAGTGACAAAACCACCAGAAGCTAATTTGAAATAATAACAACTTGAACACAACAGTTAAAAACTTCGATAATGGTACTTCAATCACTGAATCAATGAATCAATAAAAGAAAACCAAATAAATGAATTAGTTACTTGAACTTATATCAAAATAAGTAAAACATAAATAGTAAAAATTGACAAATAAAAGCAAAAAAAAAATGAAATTTCTGAGGAGCACGCCGCAGCGTGACCGTCACCAACGAAGGCGCCGTTCGAATCCAATCACATTCCAATATTGTATGTATTCCAATATTGTATGAATGTACAATCACATTCCAATATTGGATACGTTTGAAAGTGTAATTCTCTGAAAGCGTCACTCCATAAAGCAAAATTTCATATTCCTAAAAATGAAGCTCAATTGATCGATCTAGACTGAAGAATTTTCAAATCAAATCAAGAACAAGTTATGAGGTCGGATGCAGTCATTGTCATGTTTAATAATTGCGTGAATCATGTCATTGCAAATCTGAAACCTTTTTCAAAACTTGTGAATTTTAGGATATCATACAATCTCATATCATAATATCATACATATTATACAAAATTCTAGTTACAATGTTAGAAGCAGCGTCTGATGTTAGTTGCTGCAATTAGGGGGACATGATTAAAGGCAATGCTGATGGTCTGAATGGTTGTCATGGCAATAGATGTATCATTGCTACCGTTGTTGTTGTTGTAGTATCTTTTTATTAATTTTATTGGGTTGCATTTCATCAACTGAAGTTTAACTTTCTTGATTCTTCTTTTCATGTTTTGAATTCTGATCGTTGGCTCTGCACTCTCCACACCAGTACACAGATCTATACAGAAAGAGAACAACAATTGACTTTGTTATTCCAAATTTGCAACGTGGATAAATATTATGTATGTACAATGCTTTGATTCGTTTGAAAAAGCTTGCATTTAAATTATATATATACTTCTAGGAACCCGTATAGGATTTACCGACAAAGCCTCATTTGACTTTCTCTGTGACTTGTTTCTGAGATCCCTTGCAAAAGCCAGCTCTGTATTTCCTCGAGGAAAGATGAGTACCACCTAAGTTGTTCGTACGGCAATGTCCATTCTGAGCTAGTACATACAATATATATCCATATCATCATCTTGAATTTTTTACTTATTCCAGAGTACGTGATTAGTATATTATTTGATAGCATTTAACTCTATTAATCCTTCCTTAGTTATACAACTTAATGGATGATTTTCAAAATACCTGAAGATGTGCTACATGAGATTTCATCTTCGCTATCGTTTATTTCGTTAGAATCTTCCAAGTCATTTACATATCTTTCTTCATGGTCTTCGTGCATCCAACTTGGTCTGCCGCTCTTCCCGATGGGATACATTTTATCAAAATTCTGTTGTCTCAATTTAGGACCATAACCGTTTTCTGAAAGTTAATGAAAAAGAATCATGTTATCACTATATCCTCCGCTTAAATTCATGTTCATCCATTCAGGAGGCCATCGGCTACTTTGATCATTCAATAGATGCAGTATTAGGGCGTGGAAGAAGGCCTGTGATTTCCTACCCTTTAATTATCGGTACCAAACAATCTATCACATGCTTCAACAAATATCATGGCCAAGATATTCTTATATAATTAAGGCTTACCAGCATAGCGTTGTACTCTAATGGCTGATTCATGTTCTTGCTTATTGATAACTGAATACATGGATCCACACATGGTTCCTACAGAACACAATAACAAACATAATGTCATTTTAATTGATATATATTCTAATTTACTTCAATTTTAAGTAAGTTTGCAGTAAAATACATACCATCTGATAAGAATTTCAATCCCAAAGAATCATACGGTGCTAATTGACTTTCTAATTGTACATTTTGATCATCAATTTCAATGTCAAACATCAGCTCATCGCGATCGTCATCTGAAGGAATTAGATTAAATCAAAATTGTATCTATCTATCATCGTCATCATTATAATCTACATAAGGTATACATATAGAAACATTCTGAATTGATTGTGTCTTTCTTCTTTTTGTAGGTAGATATATAATATATACTTATAGATAATGTCCACTTTTATATAAATGATCAACTACAATGCTTATTACTATACTTACCAAACGATTCTCTTGTATAAAAGTTTTGAATTGTTGGTTGATTTTGACATGGATTTAGCTTTGCACCACTATATGAATAATCATTATTACGATCTAAAACGAACAAAGTATAGATCAAAATTCAATTAAATACTAGTTGGATAAAAAGATGTTTGCTATCAATGAACACAATATGAAATCTAGAACATCAATCCCCGCCCACTTCAAGATCTGGTTTCTACTTACGACTTTTGGATGCTTGAGTTTGATATTCAGTTAATCCACGTAAAAATCTTGACCAATCCGAGCCGAAAACACCAACACTTGATCCTCCTGCAGTTGGAAAGTAGCACGTGCCATCATTCACTGCAACGTTCATCATCTTCACTATAATTGCAATGTATCAATACATTTATCCGCTTCACTTATTCCTTCAACGACGCAACACATCCAAAATAAGATCGAAAATGATTGGGCTTCGATCCATTGTGACGTCACGATGTTGAAACTGCTCACCATGGCAGCCTACCTCATAATTGAGAATTAGATTCTCCAAAAGAGGCTATATATGATACAGATAATTATATGTAACTAACTGGGCAAAGCAAAAAACACACCATATAATTATACGGGTATATATATATAACTTGGTTCATTGGCCATGTTTCGATTCGATTGAAATTGTGCCTATGAGAAAATTGCCGTTCATATATTAGATTTAAATAATCGTTATGAAAATATATCTGTATCTGCCTGTGCGTACAAAAAAACATCGCATCAATATGTTTTACATGTTACTTTAGGAATTGAAAACAAGAAATCTATGAATTTCGTGGTTGGGATAATTATTTATATTTATACCCATTGATAATTTCAGGACGTTCTTACATGATTGCTACTTTGAGAATTTACTGACATGTTTCAATTGAACTGAACCTATAATCGCAGGAGATTTCAACAATTTATCACCAAGAGCTCCAATCACATTCCAATATTGGATACGTTTGAAAGTGTAATTCTCTGAAAGTGTCACTCCATAAAGCAAAATTTCATATTCCTAAAAATGAAGCTGAATTGACCGAGCTAGACTGAAGAATTTTCAAATCAAGTCAAGAACAAGTTATGAGGACGGATGCAGTCATTTTCATGTTTAATAATTGCGTGAATCATGTCATTGCAAATCTGAAACCTTTTTCAAAACTTGTGAATTTTAGGATATCATGAAACTGAGTTATCTATAAAGAGCAGACGAATAAATCCTATAAAATATTTTGGTGTATCAAGATTTACAAATTTATTTACATATTATACAAAATTCTAGTTACAATGTTAGAAGCAGCGTCTGATGTTAGTTGCTGCAATTAGGGGGACATGATTAAAGGCAATGCTGATGGTCTGAATGGTTGTCATGGCAATAGATGTATCATTGCTACTGTTGTTGTTGTTGTAGTTTCTTTTTATTAATTTGATTGGGTTGCATTTCATCAACTGAAGTTTAATTTTCTTGATTCTTCTTTTCATGTTTTGAATTTTGATCGTTGGCTCTGCACTCTCCACACCAGTACACAGATCTATACAGAAAGAGAACAACAATTGACTTTGTTATTCCAAATTTGCAACGTGGATAAATATTATGTATGTACAATGCTTTGATTCGTTTGAAAAAGCTTGCATTTAAATTATATATATATACTTCTAGGAACCCGTATAGGATTTACCGACAAAGCCTCATTTGACGTTCTCTGTGACTTGTTTCTGAGATCCCTTGCAAATGCCTGCTCTGTATTTTATCGAGGAAAGATTGGGCTTCGATCCATTGTGACGTCACGATGTTGAAACTGCTCACCATGGCAGCCTACCTCATAATTGAGAATTAGATTCTCCAAAAGAGGCTATATATGATACAGATAATTATATGTAACTAACTGGGCAAAGCAAAAAACACACCATATAATTATACGGGTATATATATATAACTTGGTTCATTGGCCATGTTTCGATTCGATTGAAATTGTGCCTATGAGAAAATTGCCTTTCATATATTAAATTTTTATACTTGCGCAGTTATGAAAATATATGTGCATCTCCCTTTACATCCAATGAACATCGCTTTAATGTGTTAGCTACATATATACTATCAGGAATTGAAAGTTGCGTTGGATATATATATGCTCATCGATCATTTCACCATGTACTTTTTTTTCTCCAATTTTTAATATATCTACGTACTCTCCTTCGCTACCATATGTACCATATGAGGTAAGGACTGGTCCGTCATTTGTAAATATTTATCATTTATCAATTACAGTAGAAACTACTATTTCGCTATCGAATGACACAGGTACTACATTATCACCAACTCTTATGACTTTAAAGGAGCAAAAATGACCGGCAGGCGCTACGCACTTCGGATCACGTGCATGTTTATTGTTCATAACACAATGTACATTGTTGACATGGATTTTTGACAGATTAGGCCTGCGTAGAACAATATTTTCAAAGCGAGACGGTTGAATTACGCTAAGCATAAATTCAACTTGTGCTCGCAGCGGTCGCCGGTCAATCTTGCCCCTTTAAGACGTGCAAATTATAACTCTATCGATTCTTTTTTGTCAGGTATAACTTGGCCACTTCTCTTCGAACAGTGTTCGTCTATATATGAATCATGGAACATTTTTACCCTTGTCTATCAAACAATTTTACAATATTTTATTCCATTCTGTACAAATTATATAATCAATTTAATGCGTCAAACTGTATCACAAAACCTGCTTTAAAGCTAAAATGGCGAGATTTTAAAAAAGTATTTTTGAACTTGCTCGTGTAAAATTGAGTAGAGAGAAGAAAGTTTTAGAAATTCATCATCAAAGTCGTTTTGGTCTTTCGTAAAATGTCAACTTAACGATCACCAAAAAGTACCATGTATAAAGCGCAATGATGATTCATTAGCGTATAATGACATTGATATTGCTGAAACTTTGAATAACCAATTTAAATCAGTATTTATCATGGACAACAATCAGCCACTTAATATTACAAAGAATTCTTCGTCTGAACTGGAATATATAGAACTTATTACCCCTGCAAAAATTTTGCATCAGATTAAACACTTAAAGTCGAAATTATTTTCTGGTGTTGACTTGATTCCTTACACATTTATTAAACAATTTGCTGATCAACTATGTTATCAGCTATACATCTTATTTAATGGTTCTATGGAGACATCTAAACTACCCTTAGACTGGCTAAAATCTAACATCACACGTCTTTCCAAGACATCATTGCCATCTGCCAATCGTGCGCTATATCGGCCGATTAGTCTCACGTCTTGTGTATGTCGTTTGAGGGAGCCACTGATAAAAGATGATTTAGTTAATCATTTGAAAAATAATGGATTTGTCTGTAAATACCAGCATGGTTTTGTATGCCTTAGATCTACGATTACACAACTTGTCACAGCAGTAAATGATTGGGCTTCAAAGTTAGACCGTCATGATAGTGTTGATATCATATAATTAGACTGTGCTAAGGCCTTTGACACTGTGTCTCATCCTAAACTATTACAGAAGTTGGATGCAGCCGGTGTCAAGGGTCGTCTTTATAACTGGATTAATTGCTTTTATGACTGAACGACTGTAAAGAATGACGGTAAATGTTGTGTCCTCTGATTGGACCCAAGTTGAATCAGGTGTACCCCTAGGGTCAGTACTTGGGCCTATTCTATTTATACTGCACGTTAATGATTTGATAGATGTTGTCAAAGATTGCAATGTCAAGCTATTTGCTGATGATTGCAAAATTTATTTCCAAGCCAATTCTGTTAATGACCATCAAAGATTACAAGCTGACCTGAGTCGAATAATGTGCTGGGCGGACAAAAATCAACTAACTATGGCTATTCACAAATATAAAAAACTATATCTAGGTTCAACCATTCAGCATAAGCCTTATTTCATCAATAATACTAGATTGGAGTCTGTTTCTCAAATAAAAGTCCTAGGAATATTAATGACATCAACACTAGACTTTAAATCGCACATATCCTTAGTTGTTAGAAATGCTGGAACTCGAGCCAAGATGATACATCGTTTTTTCCGCACCAGAGACTTCAACTTTCAAAAACGTATGTTTACAACTTTTGTGAGCCCCCTATTCTTGAGTATGGATCACAAGTTTGGTTACCTTCTCGAATAAAAGATATCGATTTATTAGAATCTTTACAACGTCGATTTACGAAACGCGTAATATTTTCTCTTGATCCAGATTTAGAATTACAATACCATGAACGTCTTGCTAACTTAAACCATGATAGCCTACAGAAGAGACGCTTACATTCTGATTTAATCTTATATTTTAAACTAATTAATAATTTAGTAGAAACTGGTGGTGCCTCCATATTTCAAATTTCAAGCCACGGACGATTGCTCATGCCTACTTCTCATTTAGATGTGTATCGAAATTCATTTGGTTTACGCTGTGTGAATATATATAATCAATTACCTTTAATTATCCGTTCCTCGAAAAGTGTATATACATTCAAAGCTAAACTAATTATACTGAAGACTTATCAAAATTTGTTAAATATCATTAAATCAATTTATTTTTGTATTCACAAATTTTGCATCTAAATCAACATTTATTGTTGTTTTACAGAAATAAAAGAAATTCATTCATTCATTCATTCATTCATTCATTCATTCATTCAATATGTACTTTTTTCTCAATTTTCAATGCATCCATTTTTAATATACAAAATTAATCATTAAACGGGAAATTTGTTTAAAGGTAGTCAAATTATATTTACATTGATATTTTATTACATTTATCAGAATCTTCTTGGTGATAATTTTGGTACAAAATAACAACACAACTAAGTTTGCACAACGTTTCGACTGATTGACTCCAGCCATTCTCAAGTGAATGTTTTTTATTATTAATTAAGATATATATATACATAATAATGTTTGCCCCTTGAGGGTAAAGTTACATCATGAAAAAGATGTACAATAATGTGATATCTATATCAGTGACAACAGTACTATGGTAACTAGCCTATAGATATGAAATGCATGCAGTTATTTGAAAACTTTGGCCCGGATGGAATCGCCTTGAACGTTTAATGTTAGTTTCAGTTCTTGAATTGCCAGCATTTCATTCACGAGACAATCGAATTTATTTTTGCACTTTTTTATTATTCTAAAATGTTTGATAGATGACGCATAGATGAACACAACAAAAATAACCTTGGTACACACGTCTGTCAAGAGCACGGCATATCTACTGATGAATTTGATGAGCTTGGCCGCGGCAGCTCCAGCAGATTTAGATGTGTCTTCCAAGGGACTGGGAGCCATGGTGTATGGGCATGTGAAGCCCCACACTGTACATTTGCCATAGGACCAGGGAATCTGTGTGAGACCATCAGGACGTTTCAAATCAGATTGACATAAGCCCTGAGGTTCAAGAATAGATGGTATACCAGCTGATCCCATGACGCGCTTATGATTTTATTCACAGCATGGTTTCTTGCAGATCTCCCTGCACTAAACTTGCATGATAAACCATTCGTTCCCATGGTGTCAACTGTTGTTCCGCATTTGCAGACATGCTCTTCCACATTTTTGCATCCAAGGTGTAGAGCTGTGGCAATTCTGAGGTGCGTGTCGTTAAGAAATAGGCCAAGTGAGGGTAATGGTAAACAGCTGGGCCAAGCCCCAGAATATTTTTAATTGACAGCCCTTAGACGACTGATGGACCGTCAGATGTACTTACATGTATTGGAATTTGCTACTTTGAGAATTAACTGCCATGTTTCGATTGAACTGAACCGACAATCACCGGAGATTTCAGCAAATTATCACAAAGAGCTCCAATCACATATCCCAAACTGAATACCGCGAGCTATATACGTGATAATACTTTCATATTATGGTCTAATCAATGATTTGAAGAAAGTAAATTATGGCTACAAGTTGGCAGTTACAAAATACTGTTAAAAATTAAATCAAAAATGAGCATGGGATGAGAAGATGAGCACACAACGAATTATATATCCGAAAACAATTAGTTCCGATTATTTTCAAAACGACTAAATGAAAAAAGTTATAAGAAAACTCAATTATTTGATTTCAGCGCAGATGCTTAAATGCTAATTGATTTTGGAATATGCGATAGCCCATGAAATATGTAAAATCCAAGTACTATATATGATCGGACTCTAAATTCTCCATGGAATTATCTTGGAAATAGTAATGGGTGACTATAGGCCTCGTTTCCCATCGGATCTGGATCATCACAGGAGGTTCAACCTTTCCATTATCTTGATTGATCGCATATGTGCTGATGTTAATGCACGCTGATTTTCTGTTTCTCTACCTATCCACTTGCCGATGACTTATATGCTATAGGAAAACCATATATACAAAAGACATCATCTTGCAATATCCATTTCACGAATCTTGCAACCTGGAAGTAATTATAGGCAATGCAACTATCTCATGATGAAAAATCCTCGACATAATCCCCATATGCATTCTTGTCGATATAAGGCCGTGAATATTTGCTTCTTTCAGATATGCTGTCCGGATTCCGTTGTCAACATATCATTATGTATGCTCATCTCCTCTGAATGTATTAAACATGACCAGGAATCAATTAGTGCGTATCTAAATTATGTAAATGTTTTTTATTGATGTAACTGTTTCTTAAGCCATAATTTCATTATGCATGAGACAACTAATTAAAAATGAAGTAAAAAAAGGCCTCTGCCAGAGGAATTTTTCAGTGTTGCACCTCAATTAGTGAAATCTTTCATTTTCCCAGTGCGTGGATAGCACACAGTTTTTAACTTGAGTCATGAGTGATTGAATACACGGGATCTGCATGAGCTGAAGAAAGTTAAGCAGACCATAAATCGAGCTCATGCAAATAGCAAATTAGTTACAAATAAATTAAATAATATCATTCATTTAGCTGGTCACCCATTATATAATGGATTGTTCTACCCTATTCGGAACAAATTACGTACACAATTTGGATTGGGTTTACAAATACCATATAATGAAAATGAAGGCAGAAGCAATGAGGCATATTTATTAGACAAGTTAAAATTAACATCACAATCACAGAGCAGGACACAGAGCTCGTGAACTTGGCTTACTGACTCAATATTGTTGATTGACTGCAAATTAACTAGCACATGGTATGGAAACATTTTACTTTCTATTCCATCTTCGTTGATTCTTCAAGTCCACAATTTATGATGAAAACATATCCTTTATTCGTGGCAGCTACTGTAACGTTTGAAGTGTTCTGCCAACAACACGATGTTATCTGATGTCTGTCGTCAGTTTCTTCGCTATTTTCTGGTGTCATTGTAATCGAAGCTATCTGACAACCACTTAAATCTGAGAACTTCAACCTCACAAAAAGAGAATTCTTTGATGCCATTGCTCTTCATGGCTGGCAACCACAAAGACTCCCAGATGAATGTATCTGCCATGCAAAGTTTAACGTAGATCACGCGCTATCATGCAAAGTTGGTGGCTTTGTGTTGTTGAGGAACAATGAGCTAGTTAATGTAACAGCTGACCTTCTCTCTACTGTTTGCAAAGATGTGAGGAAGAGCCAGCTCTGCAAACAACTCCATCAAGTACGGACGAGTTACGTGCTGACATTTGTGCCCGGGGCTTCTGGCAGAGGTTGCAAAGAGCATTCATGGATGTTAGGATTTTCTATCCTTTCGCTCCTAGCTACCGAAACCAGACCCTGAAATCATCAATGAATCAATGGCGTCCATCAAGAAAAGAAAATACAACGAAAGAATCCTTAACCAAGAACATGGGTCATTCACCCCTTTAATCTTTACAACAAATGGTTGAATGAGTAGAGAAACCCATCAATTCTACAGACGACTGAGTGACATGATCTCTGAAAACATGGTCTACCGTTTGGTGAAACTTCTGCCTGGGTTAAGCGCAAAATCTGCTTCACTGAGCTTACTCCGCACCACTATCATCTGCATCCGAGGTTCACGATCCCGCAAACATCAAATTCTAGACGGCGACCTTAGTAATCTGCAGCTTGTCAATGCAGCATCCAGTATTGTATAACTATTAAAAATATTGCGCAAATTAATAATCTATTTCTCTAATGTACATATTACTTATTACTAATTATATCTAAGTTAAATTAGCTTCAATGACAATAGTTAACATTTTCGTCAATAGTTATACTACAACCTGTATATTCCAATTTTAAATTATATTCTTCATGTATCTGACAACCATTAGAGGCACTCCAAAATCTATAACAAATGAAGTCACAATGCAATAATCGAAAAAATTGAAATACATTGTTACACTATACCCCCGAGGGTAACTCGGAGTGCTGCATTGATGGGGGGTGCCACTTTGGAAAGGTGTGAAGTACCCGAAAAGTCTCAAAACTCAAAATCCTTTGAAATCTACCCAAATTGTTTTAAAACTTGAATATGCTACCCCGAAAGTGCAGGAAGGGTACTTCCATATAGGCTCTATGCGGGAATGTTCCATTTCTATGGGTAAAAAATGAATAGGCAGTTTTCAGTTTTCAGCCTTCAAATTCAGTTTTTTCACAAATTCTCTAGAAAATCAAAATGGGACCCAAAATGTTTAATATTCTAAAATTTCCTACGCAAAAAGTATATTTCTCTTCTGGAATATGGACGCAATAAAGTGACACGTCCCCATATAGCAGCGGTATGGGAGTTACCCCGCGGGATTATACCCCGTATATGCTAAATAGCCTTCTGTATGAAAGGTGTACGGAGTCAAAATTTTCAGGCTCAAAATCTGAAATATAAATATTTTTTCTCGCGTCTCAGCCTATTAGTCAGTGCCAACTTAAGGAAAGATAATATATAGAGTTTATGTTAATCATTATGACTCAATCCAATTATTTACATGATTGTATGATCACTTGAACAACTCAATAATAAACGTCCATCATTAACTAAGTGTCCTTCCCAGACAACATTTGTATGAGCTTCAAAGCGATGTAAGATTTCTTTAGTGGCCATACACCACAGCAATATAACTTTATCCATAGAACACGAGACTAATAAATTTCGATCACAGCTTTTAGGGAATTCAAGATAGGTAACACGATTTTGATGACCGCTAGTTAATTTTGAAAGCTTAGTAAAGGTCTCATCCAAATTAGAATTTTGAATATGTATCATTGAATTCAAGCAACCAATTGCCAAAAATTCATGATCATTTGAGATTGCTATACAACGTATATTGGCATTCGGGTATGTAATTTGTTTCAAGGCATTCTGGTTTATCAAATCCCATAGTTTTACAGTTGAATTTGCAGAGCAGCTAATTAATTGCTTATCCCCAGTTAGAAACAAAGAACTCCAAACGATATTATTGTCACCGATTAAGCAAGCAATCTCTTTCTTCTCTTCAATGTCCCAGATCTATAGATCGAGAAAATAGAATGGATGATTTAATACAAAAAGGAGCTAGCTATATACAATACGGTTACTAATACATATTATCATTGTATATGCTCTTAAAACATTAATCTACTAACACTGTTTTGCGTATTATATAAACATCAAGATTTATGTTCGACGTAAATTTGGGATTTTTAGCCTGAGGAACAATCAAGATAAAAGAGTCAAGAATATAAAGCATTTTGTAGTCTGATGGTCTTTCTTTTACCTTTATTAAGCAATCTGATGATGATGTTGCTACATGAAATTCATTTTCACTAAGAGAACAGTTCCAGATAACATCTCTATGAGCTTGCAGCTCAGTGATATCGTCTACTTTTCCTTCTTTAATTTTGACGAAGTGTAAACGACCTAAACTATCTCCAAATATCACTAAGCCATTTTTACAAATTAAACAGGATTCAACAAAGATACTGTGCTCTTCTGCAGGTTTCGGCTTGAATAATGTATCTATTTTATTTACTGAAATTTTCATAATACAAAATTATAAGCTATATGATCAAGAGCCATTTTGAATAACTTATTACGGTCAAGTTATGAAATGAATTTTAATTAAGTAATGGGGTGTGGTCAAATTATTCTTTGCAAAATGTTCCCCTTCTATATCTAACAGTGTTCGAGTAACAGGATATCGGATAGTTTTGATTCGATTGCTCCACAGAAAAGCGGACATAGTATGATGAGTTCTAGGATCAAGCAAATCAGTTAATAACTGTGGCAGTATATATCAGACTAGCTAGAGCTTCATTCCAAAGACATAAGTACTATACTCTATTTCAATTAAAATTTTTGAAAGAAGTCTCAAGGTAAATTAAAGAACAATAAAAATGATGTGAAGATTTAAAATTTTCATTTATTATACATATTATACAAACTTCTAGTTACAAAGTTGAAAGCCGCGTCTGATGTGAGTTGCTGCAATTAGGGGGACCTGATTAAAGGCAATGCTGATGGTCTGAATGGTTGTCATGGCAATAGATGTATCATTGCTACCGTTGTTGTTGTTGTAGCATCTTTTTATTAATTTGATTGGGTTGCATTTCATCAACTGAAGTTTAACTTTCTTGATTCTTCTTTTCATGTTTTGTAGTCTGATCGTTGGCTCTGCACTCTCCACACCAGTACACAAATCTATACAGAAAGAGAACAATAATTGACTTTGTTATTCCAAATTACATTTAAATTATATATATACTTCTAGGAACCCGTATAGGATTTACCGACAAAGCGTCATTTGGCTTTCTCTGTGACTTGTTTCTGAGATCCCTTGCAAATGCCTGCTCTGTATTTCCTCGAGGAAAGATGAGTACCACCTAAGTTGTTCGTACGGCAATGTCCATTCTGAGCTAGTACATACAATATATATCCATATCATCATCTTGAATTTTTTACTTATTCCAGAGTACGTGATTAGTATATTATTTGATAGCATTTAACTCTATTAATCCTTCCTTAGTTATACAACTTAATGGATGATTTTCAAAATACCTGAAGATGTGCTACATGATATTTCATCTTCGCTATCGTTTATTTCGTTAGAATCTTCCAAGTCATTTACATATCTTTCTTCATGGTCTTCGTGCATCCAACTTGGTTTGCTGCTCTTCCCGATGGGATACATTTTATCAAAATTCTGTTGTCTCAATTTAGGACCATAACCGTTTTCTGAAAGTTAATGAAAAAGAATCATGTTAATTATCACTATATCCTCCGCTTAAATTCATGTTCATCCATTCAGGAGGCCATCGGCTACTTTGATCATTCAATAGATGCAGTATTAGGGCGTGGAAGAAGGCCTGTGATTTCCTACCCTTTAATTATCGGTACCAAACAATCTATCACATGCTTCAACAAATATCATGGCCAAGATATTCTTATATAATTAAGGCTTACCAGCATAGCGTTGTACTCTAATGGCTGATTCATGTTCTTGCTTATTGATAACTGAATACATGGATCCACACATGGTTCCTACAAAACACAATAACAAACATAATGTCATTTTAATTGATATATATTCTAATTTACTTCAATTTTAAGTAAGTTTGCAGTAAAATACATACCATCTGATAAGAATTTCAATCCCAAAGAATCATACGGTGCTAATTGACTTTCTAATTGTACATTTTGATCATCAATTTCAATGTCAAACATCAGCTCATCGCGATCGTCATCTGAAGGAATTAGATTAAATCAAAATTGTATCTATCTATCATCGTCATTATTATAATCTACATAAGGTATACATATAGAAACATTCTGAATTGATTGTGTCTTTCTTCTTTTTGTAGGTAGATATATAATATATACTTATAGATAATGTCCACTTTTATATAAATGATCAACTACAATGCTTATTACTATACTTACCAAACGATTCTCTTGTATAAAAGTTTTGAATTGTTGGTTGATTTTGACATGGATTTAGCTTTGCACCACTATATGAATAATCACTATTACGATCTAAAACGAACAAAGTATAGATCAAAATTCAATTAAAATACTAGTTGGATAAAAAGATGTTTGCTATCAATGAATACAATTTAAAATCTAGAACATCAATCCCCGCCCACTTCAAGATCTGGTTTCTACTTACGACTTTTGGATGCTTGAGTTTGATATTCAGTTAATCCACGTAAAAATCTTGACCAATCCGAGCCGAAAACACCAACACTTGATCCTCCTGCAGTTGGAAAGTAGCACGTGCCATCATTCACTGCAACGTTCATCATCTTCACTATAATTGCAATTTATCAATACATTTATCCGCTTCACTTATTCGTTCAACGACGCAACACATCCAAAATAAGATCGAAAATGATTGGGCTTCGATCCATTGTGACGTCACGATGTTGAAACTGCTCACCATGGCAGCCTACCTCATAATTGAGAATTAGATTCTCCAAAAGAGGCTATATATGATACAGATAATTATATGTAACTAACTGGGCAAAGCAAAAAACACACCATATAATTATACGGGTATATATATACCTTGGTTCATTGGCCATGTTTCGATTCGATTGAAATTGTGCCTATGAGAAAATTGCCGTTCATATATTAAATTTAAATAATCGTTATGAAAATATATCTGTATCTGCCTGTGCGTACAAAAAAACATCGCATCAATATGTTTTACATGTTACTTTAGGAATTGAAAACAAGAAATAATTATTTATATTTATACCCATTGATAATTTCAGGACGTTCTTACATGTTTGCTACTTTGAGAATTTACTGACATGTTTCAATTGAACTGAACCTATAATTGCAGGAGATTTCAACAATTTATCACCAAGAGCTCCAATCACATTCCAATATTGGATACGTTTGAAAGTGTAATTCTCTGAAAGTGTCACTCCATAAAGCAAAATTTCATATTCCTAAAAATGAAGCTGAATTGACCGAGCTAGACTGAAGAATTTTCAAATACAATCAAGAACAAGTTATGAGGTCGGATGCAGTCATTGTCATGTTTAATAATTGCGTGAATCATGTCATTGAAAATCTGAAACCTTTTTCAAAACTTGTGAATTTTAGGAAATCATGAAACTGAGTTATCTATAAAGAGCAGACGAATAAATCCTATAAAAGATTTTGGTGTATCAAGATTTACAAATTTATTTACATATTATACAAAATTCTAGTTACAATGTTAGAAGCAGCGTCTGATGTTAGTTGCTGCAATTAGGGGGACATGATTAAAGGCAATGCTGATGGTCTGAATGGTTGTCATGGCAATAGATGTATCATTGCTACCGTTGTTGTTGTTGTAGTATCTTTTTATTAATTTGATTGGGTTGCATTTCATCAACTGAAGTTTAATTTTCTTGATTCTTCTTTTCATGTTTTGAATTCTGATCGTTGGCTCTGCACTCTCCACACCAGTACACAGATCTATACAGAAAGAGAACAACAATTGACTTTGTTATTCCAAATTTGCAACGTGGATAAATATTATGTATGTACAATGCTTTGATTCGTTTGAAAAAGCTTGAATTTAAATTATATATATATACTTCTAGGAACACGTATAGGATTTACCGACAAAGCCTCATTTGACGTTCTCTGTGACTTGTTTCTGAGATCCCTTGCAAATGCCTGCTCTGTATTTTCTCGAGGAAAGATGAGTACCACCTAAGTTGTTCGTACGGCAATGTCCATTCTGAGCTAGTACATACAATATATATCCATATCATCATCTTGAATTTTTTACTTATTCCAGAGTACGTGATTAGTATATTATTTGATAGCATTTAACTCTATTAATCCTTCCTTAGTTATACAACTTAATGGATGATTTTCAAAATACCTGAAGATGTGCTACATGAGATTTCATCTTCGCTATCGTTTATTTCGTTAGAATCTTCCAAGTCATTTACATATCTTTCTTCATGGTCTTCGTGCATCCAACTTGGTTTGCTGCTCTTCCCGATGGGATACATTTTATCAAAATTCTGTTGTCTCAATTTAGGACCATAACCGTTTTCTGAAAGTTAATCAAAAAGAATCATGTTAATTATCACTATATCCTCCGCTTAAATTCACGTTCATCCATTCAGGAGGCCATCGGCTACTTTGATCATTCAATAGATGCAGTATTAGGGCATGGAAGAAGGCCTGTGATTTCCTACCCTTTAATTATCGGTACCAAACAATCTATCACATGCTTCAACAAATATCATGGCCAAGATATTCTTATATAATTAAGGCTTACCAGCATAGCGTTGTACTCTAATAGCTGATTCATGTTCTTGATTATTGATAACTGAATACATGGATCCACACATGGTTCCTACAAAACACAATAACAAACATAATGTCATTTTAATTGATAAATATTCTAATTTACTTCAATTTTAAGTAAGTTTGCAGTAAAATACATACCATCTGATAAGAATTTCAATCCCAAAGAATCATACGGTGCTAATTGACTTTCTAATTGTACATTTTGATCATCAATTTCAATGCCAAACATCAGCTCATCGCGATCGTCATCTGAAGGAATTAGATTAAATCAAAATTGTATCTATCTATCATCGTCATTATTATAATCTACATAAGGTATACATATAGAAACATTCTGAATTGATTGTGTCTTTCTTCTTTTTGTAGGTAGATATATAATATATACTTATAGATAATGTCCACTTTTATATAAATGATCAACTACAATGCTTATTACTATACTTACCAAACGATTCTCTTGTATAAAAGTTTTGAATTGTTGGTTGATTTTGACATGGATTTAGCTTTGCACCACTATATGAATAATCATTATTACGATCTAAAACGAACAAAGTATAGATCAAAATTCAATTAAATACTAGTTGGATAAAAAGATGTTTGCTATCAATGAACACAATTTGAAATCTAGAACATCAATCCCCGCCCACTTCAAGATCTGGTTTCTACTTACGACTTTTGGATGCTTGAGTTTGATATTCAGTTAATCCACGTAAAAATCTTGACCAATCCGAGCCGAAAACACCAACACTTGATCCTCCTGCAGTTGGAAAGTAGCACGTGCCATCATTCACTGCAACGTTCATCATCTTCACTATAATTGCAATGTATCAATACATTTATCCGCTTCACTTATTCGTTCAACGACGCAACACATCCAAAATAAGATCGAAAATGATTGGGCTTCGATCCATTGTGACGTCACGATGTTGAAACTGCTCACCATGGCAGCCTACCTCATAATTGAGAATTAGATTCTCCAAAAGAGGCTATATATGATACAGATAATTATATGTAACTAACTGGGCAAAGCAAAAAACACACCATATAATTATACGGGTATATATATACCTTGGTTCATTGGCCATGTTTCGATTCGATTGAAATTGTGCCTATGAGAAAATTGCCGTTCATATATTAAATTTAAATAATCGTTATGAAAATATATCTGTATCTGCCTGTGCGTACAAAAAAACATCGCATCAATATGTTTTACATGTTACTTTAGGAATTGAAAACAAGAAATAATTATTTATATTTATACCCATTGATAATTTCAGGACGTTCTTACATGTTTGCTACTTTGAGAATTTACTGACATGTTTCAATTGAACTGAACCTATAATTACAGGAGATTTCAACAATTTATCACCAAGAGCTCCAATCACATTCCAATATTGGATACGTTTGAAAGTGTAATTCTCTGAAAGTGTCACTCCATAAAGCAAAATTTCATATTCCTAAAAATGAAGCTGAATTGACTGAGCTAGACTGAAGAATTTTCAAATACAATCAAGAACAAGTTATGAGGTCGGATGCAGTCATTGTCATGGTTAATAATTGCGTGAATCATGTCATTGAAAATCTGAAACCTTTTTCAAAACTTGTGAATTTTAGGAAATCATGAAACTGAGTTATCTATAAAGAGCAGACGAATAAATCCTATAAAAGATTTTGGTGTATCAAGATTTACAAATTTATTTACATATTATACAAAATTCTAGTTACAATGTTAGAAGCAGCGTCTGATGTTAGTTGCTGCAATTAGGGAGACATGATTAAAGGCAATGCTGATGGTCTGAATGGTTGTCATGGCAATAGATGTATCATTGCTACCGTTGTTGTTGTTGTAGTATCTTTTTATTAATTTGATTGGGTTGCATTTCATCAACTGAAGTTTAATTTTCTTGATTCTTCTTTTCATGTTTTGAATTCTGATCGTTGGCTCTGCACTCTCCACACCAGTACACAGATCTATACAGAAAGAGAACAACAATTGACTTTGTTATTCCAAATTTGCAACGTGGATAAATATTATGTATGTACAATGCTTTGATTCGTTTGAAAAAGCTTGCATTTAAATTATATATATATACTTCTAGGAACACGTATAGGATTTACCGACAAAGCCTCATTTGACGTTCTCTGTGACTTGTTTCTGAGATCCCTTGCAAATGCCTGCTCTGTATTTTCTCGAGGAAAGATGAGTACCACCTAAGTTGTTCGTACGGCAATGTCCATTCTGAGCTAGTACATACAATATATATCCATATCATCATCTTGAATTTTTTACTTATTCCAGAGTACGTGATTAGTATATTATTTGATAGCATTTAACTCTATTAATCCTTCCTTAGTTATACAACTTAATGGATGATTTTCAAAATACCTGAAGATGTGCTACATGATATTTCATCTTCGCTATCGTTTATTTCGTTAGAATCTTCCAAGTCATTTACATATCTTTCTTCATGGTCTTCGTGCATCCAACTTGGTTTGCTGCTCTTCCCGATGGGATACATTTTATCAAAATTCTGTTGTCTCAATTTAGGACCATAACCGTTTTCTGAAAGTTAATGAAAAAGAATCATGTTAATTATTACTATATCCTCCGCTTAAATTCATGTTCATCCATTCAGGAGGCCATCAGCTACTTTGATCATTCAATAGATGCAGTATTAGGGCGTGGAAGAAGGCCTGTGATTTCCTACCCTTTAATTATCGGTACCAAACAATCTATCACATGCTTCAACAAATATCATGGCCAAGATATTCTTATATAATTAAGGCTTACCAGCATAGCGTTGTACTCTAATGGCTGATTCATGTTCTTGCTTATTGATAACTGAATACATGGATCCACACATGGTTCCTACAAAACACAATAACAAACATAATGTCATTTTAATTGATATATATTCTAATTTACTTCAATTTTAAGTAAGTTTGCAGTAAAATACATACCATCTGATAAGAATTTCAATCCCAAAGAATCATACGGTGCTAATTGACTTTCTAATTGTACATTTTGATCATCAATTTCAATGTCAAACATCAGCTCATCGCGATCGTCATCTGAAGGAATTAGATTAAATCAAAATTGTATCTATCTATCATCGTCATCATTATAATCTACATAAGGTATACATATAGAAACATTCTGAATTGATTGTGTCTTTCTTCTTTTTGTAGGTAGATATATAATATATACTTATAGATAATGTCCACTTTTATATAAATGATCAACTACAATGCTTATTACTATACTTACCAAACGATTCTCTTGTATAAAAGTTTTGAATTGTTGGTTGATTTTGACATGGATTTAGCTTTGCACCACTATATGAATAATCATTATTACGATCTAAAACGAACAAAGTATAGATCAAAATTCAATTAAATACTAGTTGGATAAAAAGATGTTTGCTATCAATGAACACAATTTGAAATCTAGAACATCAATCCCCGCCCACTTCAAGATCTGGTTTCTACTTACGACTTTTGGATGCTTGAGTTTGATATTCAGTTAATCCACGTAAAAATCTTGACCAATCCGAGCCGAAAACACCAACACTCGATCCTCCTGCAGTTGGAAAGTAGCACGTGCCATCATTCACTGCAACGTTCATCATCTTCACTATAATTGCAATGTATCAATACATTTATCCGCTTCACTTATTCGTTCAACGACGCAACACATCCAAAATAAGATCGAAAATGATTGGGCTTCGATCCATTGTGACGTCACGATGTTGAAACTGCTCACCATGGCAGCCTACCTCATAATTGAGAATTAGATTCTCCAAAAGAGGCTATATATGATGGCAGATAATTATATGTAACTAACTGGGCAAAGCAAAAAACACACCATATAATTATACGGGTATATATATAACTTGGTTCATTGGCCATGTTTCGATTCGATTGAAATTGTGCCTATGAGAAAATTGCCGTTCATATATTAAATTTAAATAATCGTTATGAAAATAATTATTTATATTTATACCCATTGATAATTTCAGGACGTTCTTACATGTTTGCTACTTTGAGAATTTACTGACATGTTTCAATTGAACTGAACCTATAATCGCAGGAGATTTCAACAATTTATCACCAAGAGCTCCAATCACATTCCAATATTGGATACGTTTGAAAGTGTAATTCTCTGAAAGTGTCACTCCATAAAGCAAAATTTCATATTCCTAAAAATGAAGCTGAATTGACCGAGCTAGACTGAAGAATTTTCAAATCAAATCAAGAACAAGTTATGAGGACGGATGCAATCATTGTCATGTTTAATAATTGCATGAATCATGTCATTGCAAACCTGAAACCTTTTTCAAAACTTGTGAATTTTAGGAAATCATGAAACTGAGTTATCTATAAAGAGCAGACGAATAAATCCTATAAAATATTTTGGTGTATCAAGATTTAAAAATTTATTTACATATTATACAAAATTCTAGTTACAATGTTAGAAGCAGCGTCTGTTGTTAGTTGCTGCAATTAGTGGGACATGATTAAAGGCAATGCTGAGGGTCTGAATGGTTGTCATGGCAATAGATGTATCATTGCTACCGTTGTTGTTGTTGTAGTATCTTTTTATTAATTTGATTGGGTTGCATTTCATCAACTGAAGTTTAATTTTCTTGATTCTTCTTTTCATGTTTTGAATTCTGATCGTTGGCTCTGCATTCTCCACACCAGTACACAGATCTATACAGAAAGAGAACAACAATTGACTTTGTTATTCCAAATTTGCAACGTGGATAAATATTATGTATGTACAATGCTTTGATTCGTTTGAAAAAGCTTGCATTTAAATTATATATATATACTTCTAGGAACCCGTATAGGATTTACCGACAAAGCCTCATTTGACGTTCTCTGTGACTTGTTTCTGAGATCCCTTGCAAATGCCTGCTCTGTATTTTCTCGAGGAAAGATGAGTACCACCTAAGTTGTTCGTACGGCAATGTCCATTCTGAGCTAGTACATACAATATATATCCATATCATCATCTTGAATTTTTTACTTATTCCAGAGTACGTGATTAGTATATTATTTGATAGCATTTAACTCTATTAATCCTTCCTTAGTTATACAACTTAATGGATGATTTTCAAAATACCTGAAGATGTGCTACATGAGATTTCATCTTCGCTATCGTTTATTTCGTTAGAATCTTCCAAGTCATTTACATATCTTTCTTCATGGTCTTCGTGCATCCAACTTGGTTTGCTGCTCTTCCCGATGGGATACATTTTATCAAAATTCTGTTGTCTCAATTTAGGACCATAACCGTTTTCTGAAAGTTTAACAAAAAGAATCATGTTAATTATCACTATATCCTCCGCTTAAATTCACGTTCATCCATTCAGGAGGCCATCGGCTATTTTGATCATTCAATAGATGCAGTATTAGGGCATGGAAGAAGGCCTGTGATTTCCTACCCTTTAATTATCGGTACCAAACAATCTATCACATGCTTCAACAAATATCATGGCCAAGATATTCTTATATAATTAAGGCTTACCAGCATAGCGTTGTACTCTAATAGCTGATTCATGTTCTTGATTATTGATAACTGAATACATGGATCCACACATGGTTCCTACAAAACACAATAACAAACATAATGTCATTTTAATTGATATATATTCTAATTTACTTCAATTTTAAGTAAGTTTGCAGTAAAATACATACCATCTGATAAGAATTTCAATCCCAAAGAATCATACGGTGCTAATTGACTTTCTAATTGTACATTTTGATCATCAATTTCAATGTCAAACATCAGCTCATCGCGATCGTCATCTGAAGGAATTAGATTAAATCAAAATTGTATCTATCTATCATCGTCATCATTATAATCTACATAAGGTATACATATAGAAACATTCTGAATTGATTGTGTCTTTTTTCTTTTTGTAGGTAGATATATAATATATACTTATAGATAATGTCCATTTTTATATAAATGATCAACTACAATGCTTATTACTATACTTACCAAACGATTCTCTTGTATAAAAGTTTTGAATTGTTGGTTGATTTTGACATGGATTTAGCTTTGCACCACTATATGAATAATCATTATTACGATCTAAAACGAACAAAGTATAGATCAAAATTCAATTAAATACTAGTTGGATAAAAAGATGTTTGCTATCAATGAACACAATTTGAAATCTAGAACATCAATCCCCGCCCACTTCAAGATCTGGTTTCTACTTACGACTTTTGGATGCTTGAGTTTGATATTCAGTTAATCCACGTAAAAATCTTGACCAATCCGAGCCGAAAACACCAACACTTGATCCTCCTGCAGTTGGAAAGTAGCACGTGCCATCATTCACTGCAACGTTCATCATCTTCACTATAATTACAATGTATCAATACATTTATCCGCTTCACTTATTCGTTCAACGACGCAACACATCCAAAATAAGATCGAAAATGATTGGGCTTCGATCCATTGTGACGTCACGATGTTGAAACTGCTCACCATGGCAGCCTACCTCATAATTGAGAATTAGATTATCCAAAAGAGGCTATATATGATGCAGATAATTATATGTAACTAACTGGGCAAAGCAAAAAACACACCATATAATTATACGGGTATATATATAACTTGGTTCATTGGCCATGTTTCGATTCGATTGAAATTGTGCCTATGAGAAAATTGCCGTTCATATATTAAATTTAAATAATCGTTATGAAAATAATTATTTATATTTATACCCATTGATAATTTCAGGACGTTCTTACATATTTGCTACTTTGAGAATTTACTGACATGTTTCAATTGAACTGAACCTATAATCGCAGGAGATTTCAACAATTTATCACCAAGAGCTCCAATCACATTCCAATATTGGATACGTTTGAAAGTGTAATTCTCTGAAAGTTTCACTCCATAAAGCAAAATTTCATATTCCTAAAAAAGAAGCTGAATTGATCGAGCTAGACTGAAGAATTTTCAAATCAAATCAAGAACAAGTTATGAGGACGGATGCAGTCATTGTCATGTTTAATAATTGCATGAATCATGTCATTGCAAATCTGAAACCTTTTTCAAAACTTGTGAATTTTAGGAAATCATGAAACTGAGTTATCTATAAAGAGCAGACGAATAAATCCTATAAAATATTTTGGTGTATCAAGATTTACAAATTTATTTACATATTATACAAAATTCTAGTTACAATGTTAGAAGCAGCGTCTGATGTTAGTTGCTGCAATTAGGGGGACATGATTAAAGGCAATGCTGATGGTCTGAATGGTTGTCATGGCAATAGATGTATCATTGCTACCGTTGTTGTTGTTGTAGTATCTTTTTATTAATTTGATTGGGTTGCATTTCATCAACTGAAGTTTAATTTTCTTGATTCTTCTTTTCATGTTTTGAATTCTGATCGTTGGCTCTGCACTCTCCACACCAGTACACAGATCTATACAGAAAGAGAACAACAATTGACTTTGTTATTACAAATTTGCAACGTGGATAAATATTATATATGTACATTGCTTTGATTCGTTTGAAAAAGCTTGCATTTAATTTATATATATATACTTTTAGGAACCCGTATAGGATTTACCGACAAAGCCTCATTTGACGTTCTCTGTGACTTGTTTCTGAGATCCCTTGCAAATGCCTGCTCTGTATTTTCTCGAGGAAAGATGAGTACCACCTAAGTTGTTCGTACGGCAATGTCCATTCTGAGCTAGTACATACAATATATATCCATATCATCATCTTGAATTTTTTATTTATTCCAGAGTACGTGATTAGTATATTATTTGATAGCATTTAACTCTATTAATCCTTCCTTAGTTATACAACTTAATGGATGATTTTCAAAATACCTGAAGATGTGCTACATGAGATTTCATCTTCGCTATCGTTTATTTCGTTAGAATCTTCCAAGTCATTTACATATCTTTCTTCATGGTCTTCGTGCATCCAACTTGGTTTGCTGCTCTTCCCGATTGGATACATTTTATCAAAATTCTGTTGTCTCAATTTAGGACCATAACCGTTTTCTGAAAGTTAATGAAAAAGAATCATGTTAATTATCACTATATCCTCCGCTTAAATTCATGTTCATCCATTCAGGAGGCCATCGGCTACTTTGATCATTCAATAGATGCAGTATTAGGGCGTGGAAGAAGGCCTGTGATTTCCTACCCTTTAATTATCGGTACCAAACAATCTATCACATGCTTCAACAAATATCATGGCCAAGATATTCTTATATAATTAAGGCTTACCAGCATAGCGTTGTACTCTAATGGCTGATTCATGTTCTTGCTTATTGATAACTGAATACATGGATCCACACATGGTTCCTAAAAAACACAATAACAAACATAATGTCATTTTAATTGATATATATTCTAATTTACTTCAATTTTAAGTAAGTTTGCAGTAAAATACATACCATCTGATAAGAATTTCAATCCCAAAGAATCATACGGTGCTAATTGACTTTCTAATTGTACATTTTGATCATCAATTTCAATGTCAAACATCAGCTCATCGCGATCGTCATCTGAAGGAATTAGATTAAATCAAAATTGTATCTATCTATCATCGTCATCATTATAATCTACATAAGGTATACATATAGAAACATTCTGAATTGATTGTGTCTTTCTTCTTTTTGTAGGTAGATATATAATATATACTTATAGATAATGTCCACTTTTATATAAATGATCAACTACAATGCTTATTACTATACTTACCAAACGATTCTCTTGTATAAAAGTTTTGAATTGTTGGTTGATTTTGACATGGATTTAGCTTTGCACCACTATATGAATAATCATTATTACGATCTAAAACGAACAAAGTATAGATCAAAATTCAATTAAATACTAGTTGGATAAAAAGATGTTTGCTATCAATGAACACAATTTGAAATCTAGAACATCAATCCCCGCCCACTTCAAGATCTGGTTTCTACTTACGACTTTTGGATGCTTGAGTTTGATATTCAGTTAATCCACGTAAAAATCTTGACCAATCCGAGCCGAAAACACCAACACTTGATCCTCCTGCAGTTGGAAAGTAGCACGTGCCATCATTCACTGCAACGTTCATCATCTTCACTATAATTACAATGTATCAATACATTTATCCGCTTCACTTATTCGTTCAACGACGCAACACATCCAAAATAAGATCGAAAATGATTGGGCTTCGATCCAGTGTGACGTCACGATGTTGAAACTGCTCACCATGGCAGCCTACCTCATAATTGAGAATTAGATTATCCAAAAGAGGCTATATATGATACAGATAATTATATGTAACTAACTGGGCAAAGCAAAAAACACACCATATAATTATACGGGTATATATATAACTTGGTTCATTGGCCATGTTTCGATTCGATTGAAATTGTGCCTATGAGAAAATTGCCGTTCATATATTAAATTTAAATAATCGTTATGAAAATAATTATTTATATTTATACCCATTGATAATTTCAGGACGTTCTTACATATTTGCTACTTTGAGAATTTACTGACATGTTTCAATTGAACTGAACCTATAATCGCAGGAGATTTCAACAATTTATCACCAAGAGCTCCAATCACATTCCAATATTGGATACGTTTGAAAGTGTAATTCTCTGAAAGTTTCACTCCATAAAGCAAAATTTCATATTCCTAAAAATGAAGCTGAATTGATCGAGCTAGACTGAAGAATTTTCAAATCAAATCAAGAACAAGTTATGAGGACGGATGCAGTCATTGTCATGTTTAATAATTGCATGAATCATGTCATTGCAAATCTGAAACCTTTTTCAAAACTTGTGAATTTTAGGAAATCATGAAACTGAGTTATCTATAAAGAGCAGACGAATAAATCCTATAAAATATTTTGGTGTATCAAGATTTACAAATTTATTTACATATTATACAAAATTCTAGTTACAATGTTAGAAGCAGCGTCTGATGTTAGTTGCTGCAATTAGGGGGACATGATTAAAGGCAATGCTGATGGTCTGAATGGTTGTCATGGCAATAGATGTATCATTGCTACCGTTGTTGTTGTTGTAGTATCTTTTTATTAATTTGATTGGGTTGCATTTCATCAACTGAAGTTTAATTTTCTTGATTCTTCTTTTCATGTTTTGAATTCTGATCGTTGGCTCTGCACTCTCCACACCAGTACACAGATCTATACAGAAAGAGAACAACAATTGACTTTGTTATTACAAATTTGCAACGTGGATAAATATTATATATGTACATTGCTTTGATTCGTTTGAAAAAGCTTGCATTTAATTTATATATATATACTTTTAGGAACCCGTATAGGATTTACCGACAAAGCCTCATTTGACGTTCTCTGTGACTTGTTTCTGAGATCCCTTGCAAATGCCTGCTCTGTATTTTCTCGAGGAAAGATGAGTACCACCTAAGTTGTTCGTACGGCAATGTCCATTCTGAGCTAGTACATACAATATATATCCATATCATCATCTTGAATTTTTTATTTATTCCAGAGTACGTGATTAGTATATTATTTGATAGCATTTAACTCTATTAATCCTTCCTTAGTTATACAACTTAATGGATGATTTTCAAAATACCTGAAGATGTGCTACATGAGATTTCATCTTCGCTATCGTTTATTTCGTTAGAATCTTCCAAGTCATTTACATATCTTTCTTCATGGTCTTCGTGCATCCAACTTGGTTTGCTGCTCTTCCCGATTGGATACATTTTATCAAAATTCTGTTGTCTCAATTTAGGACCATAACCGTTTTCTGAAAGTTAATGAAAAAGAATCATGTTAATTATCACTATATCCTCCGCTTAAATTCATGTTCATCCATTCAGGAGGCCATCGGCTACTTTGATCATTCAATAGATGCAGTATTAGGGCGTGGAAGAAGGCCTGTGATTTCCTACCCTTTAATTATCGGTACCAAACAATCTATCACATGCTTCAACAAATATCATGGCCAAGATATTCTTATATAATTAAGGCTTACCAGCATAGCGTTGTACTCTAATGGCTGATTCATGTTCTTGCTTATTGATAACTGAATACATGGATCCACACATGGTTCCTAAAAAACACAATAACAAACATAATGTCATTTTAATTGATATATATTCTAATTTACTTCAATTTTAAGTAAGTTTGCAGTAAAATACATACCATCTGATAAGAATTTCAATCCCAAAGAATCATACGGTGCTAATTGACTTTCTAATTGTACATTTTGATCATCAATTTCAATGTCAAACATCAGCTCATCGCGATCGTCATCTGAAGGAATTAGATTAAATCAAAATTGTATCTATCTATCATCGTCATCATTATAATCTACATAAGGTATACATATAGAAACATTCTGAATTGATTGTGTCTTTCTTCTTTTTGTAGGTAGATATATAATATATACTTATAGATAATGTCCACTTTTATATAAATGATCAACTACAATGCTTATTACTATACTTACCAAACGATTCTCTTGTATAAAAGTTTTGAATTGTTGGTTGATTTTGACATGGATTTAGCTTTGCACCACTATATGAATAATCATTATTACGATCTAAAACGAACAAAGTATAGATCAAAATTCAATTAAATACTAGTTGGATAAAAAGATGTTTGCTATCAATGAACACAATTTGAAATCTAGAACATCAATCCCCGCCCACTTCAAGATCTGGTTTCTACTTACGACTTTTGGATGCTTGAGTTTGATATTCAGTTAATCCACGTAAAAATCTTGACCAATCCGATCCGAATACACCAACACTCGATCCTCCTGCAGTTGGAAAGTAGCACGTGCCATCATTCACTGCAACGTTCATCATCTTCACTATAATTGCAATGTATCAATACATTTATCCGCTTCACTTATTCGTTCAACAACGCAACACATCCAAAATAAGATCGAAAATGATTGGGCTTCGATCCATTGTGACGTCACGATGTTCAAACTGCTCACCATGGCAGCCTACCTCATAATTGAGAAATAGATTCCCCAAAAGAGGCTATCTATGATACAGATAATTTTATGTAACTAACTGGGCAAAGCAAAAAACACACCATAATTATACGGGTGTATATATAACTTGGTTCATTGGCCATGTTTCGATTCGATTGAAATTGTGCCTATGAGAAAATTGCCGTTCATATATTAAATTTGAATAAATCGTTATGAAAATATATCTGTATCTGCCTGTGCGTACAAAAAAACATCGCATCAATATGTTTTACATGTTACTTTAGGAATTGAAAACAAGAAATCTATGAATTTCGTGGTTGGGATAATTATTTATATTTATACCCATTGATAATTTCAGGACGTTCTTACATGTTTGCTACTTTGAAAATTTACTGACATGTTTCAATTGAACTGAACCTATAATCGCAGGAGATTTCAACAATTTATCACCAAGAGCTCCAATCACATTCCAATATTGGATACGTCTGAAAGTGTAATTCTCTGAAAGTGTCACTCCATAAAGCAAAATTTCATATTCCTAAAAATGAAGCTGAATTGACCGAGCTAGACTGAAGAATTTTCAAATCAAATCAAGAACAAGTTATGAGGACGGATGCAGTCATTGTCATGTTTAATAATTGCATGAATCATGTCATTGCAAATCTGAAACCTTTTTCAAAACTTGTGAAACTTAGGAAATCATGAAACTGAGTTATCTACTGATAGCAGACGAATAAATCCTTTGCAAGGCAGTATTATAGTTACAGGGCTTCAATTATGATAGTGAGAACTAATTTATTATAAAATCTTTGAATAACAATTAGAATATAAAATATCAATCAGCGTCAATTAATCGATCAAAGACCTATGCGAATGAAGAATCAGCATGCATTATTTGAATCGATTTTAATTATCAAATGCTCATAATAATTCATGATAACATATGATTACTTACTATGCTTCAGTACTTCTAAAGATAATTCATGATTATTAGTAACTCAACAATAACACAATCACCAGGAGATTCTATCATCGAAAATCATTTGATTATTAAAAGAAAATACTAGTTTTTCTAAATTATACTTGTTCCGAGTCAAGAAGTTTCACTAAATAACACGTCAATTTCCATAATTGATGGTTTGGTTTGAATGCACTGAGTTGCTTCGTGGATCATTTTCAATATGAACTTCAATTTCGTTATTTTCATTATTCTTGACAATAACTCCATCGTGAGATTGCATAGAAGGATCGTTGTCATAGAAACCAAATGGACGAATGAAGAATGAAAATGAGTTAGCACTTGTAAACGTTGTTGGGATATCTTCTGGACAAGGAATATGGAGACCACCAATGGTTACCCATGCAACTAAATCTTCGTTTTTAATTGGTTCGTTGTCTTCAATGAAAGTATCAAAATCTATTTGAGGGTTTTCCATACCGAACGTATTATATAATGAAGATCCATATAATTCCTCTTCTTTGTATTTTGTTACAGCCATTTGATATTTTGTCCAAGCCATTGAACGAGTTGCAGCATAATCACTTGGAAATAATTGTTTCACCATACTTTTGGGTTGAATTCTATAACTTTTAGGTTCATCAAATGAATTCTTCTTCTTTTCATTTGAAAATAGTAAATATTTTGGTTGATTGAAATCATAATGTAATAAGGCTTCTTTCTCTGTTTTCTTTTGATTTAAAACTTTATATTTTTGAAACAAGTTAGCAGTTTTATCCCACAATGGTGTAACTGTTTGAGTTTTTATATTTAATGTATTGTAATTATTTTTAATTCCATCAACATCCATATCAACTCGATATAAAACAAAATGATCATGCAAAGGAGCTGAAACATTGCCCATAATTTCATAAGCAAAATTATTTTGTTCTTTATAAAAGGGTGTACCAATAACATAACCAGTTGTACTTACTTTGACTTCCATGACGCCATTTTGATGAAAGTTATAATCAAAAATAAAATCATAATTTTCAACTGTAGCAATGTGACGTACAGTTAAAACAGAATCAGTCATACTAGCAACGTAATCAAAATCTCCTGTATTTCTATATGCGTAATGACGTCGTAGCGGTATACCAGTGTTTTGCTCAAACACGCAAATTGATCTCTTGTTCACGATTGGTTCATCACCATTAACGAAATAAACAGCATCCATAGTTTTAGCTGTATGCGGGCAATCTCTACCAATGATCAACTCTTTTGAACTTGAGCCAAAACCTAATAAACTATCTAAGTAAATCGTTACAGCTGTTCTAGGATCATGAGCTGAATATATAGAGGCTGCTTCTTGAATACTAATCTCGTATGCGATTATCTGGTTGTTGAATCGGATATCGTGTAAAACAGAACCCGTCATCGCTCTCATACCAAGATGGAAACTCCATCCCAAGGAACTTATTACTCTATTGTTAATTTCAAATCGAGGACCATCAGGCTCAAACAATTGAGGGGGTCTTTTCTTTGAATGAGCTTGACTTTTACCATGTCTACGCAATTTAACCTTTTGCAATCTATCTGCAGTTGGTTTGAAATGACATTTTTCTATCTTTCCATGTCGGTATTTCTGTAGAAGTTCATCAGTGTTTGAAAACAGTTGATTGCAATAGTTTATCTGCAAAATAAAATACGAACACCTCATTTATGATATTACATGCATTGCTTGCGCTGGTGACACAATCTTTTAATAATTATACAAATGGAAATTTACAAAACACATAATTTAAGCAAAGTTACTACAATTTAGTTACTATTCAAGTAACTTTGATTTGCGCACGTCATCAATTCAGCTAATGAGCCATTTACAATTTTTGGCATATCGGCCATGCTGACGTTGCATGACAATACATCCCGGGATCAGGAATTTTTCAGAATGCACCACTATTAGTGTTAGGCAATCTATTCTTTAAATCATTCTCGGAGGACTCACTGGCAACCTGTAAAAAAAGCTTTGTACTGTAGCGAACGTTCAAGGGCACTGCACAGACTATCAGGAACAAAGGTCATTGAGGACTAACTTGCGTATACATGCAAGACCATGGAGGCCTTGAGGTAAACCAGAATGATATGCAGTGTCAAAAATGGACAAAACTGAAGATTGAAGATCTGGAATTAGATTTAGGATCTTATCCACTGAACTCAGATCGTTGTTACACATTATACTCTCAAAATGAATAAACGTTTATCGAATTTAACTAGAAACTCAAGCTCAATACCAAAAGGAACATGTGTAGTAATTAGTGAAATGAGGATTTCGTAGTCCACCCTTGCTTATTCCACGTCCTTTGATTACACTACTACTATTCAAATGTTAATGATCATTACGGTGCAATTGGTGCCCCCTTCCCCTCCGCCATCCTCTTTACCTTTGATATTTTCCAATGTGCGGGATCATGATGACTGCTATCGAGAAATAATAAAAATGGCGTAACCAATAAATCAACTCCCTCTTTGTCGATAAAGAATGAGATCCAAAATGAATGATTATCAGCTTTAAATGAAGCAGGCAAACCATCTACAACAAATCTAAGGCAATGCGTTGAACAGTTATGATACCAATACGAAAAGCTTTCCTTTAAAATTGGATATAATCTCTCTGTTGATGCAGTAACCATTTTAGTGATTTCTTTATGATCGGCTGTGGTATATGGTCGACGATTGAAAGTAATAGAGGTGTTTCCACCCATCAAATGCTTATTCAGATAATGTTTCTTTGGGTTTTCAACGGGTTCAACGATGTATTCTTCGACATTTGGCGGTATTTTTGCACCGTTTATTAAAACCAGACGAGCCCTTCGTTGCGGTCTTTTACGATTCCCCTCTAGGTATTCCAAAACCCGTTGCTTTTCAGGCGTGTAGTTGTCAATCAAGTAAATGAAATTATCTAGTACTCCAGCCATGCTTGTCTTTGTTAAATTAAAGTGCTTAATATTCATGGCATAGTTCTTTACTCTTTTGATTTCTTCAATTGTGAGATCATTGAATATCTTGAGTACTTTATGACGAGACATTAAATGCTCAGTATCTGCATTGGCTTCTGCAGATGTTAGAAATGTTGACTTTTTAATTTGTAGAGCTACTGCTTCAATAAAGACTAAAATAATGACCAAGTGTACGTATTTCTTCATCGTGAGATATCGAGCAATGTGGTAGGTAAAATGATACGAAAATACATTTGAGGCATTGACCTGCGTATACTACCTATGTATTTCTTTATAAACAAAAATGAACTTGTTTGTAGATGTCAGCAGCTGTTAAATTTCAGCTCATTGAAATCTTATTACATTTAACCTCTTGACACTTTTCAAAATTGGATTATATTTTGTATGTGAAAGTGATGTATAGCATCCCTTGCCCTCTTACAAAACTGTAATTTTCCCACTTAAGACGATCAGACAAATGCATTTCTCTATTTATTCCATACCTATCAGAGATTTACACAATCATATTCGGTGATGTAGAATTCTTATTTCACTCCTTTCGACAGTGAAAAGAATAGTATGCGGCTTCTGATTGGACGTACAATGTTCTTTCACTAGGTAGAATATACGGTGTAGAGATTTACGAGTTTCTTGCGAATTTACGAGTGCAATATGATTCTACGTTAATCGCCTAGGACAGTTTATCCCGTTTATACTAATAACAGTCCCATATATGAAAGTTAGCAATGTCAAATCATGTTGATGTTGTATTTACGTGTGATAGTGAAGATGAACAGCAAAGATTTGAACCGCAGTCGATCAGATATAATCTGATCTGGAGTTCGGCTGTTCTGCCATCTGAGCTAATCCTCCCTATATAATGAGTAGTTCAGTCAGATTATTAATATCGAATGATACTAGATTGTCTTTCTATAGTATATCCGATTTATGTGACATCTATATATACACCCCCTATAAGCTTTTTTCTGCGGTACAAGCCTCTTAAGAGATTTTTGTCGGTTTCATATTTCATATTGTTAATACCAGGCACCAAGGAAAAAATGAAGGATAATTGAGGCCCTCCCAGGGGGTTTTGGGGAACAAGGGAACAGGTCCTTTTATTTATTGGGAACAAAGGAACACCTTGCTAACTAACAGGGAACATACATACATTTTTATGAACTCTTAATATGATTATTGTGAATATCTTTATAAAACAATTGGCTAGCTGACAGGCTGGGTATGGCTGTGTGCTGACATTATATACCGAGATATGCCATGTAATAAGACCGAAATTGCCAATTGGAGGCATCACAAGTTTCAAAAATTTGGCTCGCTAAACTCGCAATCCATTTGTTTTTGACCGGCGTCCGGCAGATGCACAAAAACGTCAAAATGCACTTTATTTATTCTTTTTCTTACGGCACTCGCATTATTTTAGTGAATACGTCAAGGTCAATGTTTATGGTTATGGTCAAGCTAACAACCTGAAATCCGCAGAAATATAGTAAACAGAGTCCAACAAGATAAAATGTATAGTAATAGCGCCGCCCAAATATATTCAAATAATTTCAACACCCCTAAATCTATCAGGTTATCCATGTTTCATTATTGACGGTCTCCCTTAGCACAATACTATCGAATGCAGTTGTTTGAAACATTTTCATCCAATCGCTTTCATCATCGAAGTCTAGGTAGTCCATCGTTACTTTAAATATATTTCAGCAGCGAATAGCTCGACAAGTTCACAAAAACCTTGAGAAAATGTATTAGAGGATAGGCCTAGTCTACTTATTAAGTTTTTTTTCATAATGAAAGTGTAAAGTTTGAAACAACTCAATACTCCTCTTTGTCTCTCAATACCGTCTCAAGAATCCATAAGCGATGGGCGTAGCGACGTATAGACCTCATAGCACAAATACATTCGTTAAACACTATTCTTGTATATAGCGCCGAACGCTATTTTCCTAAATTAATATCTTTGTGCAGCCCCAGCCATTGGTTGAAGATGCAAATTCTAAAAGAGGTCTAATGTAAAATCTGTATCGTACTGTAGACACATTAGCGATATCAAGTACTGTAAGAGCATGGATAGTGTGCGTAGATAAACAGACAATTAATTTCTTTGATGCTGTGGAAATGTTTGTAGCATTTATAGGGAACTTTTTAAAAACTTTCAGGGAACAAGGGATATTTGACATTTATTTACGACGAACAAGGGAACAAGCACCCCCCTGGGAGTGCCTCATAATTCTTTTGAATTTGCTTTGTTTATCCCACCTCAGAACGATGAAGCTTTTTAACTCCAAGGATGCTTATTATCTTACATTGTCCCAAGGGAACACAGCGGATCAGCTGCGTATGTTTTCGAGTAAAATAAATGTATTTTATTTTATTCCCCATGTAGCACAATATATTTGAGTAACTCAGAAGGAGCCTATTCGAATTGTATCGCCTGCTTCCCATTTCTTATTGTGAATGCGTTGCCGGAAGTAAACATTCTATTGAAGTTTCTTAACTTGTAACTTGCTCTTATCAGGGAAACGCAGCCTGATATAATAACACTAGATTTCATGGATGTTACACTGTATAGATTTCAATGGGGGTTACTTCTTTGAAAAATTAAAATATTTTGGTGTATCAAGATTTACAAATTTAGTAACATATTATACAAAATTCTAGTTACAAAGTTAAAAGCAGCGTCTGATGTTAGTTGCTGCAATTAGGGGGACATGATTAAAGGCAATGCTGATGGTCTGAATGGTTGTCATGGCAATAGATGTTTCATTGCTAACGTTGTTGTTGCTGTATTTTTTATAAATTTGATTACGTTGCATTTCATCAACTGAAGTTTAATTTTCTTGATTCTTCTTTTCATGTTTTGTAGTCTGATCGTTGGCTCTGCACTCTCCACACCAGTACACAGATCTATACAGAAAGAGAACAACAATTGACGTTGTTATTCCAAATTTGCAACGTGGATAAATATTATGCATGTACAATGCTTTGATTCGTTTGAAAAAGCTTGCATTTAAATTAGACATATGCTTCTAGGAACCCGTCTAGGATTTACCGACAAAGCCTCATTTGACGTTCTCTGTGACTTGTTTCTGAGATCCCTTGCAAATGCCTGCTCTGTATTTCCTCGAGGAAAGATGAGTACCACCTAAGTTGTTCGTACGGCAATGTCCATTCTGAGCTAGTACATACAATATATATCCATATCATCATCTTGAATTTTTTACTTATTCCAGAGTACGTGATTAGTATATTATTTGATAGCATTTAACTCTATTAATCCTTCCTTAGTTATACAACTTAATGGATGATTTTCAAAATACCTGAAGATGTGCTACATGAGATTTCATCTTCGCTATCGTTTATTTCGTTAGAATCTTCCAAGTCATTTACATATCTTTCTTCATGGTCTTCGTGCATCCAACTTGGTTTGCTGCTCTTCCCGATGGGATACATTTTATCAAAATTCTGTTGTCTCAATTTAGGACCATAGCCGTTTTCTGAAAGTTAATGAAAAAGAATCATGTTAATTATCACTATATCCTCCGCTTAAATTCATGTTCATCCATTCAGGAGGCCATCGGCTACGTCTTTGATCATTCAATAGATGCAGTATTAGGGCGTGGAAGAAGGCCTGTGATTTCCAACCCTTTAATTATCGGTACCAAACAATCTATCACATGCTTCAACAAATATCATGGCCAAGATATTCTTATATAATTAAGGCTTGCCAGCATAGCGTTGTACTCTAATGGCTGATTCATGTTCTTGCTTATTGATAACTGAATACATGGATCCACACATGGTTCCTACAAAACACAATAACAAACATAATGTCATTTTAATTGATATATATTCTAATTTACTTCAATTTTAAGTAAGTTTGCAGTAAAATACATACCATCTGATAAGAATTTCAATCCCAAACAATCATACGGTGCTAATTGACTTTCTAATTGTACATTTTGATCATCAATTTCAATGTCAAACATCAGCTCATCGCGATCGTCATCTGAAGGAATTAGATTAAATCAAAATTGTATCTATCTATCATCGTCATCATTATAATCTACATAAGGTATACATATAGAAACATTCTGAATTGATTGTGTCTTTCTTCTTTTTGTAGGTAGATATATAATATATACTTCTAGATAATGTCCACTTTTATATAAATGATCAACTACAATGCGTATTACTATACTTACCAAACGATTCTCTTGTATAAAAGTTTTGAATTGTTGGTTGATTTTGACATGGATTTAGCTTTGATCCACTATATGAATAATCATTATTACGATCTAAAACGAACAAAGTATAGATCAAAATTCAATTAAATACTAGTTGGATAAAAAGATGTTTGCTACCAATGAATACAATTTAAAATCTAGAACATCAATCCACTTCAAGATCTGGTTTCTACTTACGACTTTTGGATGCTTGAGTTTGATATTCAGTTAATCCACGTAAAAATCTTGACCAATCCGAGCCAAAAACACCAACACTCGATCCTCCTGCAGTTGGAAAGTAGCACGTGCCATCATTCACTGCAACGTTCATCATCTTCACTATAATTGCAATGTATCAATACATTTATCCGCTTCACTTATTCGTTCAACGACGCAACACATCCAAAATAAGATCGAAAATGATTGGGCTTCGATCCACTGTGACGTCACGATGTTGAAACTGCTCACCATGGCAGCCTACCTCATAATTGAGAATTAGATTCTCCAAAAGAGGCTATATATGATACAGATAATTATATGTAACTAACTGGGCAAAGCAAAAGACACACCATATAATTATACGGGTATATATATAACTTGGTTCATTGGCCATGTTTCGATTCGATTGAAATTGTGCCTATGAGAAAATTGCCGTTCATATATTAAATTTAAATAATCGTTATGAAAATATATCTGTATCTGCCTGTGCGTACAAAAAAACATCGCATCAATATGTTTTACATGTTACTTTAGGAATTGAAAACAAGAAATCTATGAATTTCGTGGTTGGGATAATTATTTATATTTATACCCATTGATAATATCAGGACGTTCTTACATGTTTGCTACTTTGAGAATTTACTGACATGTTTCAATTGAACTGAACCTATAATCGCAGGAGATTTCAACAATTTATCACCAAGAGCTCCAATCACATTCCAATATTGGATACGTTTGAAAGTGTAATTCTCTGAAAGTGTCACTCCATAAAGCAAAATTTCATATTCCTAAAAATGAAGCTCAATTGATCGAGCTAGACTGAAGAATTTTCAAATCAAATCAAGAACAAGTTATGAGGACGGATGCAGTCATTGTCATGTTTAATAATTGCATGAATCATGTCATTGCAAATCTGAAACCTTTTTCAAAACTTGTGAATTTTAGGAAATCATGAAACTGAGTTATCTATAAAGAGCAGACGAATAAATCCTATAAAATATTTTGGTGTATCAAGATTTACAAATTTATTTACATATTATACAAAATTCTAGTTACAATGTTAGAAGCAGCGTCTGATGTTAGTTGCTGCAATTAGGGGGACATGATTAAAGGCAATGCTGATGGTCTGAATGGTTGTCATGGCAATAGATGTATCATTGCTACCGTTGTTGTTGTTGTAGTATCTTTTTATTAATTTGATTGGGTTGCATTTCATCAACTGAAGTTTAATTTTCTTGATTCTTCTTTTCATGTTTTGAATTCTGATCGTTGGCTCTGCACTCTCCACACCAGTACACAGATCTATACAGAAAGAGAACAACAATTGACTTTGTTATTCCAAATTTGCAACGTGGATAAATATTATATATGTACATTGCTTTGATTCGTTTGAAAAAGCTTGCATTTAATTTATATATATATACTTTTAGGAACCCGTATAGGATTTACCGACAAAGCCTCATTTGACGTTCTCTGTGACTTGTTTCTGAGATCCCTTGCAAATGCCTGCTCTGTATTTTCTCGAGGAAAGATGAGTACCACCTAAGTTGTTCGTACGGCAATGTCCATTCTGAGCTAGTACATACAATATATATCCATATCATCATCTTGAATTTTTTATTTATTCCAGAGTACGTGATTACTATATTATTTGATAGCATTTAACTCTATTAATCCTTCCTTAGTTATACAACTTAATGGATGATTTTCAAAATACCTGAAGACGTGCTACATGAGATTTCATCTTCGCTATCGTTTATTTCGTTAGAATCTTCCAAGTCATTTACATATCTTTCTTCATGGTCTTCGTGCATCCAACTTGGTTTGCTGCTCTTCCCGATTGGATACATTTTATCAAAATTCTGTTGTCTCAATTTAGGACCATAACCGTTTTCTGAAAGTTAATGAAAAAGAATCATGTTATCACTATATCCTCCGCTTAAATTCATGTTCATCCATTCAGGAGGCCATCGGCTACTTTGATCATTCAATAGATGCAGTATTAGGGCGTGGAAGAAGGCCTGTGATTTCCTACCCTTTAATTATCGGTACCAAACAATCTATCACATGCTTCAACAAATATCATGGCCAAGATATTCTTATATAATTAAGGCTTACCAGCATAGCGTTGTACTCTAATGGCTGATTCATGTTCTTGCTTATTGATAACTGAATACATGGATCCACACATGGTTCCTACAAAACACAATAACAAACATAATGTCATTTTAATTGATATATATTCTAATTTACTTCAATTTTAAGTAAGTTTGCAGTAAAATACATACCATCTGATAAGAATTTCAATCCCAAAGAATCATACGGTGCTAATTGACTTTCTAATTGTACATTTTGATCATCAATTTCAATGTCAAACATCAGCTCATCGCGATCGTCATCTGAAGGAATTAGATTAAATCAAAATTGTATCTATCTATCATCGTCATCATTATAATCTACATAAGGTATACATATAGAAACATTCTGAATTGATTGTGTCTTTCTTCTTTTTGTAGGTAGATATATAACATATACTTATAGATAATGTCCACTTTTATATAAATGATCAACTACAATGCTTATTACTATACTTACCAAACGATTCTCTTGTATAAAAGTTTTGAATTGTTGATTGATTTTGACATGGATTTAGCTTTGCACCACTATATGAATAATCATTATTACGATCTAAAACGAACAAAGTATAGATCAAAATTCAATTAAATACTAGTTTGATAAAAAGATGTTTGCTATCAATGAACACAATTTGAAATCTAGAGCATCAATCCCCGCCCACTTCAAGATCTGGTTTCTACTTACGACTTTTGGATGCTTGAGTTTGATATTCAGTTAATCCACGTAAAAATCTTGACCAATCCGAGCCGAAAACACCAACACTCGATCCTCCTGCAGTTGGAAAGTAGCACGTGCCAATATCATTCACTGCAACGTTCATCATCTTCACTATAATTGCAATGTATCAATACATTTATCCGCTTCACTTATTCGTTCAACGACGCAACACATCCAAAATAAGATCGAAAATGATTGGGCTTCGATCCATTGTGACGTCACGATGTTGAAACTGCTCACCATGGCAGCCTACCTCATAATTGAGAATTAGATTCTCCAAAAGAGGCTATATATGATACAGATAATTATATGTAACTAACTGGGCAAAGCAAAAAACACACCATATAATTATACAGGTATATATATAACTTGGTTCATTGGCCATGTTTCGATTCGATTGAAATTGTGCCTATGAGAAAATTGCCGTTCATATATTAAATTTAAATAATCGTTATGAAAATAATTATTTATATTTATACCCATTGATAATTTCAGGACGTTTTTACATGTTTGCTACTTTGAGAATTTACTGACATGTTTCAATTGAACTGAACCTATAATCGCAGGAGATTTCAACAATTTATCACCAAGAGCTCCAATCACATTCCAATATTGGATACGTCTGAAAGTGTAATTCTCTGAAAGTGTCACTCCATAAAGCAAAATTTCATATTCCTAAAAATGAAGCTCAATTGATCGAGCTAGACTGAAGAATTTTCAAATCAAATCAAGAACAAATTATGAGGACGGATGCAGTCATTGTCATGTTTAATAATTGCATGAATCATGTCATTGCAAATCTGAAACCTTTTTCAAAACTTATGAATTTTAGGAAATCATGAAAAAGAGTTATCTATAAAGAGCAGACGAATAAATCCTATAAAATATTTTGGTGTATCAAGATTTACAAATCTATTTACATATTATACAAAATTCTAGTTACAATGTTAGAAGCAGCGTCTGATGTTAGTTTGCTGCAATTAGGGGGACATGATTAAAGGCAATGCTGATGGTCTGAATGGTTGTCATGGCAATAGATGTATCATTGCTACCGTTGTTGTTGTTGTAGTATCTTTTTATTAATTTTATTGGGTTGCATTTCATCAACTGAAGTTTAATTTTCTTGATTCTTCTTTTCATGTTTTGAATTCTGATCGTTGGCTCTGCACTCTCCACACCAGTACACAGATCTATACAGAAAGAGAACAACAATTGACTTTGTTATTCCAAATTTGCAACGTGGATAAATATTATGTATGTACAATGCTTTGATTCGTTTGAAAAAGCTTGCATTTAAATTATAGATATATACTTCTAGTAACCCGTATAGGATTTACCGACAAAGCCTCATTTGACGTTCTCTGTGACTTGTTTCTGAGATCCCTTGCAAATGCCTGCTCTGTATTTTCTCGAGGAAAGATGTGTACCACCTAAGTTGTTCGTACGGCAATGTCCATTCTGAGCTAGTACATACAATATATATCCATATCATCATCTTGAATTTTTTACTTATTCCAGAGTACGTGATTATTATATTATTTGATAGCATTTAACTCTATTAATCCTTCCTTAGTTATACAACTTAATGGATGATTTTCAAAATACCTGAAGATGTGCTACATGAGATTTCATCTTCGCTATCGTTTATTTTGTTAGAATCTTCCAAGTCATTCACATATCTTTCTTCATGGTCTTCGTGCATCCAACTTGGTTTGCTGCTCTTCCCGATGGGATACATTTTATCAAAATTCTGTTGTCTCGATTTAGGACCATAACCGTTTTCTGAAAGTTAATGAAAAAGAATCATGTTATCACTATATCCTCCGCTTAAATTCATGTTCATCCATTGAGGAGGCCATCGGCTACTTTGATCATTCAATAGATGCAGTATTAGGGCGTGGAAGAAGGCCTGTGATTTCCTACCCTTTAATTATCGGTACCAAACAATCTATCACATGCTTCAACAAATATCATGGCCAAGATATTCTTATATAATTAAGGCTTACCAGCATAGCGTTGTACTCTAATGGCTGATTCATGTTCTTGCTTATTGATAACTGAATACATGGATCCACACATGGTTCCTACAAAACACAATAACAAATATAATGTCATTTTTATTGATATATATTCTAATTTACTTCAATTTTAAGTAAGTTTGCAGTAAAATACATACCATCTGATAAGAATTTCAATCCCAAAGAATCATACGGTGCTAATTGACTTTCTAATTGTACATTTTGATCATCAATTTCAATGTCAAACATCAGCTCATCGCGATCGTCATCTGAAGTAATTAGATTAAATCAAAATTCTATCTATCTATCATCGTCATCATTATAATCTACATAAGGTATACATATAGAAACATTCTGAATTGATTGTGTCTTTCTTCTTTTTGTAGGTAGATATATAACATATACTTATAGATAATGTCCACTTTTATATAAATGATCAACTACAATGCTTATTACTATACTTACCAAACGATTCTCTTGTATAAAAGTTTTGAATTGTTGGTTGATTTTGACATGGATTTAGCTTTGCACCACTATATGAATAATCATTATTACGATCTAAAACGAACAAAGTATAGATCAAAATTCAATTAAATACTAGTTTGATAAAAAGATGTTTGCTATCAATGAACACAATTTGAAATCTAGAGCATCAATCCCCGCCCACTTCAAGATCTGGTTTCTACTTACGACTTTTGGATGCTTGAGTTTGATATTCAGTTAATCCACGTAAAAATCTTGACCAATCCGAGCCGAAAACACCAACACTCGATCCTCCTGCAGTTGGAAAGTAGCACGTGCCATCATTCACTGCAACGTTCATCATCTTCACTATAATTGCAATGTATCAATACATTTATCCGCTTCACTTATTCGTTCAACGACGCAACACATCCAAAATAAGATCGAAAATGATTGGGCTTCGATCCATTGTGACGTCACGATGTTGAAACTGCTCACCATGGCAGCCTACCTCATAATTGAGAATTAGATTCTCCAAAAGAGGCTATATATGATACAGATAATTATATGTAACTAACTGGGCAAAGCAAAAAACACACCATATAATTATACGGGTATATATATAACTTGGTTCATTGGCCATGTTTCGATTCGATTGAAATTGTGCCTATGAGAAAATTGCCGTTCATATATTAAATTTAAATAATCGTTATGAAAATATATCTGTATCTGCCTGTGCGTACACAAAAACATCGCATCAATATGTTTTACATGTTACTTTAGGAATTGAAAACAAGAAATCTATGAGTTTCGTGGTTGGGATAATTATTTATATTTATACCCATTGATAATTTCAGGACGTTCTTACATGTTTGCTACTTTGAGAATTTACTGACATGTTTCAATTGAACTGAACCTATAATCGCAGGAGATTTCAACAATTTATCACCAAGAGCTCCAATCACATTCCAATATTGGATACGTTTGAAAGTGTAATTCTCTGAAAGTGTCACTCCGTAAAGCAAAATTTCATATTCCTAAAAATGAAGCTGAATTGACCGAGCTAGACTGAAGAATTTTCAAATCAAATCAAGAACAAGTTATGAGGACGGATGCAGTCATTGTCATGTTTAATAATTGCATGAATCATGTCATTGCAAATCTGAAACCTTTTTCAAAACTTGTGAATTTTAGGAAATCATGAAACTGAGTTATCTATAAAGAGCAGACGAATAAATCCTATAAAATATTTTGGTGTATCAAGATTTACAAATTTATTTACATATTATACAAAATTCTAGTTACAATGTTAGAAGCAGCGTCTGATGTTAGTTGCTGCAATTAGGGGAACATGATTAAAGGCAATGCTGATGGTCTGAATGGTTGTCATGGCAATAGATGTATCATTGCTACCGTTGTTGTTGTTGTAGTATCTTTTTATTAATTTGATTGGGTTGCATTTCATCAACTGAAGTTTAATTTTCTTGATTCTTCTTTTCATGTTTTGAATTCTGATCGTTGGCTCTGCGCTCTCCACACCAGTACACAGATCTATACAGAAAGAGAACAACAATTGACTTTGTTATTCCAAATTTGCAACGTGGATAAATATTATGTATGTACAATGCTTTGATTCGTTTGAAAAAGCTTGCATTTAAATTATATATATACTTCTAGGAACCCGTATAGGATTTACCGACAAAGCCTCATTTGACGTTCTCTGTGACTTGTTTCTGAGATCCCTTGCAAATGCCTGCTCTGTATTTTATCGAGGAAAGATGAGTACCACCTAAGTTGTTCGTACGGCAATGTCCATTCTGAGCTAGTACATACAATATATATCCATATCATCATCTTGAATTTTTTATTTATTCCAGAGTACGTGATTACTATATTATTTGATAGCATTTAACTCTATTAATCCTTCCTTAGTTATACAACTTAATGGATGATTTTCAAAATACCTGAAGACGTGCTACATGAGATTTCATCTTCGCTATCGTTTATTTCGTTAGAATCTTCCAAGTCATTTACATATCTTTCTTCATGGTCTTCGTGCATCCAACTTGGTTTGCTGCTCTTCCCGATTGGATACATTTTATCAAAATTCTGTTGTCTCAATTTAGGACCATAACCGTTTTCTGAAAGTTAATGAAAAAGAATCATGTTATCACTATATCCTCCGCTTAAATTCATGTTCATCCATTCAGGAGGCCATCGGCTACTTTGATCATTCAATAGATGCAGTATTAGGGCGTGGAAGAAGGCCTGTGATTTCCTACCCTTTAATTATCGGTACCAAACAATCTATCACATGCTTCAACAAATATCATGGCCAAGATATTCTTATATAATTAAGGCTTACCAGCATAGCGTTGTACTCTAATGGCTGATTCATGTTCTTGCTTATTGATAACTGAATACATGGATCCACACATGGTTCCTACAAAACACAATAACAAACATAATGTCATTTTAATTGATATATATTCTAATTTACTTCAATTTTAAGTAAGTTTGCAGTAAAATACATACCATCTGATAAGAATTTCAATCCCAAAGAATCATACGGTGCTAATTGACTTTCTAATTGTACATTTTGATCATCAATTTCAATGTCAAACATCAGCTCATCGCGATCGTCATCTGAAGGAATTAGATTAAATCAAAATTGTATCTATCTATCATCGTCATCATTATAATCTACATAAGGTATACATATAGAAACATTCTGAATTGATTGTGTCTTTCTTCTTTTTGTAGGTAGATATATAACATATACTTATAGATAATGTCCACTTTTATATAAATGATCAACTACAATGCTTATTACTATACTTACCAAACGATTCTCTTGTATAAAAGTTTTGAATTGTTGGTTGATTTTGACATGGATTTAGCTTTGCACCACTATATGAATAATCATTATTACGATCTAAAACGAACAAAGTATAGATCAAAATTCAATTAAATACTAGTTTGATAAAAAGATGTTTGCTATCAATGAACACAATTTGAAATCTAGAGCATCAATCCCCGCCCACTTCAAGATCTGGTTTCTACTTACGACTTTTGGATGCTTGAGTTTGATATTCAGTTAATCCACGTAAAAATCTTGACCAATCCGAGCCGAAAACACCAACACTCGATCCTCCTGCAGTTGGAAAGTAGCACGTGCCAATATCATTCACTGCAACGTTCATCATCTTCACTATAATTGCAATGTATCAATACATTTATCCGCTTCACTTATTCGTTCAACGACGCAACACATCCAAAATAAGATCGAAAATGATTGGGCTTCGATCCATTGTGACGTCACGATGTTGAAACTGCTCACCATGGCAGCCTACCTCATAATTGAGAATTAGATTCTCCAAAAGAGGCTATATATGATACAGATAATTATATGTAACTAACTGGGCAAAGCAAAAAACACACCATATAATTATACAGGTATATATATAACTTGGTTCATTGGCCATGTTTCGATTCGATTGAAATTGTGCCTATGAGAAAATTGCCGTTCATATATTAAATTTAAATAATCGTTATGAAAATAATTATTTATATTTATACCCATTGATAATTTCAGGACGTTTTTACATGTTTGCTACTTTGAGAATTTACTGACATGTTTCAATTGAACTGAACCTATAATCGCAGGAGATTTCAACAATTTATCACCAAGAGCTCCAATCACATTCCAATATTGGATACGTCTGAAAGTGTAATTCTCTGAAAGTGTCACTCCATAAAGCAAAATTTCATATTCCTAAAAATGAAGCTCAATTGATCGAGCTAGACTGAAGAATTTTCAAATCAAATCAAGAACAAATTATGAGGACGGATGCAGTCATTGTCATGTTTAATAATTGCATGAATCATGTCATTGCAAATCTGAAACCTTTTTCAAAACTTATGAATTTTAGGAAATCATGAAAAAGACTTATCTATAAAGAGCAGACGAATAAATCCTATAAAATATTTTGGTGTATCAAGATTTACAAATCTATTTACATATTATACAAAATTCTAGTTACAATGTTAGAAGCAGCGTCTGATGTTAGTTGCTGCAATTAGGGGGACATGATTAAAGGCAATGCTGATGGTCTGAATGGTTGTCATGGCAATAGATGTATCATTGCTACCGTTGTTGTTGTTGTAGTATCTTTTTATTAATTTTATTGGGTTGCATTTCATCAACTGAAGTTTAATTTTCTTGATTCTTCTTTTCATGTTTTGAATTCTGATCGTTGGCTCTGCACTCTCCACACCAGTACACAGATCTATACAGAAAGAGAACAACAATTGACTTTGTTATTCCAAATTTGCAACGTGGATAAATATTATGTATGTACAATGCTTTGATTCGTTTGAAAAAGCTTGCATTTAAATTATAGATATATACTTCTAGTAACCCGTATAGGATTTACCGACAAAGCCTCATTTGACGTTCTCTGTGACTTGTTTCTGAGATCCCTTGCAAATGCCTGCTCTGTATTTTCTCGAGGAAAGATGTGTACCACCTAAGTTGTTCGTACGGCAATGTCCATTCTGAGCTAGTACATACAATATATATCCATATCATCATCTTGAATTTTTTACTTATTCCAGAGTACGTGATTATTATATTATTTGATAGCATTTAACTCTATTAATCCTTCCTTAGTTATACAACTTAATGGATGATTTTCAAAATACCTGAAGATGTGCTACATGAGATTTCATCTTCGCTATCGTTTATTTTGTTAGAATCTTCCAAGTCATTCACATATCTTTCTTCATGGTCTTCGTGCATCCAACTTGGTTTGCTGCTCTTCCCGATGGGATACATTTTATCAAAATTCTGTTGTCTCGATTTAGGACCATAACCGTTTTCTGAAAGTTAATGAAAAAGAATCATGTTATCACTATATCCTCCGCTTAAATTCATGTTCATCCATTGAGGAGGCCATCGGCTACTTTGATCATTCAATAGATGCAGTATTAGGGCGTGGAAGAAGGCCTGTGATTTCCTACCCTTTAATTATCGGTACCAAACAATCTATCACATGCTTCAACAAATATCATGGCCAAGATATTCTTATATAATTAAGGCTTACCAGCATAGCGTTGTACTCTAATGGCTGATTCATGTTCTTGCTTATTGATAACTGAATACATGGATCCACACATGGTTCCTACAAAACACAATAACAAATATAATGTCATTTTTATTGATATATATTCTAATTTACTTCAATTTTAAGTAAGTTTGCAGTAAAATACATACCATCTGATAAGAATTTCAATCCCAAAGAATCATACGGTGCTAATTGACTTTCTAATTGTACATTTTGATCATCAATTTCAATGTCAAACATCAGCTCATCGCGATCGTCATCTGAAGTAATTAGATTAAATCAAAATTCTATCTATCTATCATCGTCATCATTATAATCTACATAAGGTATACATATAGAAACATTCTGAATTGATTGTGTCTTTCTTCTTTTTGTAGGTAGATATATAACATATACTTATAGATAATGTCCACTTTTATATAAATGATCAACTACAATGCTTATTACTATACTTACCAAACGATTCTCTTGTATAAAAGTTTTGAATTGTTGGTTGATTTTGACATGGATTTAGCTTTGCACCACTATATGAATAATCATTATTACGATCTAAAACGAACAAAGTATAGATCAAAATTCAATTAAATACTAGTTTGATAAAAAGATGTTTGCTATCAATGAACACAATTTGAAATCTAGAGCATCAATCCCCGCCCACTTCAAGATCTGGTTTCTACTTACGACTTTTGGATGCTTGAGTTTGATATTCAGTTAATCCACGTAAAAATCTTGACCAATCCGAGCCGAAAACACCAACACTCGATCCTCCTGCAGTTGGAAAGTAGCACGTGCCATCATTCACTGCAACGTTCATCATCTTCACTATAATTGCAATGTATCAATACATTTATCCGCTTCACTTATTCGTTCAACGACGCAACACATCCAAAATAAGATCGAAAATGATTGGGCTTCGATCCATTGTGACGTCACGATGTTGAAACTGCTCACCATGGCAGCCTACCTCATAATTGAGAATTAGATTCTCCAAAAGAGGCTATATATGATACAGATAATTATATGTAACTAACTGGGCAAAGCAAAAAACACACCATATAATTATACGGGTATATATATAACTTGGTTCATTGGCCATGTTTCGATTCGATTGAAATTGTGCCTATGAGAAAATTGCCGTTCATATATTAAATTTAAATAATCGTTATGAAAATATATCTGTATCTGCCTGTGCGTACACAAAAACATCGCATCAATATGTTTTACATGTTACTTTAGGAATTGAAAACAAGAAATCTATGAGTTTCGTGGTTGGGATAATTATTTATATTTATACCCATTGATAATTTCAGGACGTTCTTACATGTTTGCTACTTTGAGAATTTACTGACATGTTTCAATTGAACTGAACCTATAATCGCAGGAGATTTCAACAATTTATCACCAAGAGCTCCAATCACATTCCAATATTGGATACGTTTGAAAGTGTAATTCTCTGAAAGTGTCACTCCGTAAAGCAAAATTTCATATTCCTAAAAATGAAGCTGAATTGACCGAGCTAGACTGAAGAATTTTCAAATCAAATCAAGAACAAGTTATGAGGACGGATGCAGTCATTGTCATGTTTAATAATTGCATGAATCATGTCATTGCAAATCTGAAACCTTTTTCAAAACTTGTGAATTTTAGGAAATCATGAAACTGAGTTATCTATAAAGAGCAGACGAATAAATCCTATAAAATATTTTGGTGTATCAAGATTTACAAATTTATTTACATATTATACAAAATTCTAGTTACAATGTTAGAAGCAGCGTCTGATGTTAGTTGCTGCAATTAGGGGAACATGATTAAAGGCAATGCTGATGGTCTGAATGGTTGTCATGGCAATAGATGTATCATTGCTACCGTTGTTGTTGTTGTAGTATCTTTTTATTAATTTGATTGGGTTGCATTTCATCAACTGAAGTTTAATTTTCTTGATTCTTCTTTTCATGTTTTGAATTCTGATCGTTGGCTCTGCGCTCTCCACACCAGTACACAGATCTATACAGAAAGAGAACAACAATTGACTTTGTTATTCCAAATTTGCAACGTGGATAAATATTATGTATGTACAATGCTTTGATTCGTTTGAAAAAGCTTGCATTTAAATTATATATATACTTCTAGGAACCCGTATAGGATTTACCGACAAAGCCTCATTTGACGTTCTCTGTGACTTGTTTCTGAGATCCCTTGCAAATGCCTGCTCTGTATTTTATCGAGGAAAGATGAGTACCACCTAAGTTGTTCGTACGGCAATGTCCATTCTGAGCTAGTACATACAATATATGTCCATATCATCATCTTGAATTTTTTACTTATTCCAGAGTACGTGATTAGTATATTATTTGATAGCATTTAACTCTATTAATCCTTCCTTAGTTATACAACTTAATGGATGATTTTCAAAATACCTGAAGATGTGCTACATGAGATTTCATCTTCGCTATCGTTTATTTCGTTAGAATCTTCCAAGTCATTTACATATCTTTCTTCATGGTCTTCGTGCATCCAACTTGGTTTGCTGCTCTTCCCGATGGGATACATTTTATCAAAATTCTGTTGTCTCAATTTAGGACCATAACCGTTTTCTGAAAGTTATTGAAAAAGAATCATGTTAATTATCACTATATCCTCCGCTTAAATTCATGTTCATCCATTCAGGAGACCATCGGCTACTTTGATCATTCAATAGATGCAGTATTAGGGCGTGGAAGAAGGCCTGTGATTTCCTACCCTTTAATTATCGGTACCAAACAATCTATAACATGCTTCAACAAATATCATGGCCATGATATTCTTATATAATTAAGGCTTACCAGCATAGCGTTGTACTCTAATGGCTGATTCATGTTCTTGCTTATTGATAACTGAATACATTGATCCACACATGGTTCCTACAAAACACAATAACAAACATAATGTCATTTTAATTGATATATATTCTAATTTACTTCAATTTTAAGTAAGTTTGCAGTAAAATACATACCATCTGATAAGAATTTCAACCCCAAAGAATCATACGGTGCTAATTGACTTTCTAATTGTACATTTTGATCATCAATTTCAATGTCAAACATCAGCTCATCGCGATCGTCATCTGAAGTAATTAGATTAAATCAAAATTGTATCTATCTATCATCGTCATTATTATAATCTACATAAGGTATACATATAGAAACATTCTGAATTGATTGTGTCTTTCTTCTTTTTGTAGGTAGATATATAATATATACTTATAGATAATGTCCACTTTTATATAAATGATCAACTACAATGCTTATTACTATACTTACCAAACGATTCTCTTGTATAAAAGTTTTGAATTGTTGGTTGATTTTGACATGGATTTAGCTTTGCACCACTATATGAATAATCATTATTACGATCTAAAACGAACAAAGTATAGATCAAAATTCAATTAAATACTAGTTGGATAAAAAGATGTTTGCTATCAATGAACACAATTTGAAATCTGGAACATCAATCCCCGCCCACTTCAAGATCTGGTTTCTACTTACGACTTTTGGATGCTTGAGTTTGATATTCAGTTAATCCACGTAAAAATCTTGACCAATCCGAGCCGAAAACACCAACACTCGATCCTCCTGCAGTTGGAAAGTAGCACGTGCCATCATTCACTGCAACGTTCATCATCTTCACTATAATTGCAATGTATCAATACATTTATCCGCTTCACTTATTCGTTCAACGACGCAACACATCCAAAATAAGATCGAAAATGATTGGGCTTCGATCCATTGTGACGTCACGATGTTGAAACTGCTCACCATGGCAGCTTGTCTCTGAATGATAAAGATCGTCCCACCAACGAGGCACGCGCCCTTTTCAGATGTGTAGAGCAGTTCGTATCGTGCAGAAAATGTTTACTATTGTTAGTAATGTCGCGCCTATGTCAGGCGTCGGCTGTGTCTACGTACTGCGGGCTCCCATCATTTTATAGTTTCGTAATTTATAATTTAGTAATTATTTAAAATCAAGTATAGTTGTACACATATATATATATATATATTATGCAGCATGTAAAAGAAACAATAATTTTGAATGCTTAAATTTATATTAATTTTTGTCAACATTAGTTGTAACTAGGTTACATTTTAGTGAGAGATCATATTATGTGACTCTCCTTTGTTTTGCCTCTCAATCATAACAGTTGACAAATGAATGAAATGAAAAATACTGATAAGAAAAGTTAGTAAATGTCCTAAGAAGCATGATACTTTAATCGTAGATAGGATTTGAAGTGCGATGCTAAACTACGTTTTAGTCGGGAAGGAATAACCGAAAGGAGCGGGGTTATTAATACATCAATCAAATTGATTACATTAAAAATCTATTTGCCACACCCAAATGATCTAATAATAAAATAGAAGAATTTATAAATATACAGAGAATATGAATGGGTATGCCTTATAAATATATATAAATATGAGTATTAAATAATATACATTTATTCTTCATCTGGACGTAACACAATACTTTTTTATTATTGCAACCTGCAATTTAATGCATAATTTATATCTTGATACCATTAGCTCATGCGGATCCAGCGCGTTCTTCCTAAGTATAAGGTGTGTATCTCTATATTTCTACAAGTGTAATATGCGTGTGTGCATTAACTTTAACTATATTCAATTATCTAAAATGTCAAACTGCTGAAGAAGGTCGTGCGATTGTCTCTCTTTGACGTAGTCTCGTAGCAACATCGGCAGCAGCTACATCACGTGGTACATCTGGTCGCCTTGCTACCTCTTTGTCGACCTCACCAGAGAAAAGAGGATCAGCTGCAAATGGATTGGAAGGTCTTGTTATTTCACAGGCTGTTGCAGGGCGGCTTCTTGGTCCTTTTCCCATACTCTCTTGCAAGCTACTGGGAGCCCCATTTGACGAAGCAGGATCAGCGTCTGAATAGGCAATAAACGATCTTACTGGTCCGTTTTCATTGTTATATTCAGCCATTTCGATAGAATTACCCTCTAACTCCATACTAGCATACTCCTCTCCCACTTTAGATGAGTTAGAGCCACCTGTTAACTCCCCAATTTGATCAGGAAATTGTATTTCAGGTATATTAAAGGCACTTTTAGAAGTAGGATTTTGTTTATCTAACTTATTAATATCATCATGATCCAAATACCATTCTTGCATATATTTACTACCAGGCGTAAATGGTACTCTAGCTAACATATGAACCCATGTACTAAAACGATGGAATACCAATGCAACAAACTGAATAACGTATACCAAACTGTACATTGTTATGAATAACAAGCTCAGAATGTTGATGTTGAGTACTTGTAATTTGCATCTTTGTTCAATCATAACAACAACAATTGTAATCCATAAGAGGTTGGCAATTGCAACGAATTTCACAGCTGAATTACGTAACTCGATCAGTTTGCTTTTCAATTCTAAACTCTGACCAAACGCAGCTTGTTCTGGTAATAACGAAGCTTGACGCAATCTACTCCAGAAACGAAATTCTTTTCCATCGTCTGAGTTATCAAATTCAAGACTGTACAGAGGTGTTAAGTCAAGATCATGTTTGGCTTTAGCGATGCGTTTTTGTGCTACAAAGTTAAAGAAAGAATATTACTCATCTCATGAGGCATACCGAATAATGAGTTATGTATAAAATCAACAGTTATTGATCCATTGAAGGCGAGGTGTATATTAGCTGATGTCATCGAGCCTGAAATCGTTAACTATTTTAGTCCTAGATTGACAGGTCAATTTTGATAATTATCAATTTAATATGAATTGAATGTATTTGCATGTAACAAGAATCATCCTTCATCGTCCTTCCGCCAAAACGGATAGAAAATACGGAGCGGTCAACACAGCTTTAGAATTTCCCGGGGGGGATAACTTCCATATTTTTGGTATACGAGGACCTTCAAATATTGAAGGGTACCTTTTTGAAAATCCAAAATCCAGAAAAAACATTTGGGGTACGCCTCTACCAGAAAAAAATATTTTGAGGTATAATTTTGACACATTTCGAATTTTTCATTTTGCAAAAAAAATTTTGCCTATGAATTTTTTGTTTTTCTCTCTATTTGTGGTTGGATCTGTCATTCATAAAAATATATTTGGGGTGTCTTTTTCATCATGCGAAAAATTTTTAAGGTCATTCTGCTAAAGTTCCATTTGAGCAACCCCGTCGAAGCGCAATGGAAGTTACCCTCCCCTCCGGAATTGACAGCTATAAGACCAATCGAATTGCTCGAGTTCCATACTGACATGTTGACTATAAAGCATCATATAATACTTACTTGAGCTAGGATATTGTAGATGTTTCAAAGCTTTTACAAGTTTCTTCATGTGACCAGGTTTTGTGATACAAAATATTTGTGTTATCATCGATTGATCCATAAACTTTAAATCAGCCAAGGCGTTAGGTTCATTGTAAGAATTATCACGAAAGGCTGGCCAGTAATCTTGCAAACCAAGTTTTATTAACCATACACGAATGTCATCCTAAAAGCGTAATGTAATAATTTAGTCTTAAATCAATCATGAACATCCATCAACATTTGCATAAAATCATCAGCTATGTGGCGTAAACTTTTCACGTCGAAAATCTACTTCACGTTTCAGAAGTAAGATCACTACAGTAGTAAAAACATTTCCATGGTCCGTCGAGGAGAGTTGACTGCATTGTAGACGACCGCAAATCGTCGAATATGATTGGTCATACAAACTAGTAGTATATATGATGCTTGGGTATACTTTCTGGTGTATTTGTTTTCATTTATGTGGGACTGGGCAAATTAAATATTCTGCTAAGCAAGTAAAATACGATTCATTTGACTTATTTTTATCTTCAATTCGTGCAAATTTACTTCCTGCTTATGACCTTGGCGCTATTCTTTACATTACGTACCGGTACTTCAAGATCAATTCCTTCGTCAGGCAACTTCTCAATTTCATGGACCAATTTCTTTCTGTGACCGCGATTACCGATACCCCATTCAAGTAAATCCTAAAACAAAACAAAAAAAAACAAAATAAAAGTTATGCTGAATGATTCAAAGTGATATTCTAAAACCAAGATACAGTAACATTTGTGACATACGTGTTCTTTGACTCCAGGCAAGAAGGTTGTATCGTCATAACCATATTTCAAAAACAGAGGAAGGTAATGCTAATAATAGAAAAGAAAACAGATTTATTATGTCATAATGAAAACATCCTGACGATTAATTGGTTAGAGAAACTATAGATACGGTTAGCTAGTTTGTCTTACTTATTATGTTATGTAGTTCAAAATTATTTAAAGAATGTTCAAAAATTGCTAAATAAAAAACTAAATCAGAGAAAAGGCCTAGAATCTACGGATGCTCTTATATACAAAAACTATACATCTGTGCTACTAGCAGCAGACAAGTACATGTTTATGGCCATTAGCCTTCATTAGTACTGGTCATCAGTACTGCTACCCTTCATCTGTGCTACTGAATATGTCTATGATATTCTGTAGAAAAGACGCATGTTGATACTACTAACCTTGTATCGTCCAACTAACCAATCATCAATTGATAAAGCAGCATCGAATCTTCCGTAACTAAGATTATCAAATTCTTCAATGAATTCAAATTCTCCATCATCCTGTGATAAATCTTCTTCGTCACTTGATTCAGATCCTGGAGAAATACAAAAATCAAATATTAAAAGCGATGTCACAGGTAAAAGATATTCTTACGTATATGATGCTGCAACATAAATTTCAAGATGACTCCGGAAACACTTCTGAAGATTTATATCACAATGCACTACCTGGAACCAAACCAAAACAATGAAATAAAGCGTTAAATTTCATGGCCTTTTTATGACATTTTCATGTCATTTTCACATTTTAATATCGTGAATATGGATGTTTTTATGGTTTTTAACTTTTTCATGATCCACAAAATTTGTGATTTTCATTTTTTTTCTATTTTCATGGTGTTTTCTCGACACTTTTATGGCATTTTCATTGTTTAGTGTTGGTAATGATGTAACGTTCTGATATAGGCATGAGAGGAAGAGAGCACAATGTTGTTGAAAGTAACCAGTATAAATATTATTGTTACTCTCAAACGAGCCTGATCTGATTGTGCAATTGTATATGAGCACTGTTGCTTAGAGTGCCCATGCGTTGTGAAATCGGGGTTTGTTTCCCCGTCCTTGGCATTATTTGTAGTTTTCACTTATATGCACATTTATAAAAGTGCCTATACGATACCAATAGACGTGTGCTTACAATGCAAGGTAACCATTAGTTCACAAGAATAAGTTATTTAAATATGAACTGTTTTTATTATAATCGAGGAAAAGTTTGACGTTTTCACCTGTCCCAGATGTTGATAAACCTTCAGTCCAGTTTTCTTCATCTTCTTCGTAAATCGGATCTTCTTTTTGTACAAACGAATTCTTGCCTCTTTTCTTACGTCCATGTTTAACAGTTGACATTGTGCTACTTGTAAAATCACTTTCTGTTCCACTTTCCATATCTGTGTACGTGTAACTAGTATCTGAACCAGCAGAGGATTGACTGCGTTCGGTTCTTCGACGGCTTCGAGATGAAGGTCGTGAATGAGACCTCTTTTGTTGCGACTAAAATAATAAAAAGCAAGTAATTATAAGACTATACATTCTTCAATAATTTGGAATAGTTTAGTATGGGATCAATTCTGAATTTTGTAGTAATTTAGCTATAAAAGTCGTTCTATCGTCAACCTAGCATTATTCAATCCCGAAGCATGAAACACAACTCATGATTTTTTATTAACCGGAAATTCAAATTCAACGCGTTTAATACAAAATTCGATATTAAGCAATTAACTTATAAATAATAAATCGTTACAATGATGCATTCAAAGCCAATGGAAAGTCTCGACTCAGTGACAGTGAGTGAAGCGTTCTGCTTGACAAGTTTGTACTGTAATTGAGGATCTGATTGGTATTGCTGGTTAGCCAGCCTTTACGGTGTAATCTATAGGCCATTTAGAAATATTATAGCGCCAAAGTAGTAAACCTGCAATCACGGACGTAACTACATGCTTCTGGCCGACCGGGGGGGGGGGTTGTCAATTGCATCGTCTTACCTTTTCGTTATCGGTATCATCCTCACTTTCATCTTTACCCATGAGAGGTTCTTCATCTGTTGCCATGGCTTTCACTTTCTTCTTTCGGTATGGTTTAGCTCTTTTTAACGCTAGCCATAACCTTTTGTACCATGATACTTTCTTTGGTTTGGTCTTACTTTTACCTTTTGCTTTGGTTTGCTTTTCTGATTTGCCACTTCGTAATGCTATCCACAGTTTCTTGTACCATGGTAATTCATCGTCCGCTTTAGCTACTTTATCTTCTCTTGTACCTGAAAGAGTTATAAAATTAAAAGAATAAATGATAGCAAAATCATACAAGTGTCTCCTTAAAATTATAGATAGCCACCAACATTCCATCAATGATCAATGTCTTCGATGAAGATAAATATTCAATTACAAATTAAAGTGTAGAAACACAATCAGACCCTCTCCTAGAATGATAATCCCAACGAGTGAGGACAGTCTGTTTACAGAAAATACAAGTACTCCCTCTCTCCGGTAACGGTACGTCAGAGCACTATTAAATCTATGCCAGAAAAGATAAGAATATTTTATGTTAGCAATTATACTGTCAACATACCCCATGATCTATCGGTGATATTAGCCATTGAATAAATCGTCAATAAAAGGTAACCAGAGGGCAGACACAATAGATACCAGACTCCATGTATAAGACCAAACCCTTCAAAACCATGTAACATTGCCGTTAATAAAAATATGCCAACCATGTACAAGAGAAAGATAGTTGATGGGGATACAGGCAGGACAGTTGCGTTTGTATCTCTAACATCAGTGCATGCGCTGTAACCAGTGTAATTGGCACCTGATAAGACAGCAAACTCATCTGACACCTGCGGAAAAATGAAATAATGAAGAATTATTCACATCTGTAATGCAAAACACATAAAAAACTCATTGTTTAGACTTAAAACGTTTGGTTTATATACTTATAGGCTTACTTTGCACTCAGACATGATGTCTACTCAAGATTTAATGTATGCAATATTACCTGAAGTTAACGACCACTGTATGTAACAATAAAAGTGTTGACAGAAAACGGGATTACGTTCTTACCTGAGAAATGAGACCAACGAAAGTGATTGTCATTATAAAGGCAAAGATCAACGTTAAGACTTTCGCAATGTACAATTGTGTCTCTTGTTTCATGTAAATACACACGATAATATAAGCAAATGAAATAATGAGTAGAGTAATGAGAATAGCAAGTGAATTGAATGTGTTTGGATAAGCGTAGTTGAGAGCACCAGAGATGATCAGAATGACATTAGAGGGACTGTGGAATGACAAAACAAATAAATATATAAACTAAAACATATATTGAAAAATGATGTTAAATAATGATATAATAACTAAATTTTACATGACTCAAAGACATTTTCAAATAGCATGAATAAGATGCTATATAATCCAAAAAGACATTTTCAAGGTGGCAATAAGTGTCATGTCTATATTGCTACATGGGATGAAAATAGCTACATATACGCAATTGCACATGCTCTTTTCAGCCATTTCATTTTCAAGTCCATTGGTTCTCAATCATAATAAGCGTAAAGGATAATTTTTTGAGAATTTGATGCTGAGACTATAAAGAATATAATACTTACCCAAGGATTGACGACAGCATAATCAATACTTCATAAATAATAAATGGGTATGTAATTGTGTCATTTTTTGCTCTTAATTTCCATGCATCTTGAATCAATAACAACGTGTTAGCAATACTAGATGGATTCCATCGTCGGCGTTGTTGGTAGAATTCATTAAAATCAGTTGGACAATAAGTACTGTTTTCAGCTGATGCACAATACTGGAGACGCCATCCATGCTCAATTAATAAAGTACAAAGCCAACGATCTTCACCTAGTAAGCAAAAAACAATCCAAAATGGTTACAACAGATAATTGACGACAACAATGATAACGTAGATATATATGATAACGATGGAAACATGGATGGGTTTCAAAGCCGGGTTGCAGATAAGCGGGAATTTCACTTATCCGAATTGCACATAAGCGGGTTACACTGTATCATTCAATCAACTATGTTTGAGCATTTTCTACGCCAATTTGAACGTATATGGAATTATGGATTTCAAGGAATCTTACTACTGTATTTTACCCATCGCGGTTTATTGTTATCGTTTTCACCATATAGGGGCTTAAAGGCATAACATTGATTTGAGGCCTTTTTACGGCACTTCGACAAGGTGTTTCATATAATTGTACTAATTCACTATATTACTTTGGCTTGAGAAATGGCGTTCACTTTCAACTTTGAGCCCGCAATGTGCATGTAGTGTAGTTTCCAGCTTTATAAATGATTACTTCCTACATAATACAGCTGCATTTTTATTCAACATTTTTATAAATTTGTTTAAATTTTTGAATTCTAAAAATAAGTCTTTAGAAATTTGGGCCTCATTTCGTATTTTTATAAAAGGTGTAGTACTGCTTCTTCAGATTTCCTTATAAGTTTATTGATGTTGTTTGGACTGTTTGAAAATAGGATATTTTACTTACCCATGTCTTTGGTTAAGAAATCCATAGCACATTCAACACTTGATGCGTATGTTGGTAGTACATCTTTCAACGCAGTCACTCTGTAGACACTGAAACAACCAGGACAGCATAACACAGACCCCATAACATCTTCAGCAACCTAAGTAATGACAACATGCAAGTGAAACACAGTTGGCCAAAGATTTATTCACCTAATGGAAATGTCCAAGTATACAGTAGCTACATAAAATGTTATCACAAGCATGATAAGTTATTTACCTTTAAAAGCCAATGACCCATAGCATAATCGAATGTCTGATACCAAACGAGGGGTCCATTCCCCATGGGATGAGTTCTGCCACACACTGCCCCAACAGTTGGGTCCCTACTCATATAATCCATAAGAGACATAATATCTTCTGGTTTAAATCGAACATCAGCGTCAGTTGTGAGAATATAGGCATGATCGAGATTAGCTAAATAAGATTGAATCACATGTTGTTATTATCAATATGGTATACAATTCAAGTGGGCATAATTCCAAGTGCAGCAATAACACGATGACCCTCAGCTACATGCATCAAACTGAGTTCTATTTTCATCGCATGTCCAGCATTATATTCCACGTTGGAGACCCTGAACATACGGGATATTGACTGTTGAACTTACAAATTTCTTTGAAATCGATCACGTAGGACATGTACATAACTTGACTCCAGCGTTTCTTATTTTTAACCTGCAGGCATATAAAGGTATAGAAATTAAAAGAAGATATAAAACAAATCAAACAGTTAAACATTCTAGATTTATCAAATCCGTTCATTACAGAACAAGATAATTGCGTGAATATTGCGGGATACCGGGTGGGATACGTGTGGCGATCAAGCATCTCCTTATTGTAACGAATAGCCGGTACTACTCTCCGGATCAGTCAATCAGCAAAAAAACTAATTATAGTACATAAGTATAGTGTGATTATTTAAACATATATATTGTTTTTTGTTGTAGATGGCTGTTATAGGACAGATAATATGATGCTTACAAAAGGTTATCATTACCTTGAAATTATCCTTCAAGTGAATAACAAATTTCATTCCTCCAGGTAAGAACCACTTCATTTGTAATCCGTACGGTGTTTCCATTTTGACAGCATCTTCAGCCTTTATAAATAGATTGGTGCTTAACAACGATACCAATTGTAATGCAAATTTTTTTAACACAGTATCTCTTACGCCATCATCAAAGAAACAATGCATTTCAATCTTTTGTCCAGCCTCTCTTCTTGCTCTGTCAACACCAGCCACCGATTGCAATAATTGTTTCATTTCAAAGTCAGCTTCATGATACATCGTCGTACATATGTAGATGCTACTGTGTTTGATTAATCGACGGTAGTTAACAAAATATTCATTTGTAAATTCATTCTTTCTATTCAGAAGTAGACTTTGTTCCAATAGTGCACCTAAAAGATTAACAATATAAATAAAGTTAATGATAACGCCATGGAACCATTTATAATTAAACAATCACATAAAATTGATCAACTCAATCCCCGATTCAATCGGATTGAAGAACAATGTACTGCAGTGATTAGATCATGAGCACCTGGAAACGAACATATTGCATTTATTTCAAGTATCACACACATCCTCATTGAACTGCGATGTACATAGTATATATGTAATAATGTAAATGAAAACGCTGATGTATGTCCTGATTAATAAGCAATGGGCACAGTATCACATGCACGGTCAAATATTTATGTGCAGGCTGAACAAATCCCTAATAAGGTTAGTGTGCATACCGCGACATGCGTTTAGCCACTTACCTTCATACCCAGGGACCCAGAACAACATTGATTCTTTAGCCATAACAAAATCTTGTCTCTTCCATACGTAGTAAGTCGTCGAGAAGAACTGGCCCAACCAAATAGCCACGCCCAAGAGCACAATATACTGCCAATGGTGATCTCTATAACCAAAGCATGACCCCAGACCAAGATCATCACACAAACTATTAGTTACAATGATGATTGAAATGGGAGTTGCTAAGGTCAATGGCAAAGCAAAGCATAGACGTTGAAGATTAACTGTACACGCCATCCAGGCAACCAAGTATCCAAGGTAACTAGATATAATTTGTATTAGCATCATTTTGAGTACACCTGTATTACGATGTAAATTAGTTAGACCTAAATCCATTTTAGTAACATCAACAACATCAAATGCCCAACCAAATAGAGCACAACAGAATGGAAATAATAAAATCTTATATAATGTATTGATGATAGTAGCTTTGCCTCTAGATGTATTTGTTTCAACTAAGACTTTTTGCGAATCATCCTCCTTGATTTTACGTTTTCGACCTGGACCAGATACACTCGAGAATGCCACACTACTACCATCTAGATTCCTTGAACTGCCATACACAGAATCGTCATAGCCTCGATTTTGTGCATAATTATTGGCCTCTTTTTCTTTTCTAAAAACCTGTTTGAATGTCTGATCGATTTGCAGTTCTTTAAGTTTTGGACACCAAGCTATTGAGATTAGTATTACAGCAACAGGAACAAGAAGAATTTCATAGTCGTAATCATGAGAGATCTGAAACAGTAAATAAATAATAATAGAAATAATAATATAGGGGCCATCCATAAAATACGTACTCAGCTGTGGGGGAGGGGTCATACAAAAAGTGTACAGGCTGCTGCGTACATGGGGAAGGGGGTGTCAACCATCAAAGTACGTACACATCTTGACTGTTTCTATGGCAAGTTTTGAAATATTAGAATGCGATTAATTATCAGCTTATTGATGATTAAAAACGATTTTTATTGCAGCAAAGTTAAACTATAAATTCACAATTAACCGTAAAAATTTGCATTTTCTAAAAATTATTACATTACACTTGTATACTTTCGAAAACAACGAAGACCAAATTCGTAATATGCGGGGGAGGGTGTGCAAAATTGCAGTATGTACGAAGAAGGGGCGATCTAAAAGCGAACGTACAGGGGGAAGGGTGTTGAATATTGGAGCATTTACTGAGTATGTACCTTTTAATGGATTGCTCCTAATATGATATTAATTTTATAGGCCAGATCGGTGTAAAAAGGATCTGCGAAATCTGATCATTAACTAGTAAGCCATTGGGTAGCCTATTTTACGATTCAGATATAAAACAAGCAATCAAGTTGATATGCAAAGAACAGTTGGACGTATAGCTATACTTCGTATGAAGCCGATCAAAACATCATGTAAGGCGATCATTCGAACTGTGTCTTACACACGTCTTAATAGGGAAATGAGTATTGATAATTAATAATGAAGAACGGAGCAACTTACGAAATAGATTATCCCTATAATTCCACCACCCTGTAACACAATACCAAAAACAGAGAAAACTGTATTTCTAAAGTTTGTCAGTGTATTTTTGTTTTCTTTTGGTTTGTTATCAAACTCTTCATATTCTCCACCGCTTGAGCATCTCATACATCCTTTAACCATTTGCCAAAATACAGGAATAATAAATAAACCATTCATTAATACGATAGCTATATCAGTTGTACGAACACGACTCAATATGACTATGGCAAATATTGTCAGACCAAATACCTCCAAGGTACTGCCGAACAGACCCTGCAAGACAGACACAGATATACAAAAGTTTAAAAGAATACACAATGTATAAAGTATATTAAAAAAAACAGAAATAGTCTGCAATCAAAGAAGCTACATTTAAACGATCTATGAAATATCGACGAGAACAACTCTAGAGGGCGTGGCTCCCAAACGGAACATCAAAGTCTGCATTAGAGAAATAGACGAGAAGCATAGTGACGTATGCAAAATGTCATAACCATTTATCTGTGGATCAATCTTAATTGACCTTATAGCTCTTATAACATTGATATCAAGCTGCAGTAGCCAAGTAGACTAGTAGTATAGATGGCATCATATAGAAATGTAAGATTGAGTTGTTACTGAAACATATTTGCTACACTATAGAAAGCCACGATTCAATTAATTAATGACCTCTTACTTGACTCCACAGATACACTATCAATGCAAATAAAAATATCATATTATCATTAAACATTAATGAAATTGATATCACACAGTATTAGTTACACAACTTCCCCAATAACCAAATAATTATTTTAATGTTATTTTGTTTGATTTAATATTCATTTTGCAAAATAGAAGTTTAACAGTAATATAAAATTTAATTAATATGTAGGTCATCATAACATGAGAATTACACAGATTTGTATCCCATTAAGAATAAGTACAAATTACATGCCTTTTTTTGCTTATTAACTTAAATTAATAATTACCAAGACATAGCACCGTATACTGACATGTATAATCGATGCTAATTATATCGTCGACAATATATAGGAATCATGCAGGGTTTAATACTACACGATGGCGTAAACCAGACATGACGGAATTAAAATTTCAAAAATAGTCTGTAATCTGGAATATCCAGATCATTTGTAATGTATTTCAATGAGAAAAATGTAAAAGCAAGAGTTCCACTAGGTGAAAATAGTCTGACAATCCGTATGTCTGATAAACAGATTACCGTGCACCCGGGACCCGGGACATGCAACCAAGGCACGCATTCAATTACAATGTTGTTAGAATTCGCCAATGACTCACTCTCAGTTAGCATGTTTTGGTGTTGGTATTTTGTTTAGGACACATGGCATGATAGACGCACAGCTTTCAATTTTCAACACATTAATATAAAGCCCGGCAAAACGAGACTGGAGGGCTGTACTAAAACGAGACTGTAATAAAAAATAGCGCCTACTTTTAAATTGGCAAAATGAATAAGAACAAAAAACTAGAATATCCAAAGCAATATACAATGTTTCAAACTTGAAAAATTAATAGGTCTACATAACATGCAAACTATTACGTGATTCCAGAATATATAAATAGCAGATTATTTTGTAATCAAACCTAAAAGACAAGGGAAGTCAGTTCACGAAAGGAGACCACAATATTCTGATTTTTAGCCAAGTTGCATAGAAATAATTAAATGCCTTTTTGTTGATTATTTCAACCAACTATTGTTAGCAAAGTACGTACATGGAAATGGAAACACACATACAGCAGTTAGATGTTGTTTTGCATTTTACAATAGGTAATGTGTCAATCAATTTTAGGTCTATTGTAATGAACAATAGCAAATAAACTCGAACAATAGAATTTGGCAGCTAGACAAATGAATATTGTCCGAGGAGGTTCTGAAACAGACAAACAGATTGCTAGAAGAGGAAAATCCTTTCTGGAAAAACGTGACAACTGCAATGAAAGAAGTCACGGTTCTCCATCAAAAATATGATAAAGTACCAGATGAAGATTTTGTACAAAGTCTGAGTAGGTATTAGGTAATACTAATGCTGATGTAGTCACGCGTGCCTAGGCAGAATGGAACGCGGTAATGCGGTGCTTCAATTCAATGTTAAAAGTACAACTGATCACATTTGAATCAATTAATGAGCGCGGGCAGTGTTGTGCAAAGGTAATTAAAAACTAATAGGGCAAGTTGCACAATGATAATTACGTACCAGAAAGTGATGACTAACGGGTGGATAGCAAACAAGGAAAATAAACAAATCAATAGATTAAATACAAGGTAACTATAGAAACTTAAAGATGGGACACCCTAGAGGCAAAGATATTTTATACGAAATATTATATATGTACTAACTTACTTACCCAACAAACTGCTTTTCCTGATGGCCTTGGATGTTTCTTCCTTGATCCACTCATACAACAAGCAATAATAAAACTCGCTACTTGCGGTAAAACCAAAATAAATATCAACGATACAAACGCTGATTCTTTAACGCACACTTTCTCATGAATTACAGTACCATTTCCAGTTGAATTTGAAAACAATAATGTTGTATTTGGATGCCGTTCGCACTTGTATCGTGTTGTTTCATTATTAACAATGATATTTAAATGTTCTCCCACAGCTACAAGTGATAGTTTACTAGCTACCACACACACTAATAATATTGCAAATAGTAAGAATGCCATAATGACTTTTGCCATTGACATAAAAACGCTTGCAAGTTTAGGTTCAAACGGTGAGTTTTCATCTTGTTTATTAACTACTAAATCTTCATAAGCTATACTTTCTAATGACGATGATCTCTGTAACCCTGGCGATTGATCTTTACCAGGTAAATCGTAATCCATATAATGCATTTGGTTTGATTGATTGTCCAACCCAGCCATGATGAGCCCTTTCAGAAATGGTTCAGGCTACCCAAGCCTTTCCCACCAAAAAGACAACTTAATCCAACAAACAAAATATAGAAGCAAATTTTACGTATGTGTTCTATATATTAAAAAAATGGTACCTTACAGCATCGGCGCACACTATCGATAAATTGATGCGGCAGTTAGCAGTTGAAAGTTACGTGTGACTGCAGCTACTGCCTTGAGCTGGGTTTACGAATGGAATGAATACCATGTGTGATTTGAAATGTCTCATTTAATAGGTTTGTTGTCCGCATGCATGAGGTATTTGTTTTTTTGGCCATCCTGTCTCTTACGACATAGAAACAATACAATTAAACAATAGCTTGTACGCATCACAATAAAGCAATGTTATGTGGGTTGCTATATTGAATGGCTACATAATGCAGACAGAAGCACACGAAAACGTCAGACGTTATACGAAGTATTTCATACAATTACATAATGAATGGAAATGATGATGAATGGAAATGTTAGTATATTTTTAATTAGAATAATTTGATCAGCAATGCAAGATATATACAGTAATCAATATCAATATATGCACGGCCGTAAATCAAGGGGGGTGTGATTCCCCTAGTTAAAACTTTCGACTCATATTTCGAGCAAAATAAGACAAAAAATTGCAAAATCGTGTAATTTTCAAGGTATTAATATACTGAAGCTCCCAAATGTGAAAATGCCACGCCTATTTTTGGTCGGGCAAAATTGGATAAAATCCTGCCGGTCAGAAGCATGTAGTCACGGCCGTGAATACTTACAGTACACAGTGCTAATGTCTGAATCGCAACAGTAGCGTTTATCATCTTGTCCCAGGTAAACTCCCAAATTATGGGTAAACTAATGAATACTGTATACAATCAACCAGTTACACAAATTTCGGGGTCATTTCATTTTCGTAAATGCATTTCAATGAGGCTGAAATATAATTTTACGCAGAAATCTATCATTGCTGTCACTCTCTAAGTTTTATATGCAGAGTGTGGGTAGCATGAAATAGGTTCTAGAAAGTGCCTAAATAATTCTAGAAGGAAACAATGCATGAAAATGGTATTCTATAATTGGATTAACCTAATTATAATGTGATCGAATATTTTGACGGGCCTTACATAGATATAGGCCAGTCTGGTTGCGCTTCATTGAATGATTGCTTTACATTAGATAACAAAGGGTTCATGGGTCAGAATCAGACATTGATATACGCTTCGAGGATATGCGTAAAACATTGCGCCAAAAGAATAACATGCAGGATTGATGGTACATTTCATAGCTCAATCATATATCTGCATTGTCATTGCGACAGACTCAGATGAAATGGTGGATGCGTCGGTGGCTTGTTAAGTGTCGACGATTGTCTAGTACATCTCTACAATACAAACACACACACACACACACACACACACACACACACACACACACACACACACACACACACACACACACACACACACACACACACACACACACACACACACAAACACACACACACACACACACACACACACACACAATGTTTCTACTCTACAATGCTGAAGCAAAAGCGGATGAATTACTTCTTGCCAATCTATACTAGGGGACTCGCAACTCGCAGTTTACATAACTCAGCTATATACTGATTTACGTTATCTTATTAGACGCCTTGTAAATACAGACCTGTATACTTGCATGTAAGTAGTTTGCTTGAAACCTTGATAGTGATGAACGGTTTTAAATCCTCTCACTACTTTACACTATTGCATTTTATTATTGTATACTCAATTATTACTTCAACTATTATGCATGGATCAGCTCCCCTGTAAATAAATTTATTTTAAACTACTGTGGACACTGAATAAAGTATGCTTCTACCATTGTATCATAAAGTAATTTAGCAAGCGATAAATTTACAGCCTAGCATTACTTCTGAACACAAAGAGACTGTAAACAACCGTTTCAAATTGACATATTGATTTATTAATTTATCCACAAATTTAAAATTGCTAAAATTTGAAAAAATAAATATTCTACTTAAATATTCTATACTTGATTAAAAATTGCTATATGATTCGACAGAATAAATCTTTTACTTTGCCGATATGGTGTACGTTAATTTTATATACAATAGGTAAAATGCAAGGCCACAACTATAGTTATGCAATATTCTATTCTAGATTCTCTATACAATTACTCTTCGATTTGAGTAGGGATGATGTGATTCTCTGTATCCATGACTACAGCATATTGCTGTGTATTTAGTGGCATTTCCTTTTCAATTTGATTATTAATTTCCTCTGTGACGTCATTCAATGGTTGGATTTCCCTTGTCACAAACCCTGAAAGGCTAAATTTATCACTATCAACGGTGTTCTTACAAAATGCATCTCCAGTAAGGTTAACAAGACTTCGGCTTCTTTTGTTTTTAAATTTCTCTGATTTTCTTAACACAATTTCTGGTTCTGATTCATACACGTAATGAGATAGGTATTTGCTGTTACGTTGAGCAGAGAAATCATTAATGTAAACTGGTTCACTGTCAAAAGGTTCAAATGTTGGACTGAAAATGTCAGATCGTTTTCTCTTTGAACTTGAACTGCGATCAGGAAGAAGTAATCCCCCTTTAAAGAATCCTGAATTCAATGGCTTTTGTTTGAAGCTATCCCTTAGCCCTTGTTCTAGACCATTGGGTTTATTCAAGACCTGATTTTCATAACCTCTATCGTTGGATGTTAAGATTGGCTTTGATATGTCTTCATCGTTAATAAACCATTCATGCATATATTTACGACCAGGAACAAACGGAACTCTTGCTAACATATGTACCCACGTACTAAACCGATGACAGATTAAGGTGATAAATTGTAGCAAATATACGATACCATACATGCCAATGAATAACAAACTCAAAACATTGATGTTTAATACTTGCAATTTGCATTCTTGTGAGATCATCACCATAACAACAGTGATCCATAAGAGGTTGGCAATTGCTACAAATATCAGTGCATTGTTACGTAATTCCACTAATTTACTTTTCAGTTCTAAACTTTGACCGAATGCAGCTTGCTCTGGCATTAATGTAGCGGCTCTTAAACGATGCCAAAATCTGAATTCTCTGCCACCATCATTGTTATTGAATTCGAGACTTAGCAAAGGTGTGAGCTCAATGTTGCGTCGTGCTTGTGCGATTCGTTTTTGAGCTGGAAACAAACCGAATATTTGAACATCATGAGATGAAAACTAGATTCATTTGCCTATATGCTGAAGCCATGTTATCAGTTCTTGTCTGAGTTGTCTCTATAATGATTCGTCAATCTTCAAACATGAGATATCGAGCACGAGGATGCACTTTTCAATAATACACCCGAACTCCACAAAAGTCCACATACGCAGAAGTCAAATTTGGAATGTAAATAGAACATTGTGTAATTAAAAAGCATATTAAGAAATAACAATGAGTAGATGTTTTCTTCCAGCAAATAGATTTCAGAGGATCGTAAAACTAGTTGATTTAGTATTTAATTTGAATAGGCCCCGCTAACAGCCCTTAATAGGTTGATGGGGGAGTTGCCATTTTGAGGAAAATGCACGACGTCATAAAATTTTGAAGCGAAGTCATGATTATAGCAATCCAATAAAAGCCTAAACAGGCCATCGCATTCTTGAATGATGAAATCCTATTCCAGAGGCCTGTTATTCTGTTTATAGGTCATTTTCTAGCAAACTTGGGAAAAAATTCTTCAAGAATTAAGTATTGTCGCACCAAGATTTTCACTTTCCAAGAATTTGGTACCCAATAAAGTTTTACAAATTTGAAAAGTAATGGCACTCGGGGATTAACGTTTGAACTTGATGCAAACTATGGTATTATAAATAAACAGCTTAAAAATATGATACGGAGGTATATTTGTTCCTACATCATTGATCAGCAAAGTGGATACTTACTTGTACTGGGGTATTGCAAATGTTTTATTCCTTTTGCTAACTTTTTGAGATGTCCTCCTTTGTAGATGTTGAATGTTTGTGAGATCGTTCCCTTATCCATAAATTTTAAATCTGCCAATGCGTTTGCTTCGTTGTAAGAATTATCTCGGAATGATTCCCAATACTGATCCAGACCGAGGTTGATGAGCCACACGCGGACATCATCCTAGCAATTAGACAAGCACGACAACATCAAATAACAGACAAACACTAAAGATAACACGGGAGATAACATGAAAGATTCAAATTCTGATTAAATGGTTATAACAAAATGTTTGATACGTAATTATGCTGAGTATTAATAATAAATCAGTGCGATGGAGGTAACCTTGAGTACAGCAACCAATTACCAATTATAATATTGTATTGAACTATACAAAACAACTTACTAATGATATATGTGCACTATTTCTACCCAAGGTTGATATAATATTTAAAGTGTCCGTAAACCGTATCAAGTATTCTGGTCGGGCAAAGTGCCCGTATGTCATCGTAGAAATACATCGACCATTCAGATGAGTCATATCAGCATTTTAACAACAACAAGATTAAATTCCCTGATGAGTGTTAACATTTTTTCACAGTCATCCATAAACGACATCATTCAATAAATAAAATCATAAAAAACATTGAGAACAAGTGATGACACTACACTACACTCACGCCTTGAAAATTCCCAATAACCGGATTTTTTCCCTCTGCTTTCCTCATCTCGAACACACAACTAGTATTAACTTACAGGTACATGTTGTTCAATCTCTTTTTCAGGCAATTTTTCAATCTCATGAAGAAGCTTTTTCCTATGACCACGGTTTTTGATGCCAATATCGATTAGTTCCTAAAACGGTTCAATTTAAACATTCATCTATTATATGCAACATTGTATCATCCATAAATCCTGTAGCGCATCTTAGATTGAAAACAATGAATCATGAAATGGTTGATTAGTGACTTAAATATTACGCTTTCATCTGGAGACCAATTGTAATCGGAAGACTCCAATAAATGATACACGTGACGCATAATTATGCAATATACCCACAACCAGAAAACGTCAGAAAATTGGAGAACAAACACTTTTAGAATCCAGTTTCTCCTTGAATGGCAGAATCGAAATATCTCAAATACAAAAAATGCTGGTTTGTGCGTTCACGGTGTTAATAAACAATTGGATTCTAGCATAGACGAAAAAAGAATAAATGCCATAGACACAATGCGGTTGGATCATAGAGCTAATTTGTAAAGTTCTAAATTGAATCACTATATATATATATACAGCTGCACGAATCACGTTGAGCCATTGAGCCTATATAGTACAATTTATTATAAATTCAGTGAGAAATAAATTTGGGTACCTGTTCTTGTAGACCTGGTAGAAATGACGTATCATCATAGCCATGCTCAATAAACAAGTCAAGATATTGCTATACCAATCAAATAAGAATAAAAACACATATGATACAATACTGTATGAAACATTTTGTGTAACGAGCAACCACGCAACCACAATGAACGGCAATGTTAGATTGGCATTAACATCGCATGTTGAGTATAGACATCTCCTGTCATTTTCATTGTAATTAATAATATTCACACTTCAAATGAGCAATCGATACTATCACTAAAAGCATTCAAATATTGCACACACAGATGTCCATCACTAAAATATTAATAATCAGATCCCAGTACACAATCATATAGTAGTAATACATACAGATGGTCAAAATGGTCTTTTGGTTATTACCTTGTATCTCCCAACAAGCCAATCGGCAATATAAAGTGCGTTATCGTTCCTGTGATCCTTCAAATCACCAGAGAATTCGAATTCATCACTGTAATCGTACGAAGCCTCAGACATCATGTCTTCTGAAAAGTAAAATGGAATATGGCTATAAAGTTTAATTAGACGTTGGGATACAACCCGGGGGTAACTTCCATTGCGTTTTGATGGGGTTGTTCAAATAGAACTTAGAGAGTATGGCCCCCGGGGATACATCTTTGATTTTTCAACTTCATCATCCAACATATCATCTCCCTTTCAATTTAGGATGTGACGCAGCAATGCAAGTACGGTTGGAAGTATTATCTAAAATATCAAATGAGTAGCATTTTCTGGTGAAGGATGGAATTGCAGTATACAGTTGACAATCATGAAATCAAGCCCTATCTGTTGGAATCGACGTACAATGGACAACCATTGCTTCCAGCGAAAAGAGCCACTGGTCTAGAAATAGAATATTGGTGCCGTACGGGCGTCATTGATAGGGCGATACCATCGGACTAGTACTTAGGTACTTGTTTGCATACCTGGGTATTCATGTTGAATCCAATCTTTTTCTTCAGTGATGGGATGCTCTATTACAAGAATTTGATGGTCTGTTTCTGTTCCTCCATTTGATGACAATCGGCGAGGTCTATTCTCATTGGTAGCGTCACGATCAAACGATTTCGTTGGTGTAGAAAGAAGCTTTTTCACAAAGTTTGTGATTCGGGAGGGAGAACTTTTATACTGCAAACAAAATACTAAAAAAAATCAATGCGAATATAGCAATGAATTAATTATCGTTTTTTGTTATTTCAATTAGCAGTCTAGGCTACGCAAGATTTTTCAGTCGTAGTTTTGAGCATATTGTTACATTTATTTCTCTATTTTGCGGGAGTCCTGAATTCAATTGAACCTTGATCTCAAAATGGTATCCCCTTAAAGATGTTAACCTCTCCTAAATCTGCAATAGAATAACTGATATGATACAAGTGCTAACTTTTTTGACATGACATGACATACTGGTGTGGCCTCGTGTCCATCTCTCAGTGTTCTCTCTAACCGTTTCTCGTGATGATTCTGTCCCACAGCGAATGATTTACGTGATCTTTTCTCTTTCCTTAATTTCAAAATGCTTTCCAACGCTGTTTTATACCAAGGACCCTTTGGAGATGGCTTCTCGGTGACATCCTCACGTGTTCCTGTATACAGATATGAAAGAAAACATTATAGAATCTATTAAAATCAGTAAAACATGATAAGGAATCACTAGTTCTCTACATAAATTTCATCAACTACAGAGAGAACATTATCAGCTCCCGGGAGGGGGGTACTTCGATATTTTTTTGACGGGGGTGTGCCATTTTCAAATATTGAGGAAACTCCTAAAATTTCACAGCAAGTGTGGACGGAAACCCTAAACTTTCATGTTTTTACAAGTAAAACATAGGAAAAGTTCTAAAAATTTCGGAAATCTCTAAATTGACAACCTAAAATTTCACAAGAATTTGGAAAAAGGCACCCCTTAAAAACGGCACGTTTCCGTATAGCCAATGTATGGAAGTCCTCCTCCGGGGTATCAACTATAAGTCATGGTATTGATTTCACAAATATTACATCTATCATAATTAGACGTCCAATCATCGATGTCCCCAACCCACTCCTGGGGTGAATGAAGTATTTTAGTTGATAGTGTGTATGACAAGTAGTTAATTATCATCATTACGGGCGGGCACCTATGATAGTCAATTTTATATGATTAAAGAGGAATACAGTATAACCAAATTCTGCTATGTATATATCAAATTAATATCCTACAGCCCCGCACAGCTTTTGTTGGCTTGAAGTAAGTATGAAAAGGCGATATATACAGTAAATTTAAATCCTCCTTTAAAACAAAACAGACCATTTCATAGTAACTTTGAACCCCTTTAGCTGGATAGATAAATCGAAATGCAGGTAAACACAGCAAACTATAATCTTAAACAAACAATAGGTGATAGGTAACGTACATAGGGGAAGGTTGAGATACTAGTCATACTAACCCCATGATCTATCAGTGATATTAGCCAATGAGAAGATAGTTAATAACAGATAACCAGATGGTAAACATAACATGTACCAAATGCCATGAATAAGAGAAAATCCTTCCGTTCCATGCAATAATGCTGTTATCAATAATATAGTAATCAAATAAAGAAGAAAGATAGTCGCTGGTGATATTGATAACGATGTTGAAGAAGCAGCAGATGTGCTAGAACAGGATGAGAGTGATAACGTTGAAGTTTGGTTGCCACCATTCGATAGACCGATTAGTTCGTCAGATACCTAATTGAATAAAAAAGGACGACTTTGTATAGCTATATATAGCAACGACTGCGTACATATCTAATGTTTTATACAAATATCTGAACATTTCGTAGAATTAAACAAAGCGATATCATTAAACCTTTTAGACTGTGCTCAGCTGCCTGTGAATTACCCTTTGCCATGATTAATACCATACTATTTATAAATTTCAATCGTAAATGTAAGTAGGCCTATATCACCACGACCAACGAAAAGTCCTTTCGAAGAACGGGGATCTATATAGTCTTCAACTCAGGCCAAACAATAGTCTCTACATGACGAGAACGTATTAACATTCTAATCAATTCTAAGATAATAAACAAAATCATATTTAAAACCCCATCTATAAGTGAGAATGTCATGCTCTTACCTGCGACAGTAGCCCAACAAAAGTAATTGTCATAATAAATGCAAACACTAGAGTTAAAGCCTTTGCACATAGTAATTGAGTTGATTGCTGTGTGTAAATGCATATTAGTGTAAATGCAGTAGATACCATTAACATCAAAACCAAAACTGTAATTGGGTTTACACTTGCTGGAAAGGCATAGCTCATTGCGCCAGCTACAATCAAAATCACATTCGATGGTCTAAAAAATAACAACACACATTTATATTAAGGTGGATGTTTTGTTGGCTTTCTCGTTTATTCACAAGAACCGGGTATGGTTGAAGCTTTTCCACGCCCTGTGATGTTGGTTAATAAATGAGTATATGTTTTAAAGTATTTGACAGAAGCCCTTCCGACGCCAACCGATAGTGCTTCTGCCAGGGAGTGAACCCAAGACCCTGCAAGCCGATGTCCAATCCCTAGTCACTACACTAAGGTCCTTATATAGGTGTACGTATAAGATCAAAAACCAAAATTCATATCCAAAGTTTCTTTCTTGCTTCTAAGAAATTAGGCAAACAATATTTTGAAAAATGAATCCATGCTGAGATATGTTGATGAATCGTCTTTCATTTTAACAAATTTTAATTTTGCGATTTTAATTTTAACACTACTACTACTACTATACTAGCCTACTATATTATTAGTTGCCATACGACAGAACACTGTGGATAGAATAGATGAATGTTTCGCATATAGAGCCTCAAAATATTTTTATAAAATTTGTTCTTAAGAATAAAAAAAGAAATTATCAGAAAAGATTCAGGGTTTAAAAATGTATCAGGATACAGATATAATGTCCCAGTGTTACATAGGTTGGAATATTCATGCAAATTTAATTAATATAAAGTTATAATTGAACATGTAACATAAAAGAGTCTGAATAAAGGAAAAGATATTACCACTCACTCACCCTAGAATTGACGACAGCATAATCAACACTTCGTAAGTAATAAACCCGATTGTAACAGTATCATTCTCAGAACGAATCTTCAGTGCCTCTTGTATCAGAAGAAGGCCGTTAGCTACACTAGAAGGATTCCACCGCCGACGCTGCGTGTAGAATTCATTAAAATCAGTTGGACAATACGTGCTGTTCTCAGCTGATGCACAGTACTGGAGGCGCCATCCATTCTCTATCAGAAGAGTACAGAGCCATCTATCTTCACCTAACAGGAGTAAAAGACATATCATTCACAACACAAATCATTTTACACAATATCAATTACTAAAATATTAATTTATTTTTGTTGCTTTGCGGCACATGTAATATGATAAAGCTGCATAGATCTGAGTGTATAATATTTTAGCCTTTTTATCATCAAGTCTCTCTTTCATGTATTCCAATATTTAGTCATTGAATTAAATTGTAATACAATATCACGTAACAGTCCTCTGCCTACCGTTGTTAGAATAAGACATAAAATATGATTCAACATTGTCTTGTCTATGTGAATTTTCTGGTAACGATTTATGTTGTATCCTAATCCATCATCGTTACAGATCTTTTGAAAAGCCTGAATGATAATGTCAACAGGAGCAGAACAGCAAGGAGAACGATCCTTTCATCCGATTGAAAGCCCAAATGAAATCGTGAACAAGCAATAATGGCAGTTTGAGATTAACAATAAAACCTTCAAACTACTAAAAAAGATTGATTGATATCTGAAAGATCAAAAGCATTATTAATTAGCTTTTGATAATGATACTTTCACAAGGCTGCATGGTCAAATATGTACAACACTGATGTAAATAGACTGATATCAAAATGACTGAAGGGTTGTAGTTCTATGCATTGATGTTGGACGAAGTGTTGAATGTATGATACGTGACCCTTGCTGACAAGTGAAGGTTGAGCAAGCAGGTTTATTTCTTTGAACTGCATTAATTATTTAACAAGTGTTCCTATACAACATACTTATCATATTTTACAGTTACGTTCCAAGATTTCCTAACGCATTACTGATTTGCATTTCTTTATCAGATTACGATTTAACTTACAAAATTCAATATGACATTGTTGGCAGGTGTGAAAACCTCAAAATGATGCCATGCTCAAAGAGGAATATCAGCATTGCTTACTTCTTTAAAATAAACATTGTAAATATAGTATCAACATTGATAAATAGCTATTGAACATTAATAATAGTAGTTATCAATTAGAATTGATTGAATGGAGAGTGATTAATGTTTTGCATAATAATAGCATGAAATAGCAAATTATAATTTATGCGGAGCCAAACCTTGCGGATTTATGTATACTCGAAAATGTATGGAATATGGATTGATACAAATCGCGTAAGAAGAAAACCAAAGGAATCGTAAAATCAAATGCAGATTTACCCATATCTTTAGTAAGAAAATCCATGGCACATTCCACATTTGATGAATAGATGGGTAGCACGTCGGCTAATGCTCTCACCCTGTACATACTGAAACAGCCAGGGCAACACAATACAGATCCCATCACATCTTCTGCGACCTTAAAAATAAAAATGATGAAGAACAATGAAAAGTAGCTTGCAGGTAGGCAAACTAACACGTTTCTTAGCCAACCATAAGGGCCATTTTAGTTTGGCCTTAATACCGTCGAACAAATGTAGACAGTTAAACAGAATCTCAGAAATTTAAAGTGAATCTTAGGCACAGTGAATAAGAATTTTTTAAGAAATTACGCCTTATTATATAGCTTATTGAGGCTACATCACAAAAATGTTACAGTATAACTCGGCTAACATAGGCAAACTCGGCTAATGTAGGAAAGCCGGCAGACAAATCAGCAGTGTTTTCAAATTGGCACAAAATAAGGCAACACAATAATCAAGCAGTCGCATCAATAACTATAGTTTTGAATTATCGAACGAAGGTGTTGTAAGCTAGCCGACATAATTTACCTTCAGAAGCCAATGCCCCATAGCATAGTCAAATATCTGATACCAAACAAGTGGTCCATTCCCCATGGGATGAGTTCTGCCACACACTGCCCCAACAGTTGGGTCCCTACTCATATAATCCATTAGAGACATAATATCTTCTGGTGTGAATCTAACATCAGCATCAGTTGTTACGATGTATGCGTTGTCATGATTACCTGTTAATAAACAATCAATTAAACGACTAACCATGACACGTCCAACGAAAGTGGGAAGCCTGAAACAATCTTAAACCGAACAGACACCGGACATCCCTACATATATACATTATGAACTTGCAAGACTTCTTGTAGCTTTCGAGTTTGCATAATAACTAACAAAATACATCTAGAAAGATGGTGCTATATCCCTTTCAATGGATGTTAATATCTCAGTGTTATATTCTCACCTGATTCTTTAAAATCCATAACGTACGACATATACATGACCTGACTCCAACGCTTTTTATTCTTAACCTATTCATGGAAACAAAATAGAAATAGAAATGAAGCAGACACGTAATGGTGGTAGTTACCCTTGATGGAATTGAATACATTTTAAAATTGTTAAGTCAATACTAGTTAACTTTAGTATTATACCCTATATTTATACAGAATACTAACTGTGCATTATAATTTAAATTTCTAGAGGAATAAAGTACTTTGCCATTAAATAGGTCATGAAACTGGAATATTTCGGGCCCATGGGAAATAATTATAGTAGATAGACTTCCGAACGCATTTTGCTATTGCTCCTCTTATTAACCTATTTAACTTATCAGCATTCTGCACTCTTGTCCTAAATGTTCATTATTTGGTCTAAGATATGGCTCTGACTATCAATGTTAGTAGATTTCATAGCAGAGCCATGGCAGTTGCTACCGCAATCGTTGCATTCATTGGAGCATAGCAAAGCCGATTCATTCCCCCTGGAATGATGTTGTATAACACTTGAGATTCCATACACTGTTGAGATATCATCTATATTGTGATGTTCTCAAGTCCACTGAGATCATGCAAAAACAGAGAATCTTATTGTCATCACGGAGAAATGTTTACCTTGAAATTATCCTTGAAATGAACCACAAAATTCATTCCGCCTGGTAATAACCACTTCATTTGTAATCCATAGGGCGTCTCTAATTTGATAGAATCTTCTAGTTTGATACCGAGACTGTTGTCAATCAATGATATGAGTTGTAACGCGTACTTTTTAGGCACAGTATCTCTTACGCCGTCATCAAAGAACACGTGCATCTCAATCTTCTGACCTGCATTCTTCCTGGCTCTATCCACTCCAGCTACCGATTGCATCAATTGTTCCATTTCAAAATCTGCTTCATGGTACATGGTTGTACAAATATAAATGCTGCTCTTTTTTATGAGGTTGAGATAATTAATTGAGTATTCATTCGTAATTTCATTTTTACGATTCAGTAACATGCTCTGTTCAAGAAACATTCCTAGAAGTAAAGATAAATAAAATATTTAAAGATGTAGAGAAAATAATTATTAATTAACTATCGAGTCCATTGTGTACATTGATTAACAAAGACAAGCATCCCAAGACCGCTGTCAAGTCCACACGATGGTAATTTGTTCAAAGGATATTTGTTCGAAATTTATAATTCGTTCTACAGTAATAATATTATCTTGGTATCAATAAGTTCAAAAGTACAAGTTTGAATTTTCCTGACACCTGTTATTCTCCAGGCATGAGGGACAGTACACAGACATGATTATCATGTACAATCATTTGCCTTTTTCATCATAAGTTTTAAAGATTCTTTATTATATTGAACTACAACCCAATTTTCTCTCTATATGTTGACTTCCTAACAAAATAACTATAATTATACTTTGTAATAGATAAGTGCATGATACGTACAAGCCCGTAGACATGCATATTATTTCTTAAATTTATCATTTTACCACAAACTTGGCAAGTTTTAGTAGCTTTTTCATCGAGGCGGTTGGTTAGTTGGTTAATGTTTTTGGAGCGTGTGTGAGTTAATGGCCTGATGCCCTTCACGACACCAACCAATAGTGCTTCTGCCAGAGATTCAGCAGGCCCTGCGTGCCGAGGTCCAACCCTCAAACACTAAGGTCTCACATAGACTATAGATATAACACTGACCTTCGTATCCTGGCAACCAAAACATCATTGACTCTTTGGCCATAACAAAATCTTGTGCTTTCCATACGTAATACGTCGTTGCAAAGAATTGTCCCAACCAGATACCTACGCCCAGTAACAAAATGTACTTCCAATCTCCTCCATTAAAACTTGAACAATAACCGATACCCAATTCATCGCAATATTCACTCGTAACTAACATGATTGATAGCGGAGTGGCTAGTGTTAGTGGAAGAGCAAAACAGAGTCGTTGTAAATTGATTGTACAAGCCATCCAGCATGCAAGGTAACCAAGAAAGCTAGTTACAAGCTGTACGATGAGTGACAAAAGGATAGTGTTGTTATGATACAGATGAATGAATCCAAGGTCTATTTTACTAACATCAATTACATCAAATGCCTTTGATATAACTATGACACAGAAGGGAATCAAGATTATCTTATAGCCTGCATAGATTATTGTTGCTTTGCCACGTGCTGAGCTTGTTTCCACTATCACTCTACGGGAATCGTCTGACAATTGATCACGAATTGAGCTGGTAGACATTCTACTGCTACTTTGTGACGTAATCTTTGGTGAGCCTTCGAATCCCTTGTTGACATGACCAGAGATTTCAGCCTCTCTCTTTTCAACTCGTTTCCTCGTTTGATCGATTTGAACTTCTCTCAATTTTGGACACCATGATAAGGACAGCAGGATAATTGAAAAGGGCAAAAACAGAGCTTCGTAACCGTTTTCTAAAGCAGCCTGTAAAAGGCGAATAGAATAATTGAGTTGGAATACATGGTGGCAAGATTTTGTATGCAGATGTTGAAACAATAGTTTGGAGCATGTTACTTACGTAATAGACGATGCCAGATATCCCTGCGATTTGTAAAAGTAGACCAGCGGCAGAAAATACAATATCGCGCAAGTTGTGGCACGTTTTGTTTCGAGGCCTCCGCTGTCCAACTATTGCCTGATTAGGGTTTGTGGATTGCATCAAGCCTCGTAGTAGTTGATAGAAGACGGGGATGATCAAGAGGCCATTCATAAGTGAGATTGTAAGACCGGGTGAAGGGACACGAGAAAGTACAAGAACTGCAAAAGATGACAAAGCAACTACCTCCAAAGTGCTGATTGTAAGACCCTGGGCGATAAAATCAAAAACACACTCGATTAAAAACGTTGTGTTGATTCAATGTATCACATAAAGTTCCTATTTCAAAAATTGGAAATTTTAAAAATGCTAGCATGATTGAAAAAAGTTGCGTCATTTCCGTTGAATGTGAATACGGCTGCAAAAAGAATGCAACGAGTAAGTATTTGACAGTACCCTGTCTCGCAACGAAAATCTCCGTCTCATTTGGTCAATGGAAAGGATACCGTGCAACAGTTGTAGGGCGTACGGTTTTGATCTACAGTCAATCTTGCTTAATATCCCAACTCTGGTACGGATAAATTTGTATGAAGAATGGAAAATAGACATCAAATTTATGTGGGGATATTAAGCAAGGTGGGACATTAAAATTGGACATATTAACCGAGTTCGACTGTATTAATCGAATAACCAATAAATGAGACATGGTGCTTATGTGCACTAGCAGGACCAAAGGAGGAAGTATTCTAAATTGGGTTGTTGAAAAACGTAATGCCAATTAATGTACCAACATATTATGATGTCATTATTATTGAGCCAGAACAGTGTCTTTTTTGGGTTTATCATTTTTCCGCAAACCGAGGAAGCTTGTAGCTTTCTTCGCCGGTGTGGTTGGTTATAGTAAGTTAGTGTTTTGAAGCGTGTGTGACATTATCAATGGCCGGATGCCCTTCCTGACGCCAACCAATAGTGCTTCTGCCAGTGATTGAGCACATAACCCTGCGGGACGAGGTTCAATGCCCTGACCCACACTACAGCCTCATGATGGGAATGAAGATGAGAAGATCCTAGATGTAATTGTTTGAAAAATTGATCTTGGAAAATATTCTGAGAAGGAATTCATTATTCAACTAGGTAAGTAATAGAAAAGACTTACCAGAAGCATAGCTTTCACCGATGGCCAAGGATGTTGCTTTCTCATTCCACTCAAACACATCGCAAAAACAAATGCAAACAATTGAGGTACAACCAAAATAATCATCAACGCAACTAAGGCTGATTCACTATTACAAATATTACCATACGATATCTCTGTCATATTATGTGTTAAAGGATAGCAGTTGAATGAATAATTATTATAATGTAAGCTTAAATTGTTTGCTGTTAATTGTTGACCAATAGATACGAGTGATAATTTACTTGCAATAATTGATATTAAGACGACAGTAAATATCAACATAGCGACAATAAGTTTTAAGAATGAAAGGCAACAGCTAGCTCTTTTCTGTTTTAATCGTGATACGGTTTCAAATTTTCTGTTCACAATTAAGTCATCAAACACAAGGCTATCTAACGAGCATGCCTTTAACCGATTCATTGTTGATGGTGATTTCGAAGCAGCAGAATCTAAATCATACCTAAACTTTCTTCCCACCATATGCTGTTCGTCCATCGTGTTGCCGGTGAATAGTTCTTTAAATTTCTGACCGACTTGGATTGGAGACGTGGACATTTTCCAGCTTATTATTACACAATTATTGTTTGAAGAAAGACTATTGATTCCCCTGAGAGCACATTGGAAATGATCCATTTCAAGAGGCGGACATTGTCATCTTGACATCAGTTACATGCAAACTGTTTCGTAATTTAACATTAAGAATTGCTGGATTAAATAATGTCTGTACTGCATGAGATGTATTGACCTGTGTTAATTAAAATAGCATCAGATGGAAAAATTAATTAAAACACATATAATTATGCTTCAGTGGAAATGCCTTACTAAAGAGGAGGTTGTAGGAGGGAAACTTGCCACAGTTGTTTACGATGACTGATTAATTCACGCGGTATAACCATCAAAAGCACATGTACCTCCATCCTCAATTCTATTTCTAGAAGACTTGTGCTTCACGCTGAGAGATGTTGAAATTCCATTCACTATCACGTACCTCTTCCCACCTACTGCGTAGCTATCCTCGATTCAATGCAGGGTCCGACAAAAGTAAGAATTCTGGAATCCTAGATTCCGGAAGGTTAGAGCAGTTTCAAAAGAAAATGGATATTTTTGATGATTTGTTGGGCAAACATCAACAAAAATATTCGGAAGAAAATGTTGAAATGCCTCTAGGATTCCCAAAGTCTTAAATTTTTGTCGAACCCTGATTCAATGTAGCCTCACTTTCATGCATGCATAATATAACAATACCTTTAATTTCAAATCTTTAATGTGTAAGCCAGCAGGTTCTTATAAAAAATATCTTGAATCATATTTTATATAAAATCTTCTTATCCAGAAAGATAAGCTACTAACACATGAACTTTATAATCCCACCTATTTGTTTATCATATATCTTTATTTCTCTCTATATAAACCAGTGCAGTGTATATCCTAAACCTCGGAATCCCCTTATGGTAGCAATATTGAGAGATATTTTGAGATAGTTCTAACTCAATGAGAAGTCATCATATATGCGTCGTTACATAAACCAACTGTGTTTGCATTTAATAAATTACTAAATATGCTTCAGATTACGAATAACCGCATATGTAGAATATAAGCATTATATGAAATTGCTTTTATAGCATCCAAAATGCCATATATGCCAAATTTCCCCAGTTTCGAATTGGTTGATAAATATAGGTCAAATTTCGTCATATAAAAAGCATGCGATTGCGCAGCAAATTCATCATATATCGTATATTTCAGTATATTGTAATATTGCATAGAAAATGAATCCATTCTATGTACTATAGTATCTATAAAAATATATACAATTCATTCAATAAAGTTATTTTAAAGTCACACTTTGACTTGTACATGGCAGCCAGCACCATATAATCACAAATATATACATGCGTCATAAAGAACAAACATTATAATTCTATTTAATTTTAATATAATTTAACTTACATGTGTACGAGAATGGGACACTGTCAATTGTTCCACAACCACTTCTATATTTTTGCTAGTATTGATGTCTTTTTCTGATGGAACATTTTATTTACAGATGATTTGAAAAGAATAATCCGCTGGCCTGTGTAAACAATAAAAGACATTGAATTTCATCTTCAATCAATCTTCAAAAGAAATGTTACTTGATCATTTGCTTTTAATCAGTTAAATATTATCAACCTCACTGCCTCAGCTTATCAGCCTGGACCAATTAAGAAAACAGCCATGTCAGAAACATATTTTGGAGAGGCGTGTATATCTTGCAACAGCTATATAGCACGTTACATTGCGCAGCCTGGTTCCATGGAAGGCCACTACTAACAACAAACTACATCTATTTCCAATACCTATGAAACTACAGCAATAGACAAGTGGGTTTGGCAAATAATGGATATTAATGCAGACTGTGAAATTCACAGCAAACAAGAGTTGAGACATATAAATTCTAAATAATTAGAAAATTGACTCAAGATCCTGCTCAAGATTATCCCCCAAATAAGCCAGCTTTAGTTACGAGGTAGTGTACATCAAAGGTTTCTCGAACAATTTTCAAAATGTCCAATTTTGTACCCTAAAACTCCAAAAGGATCTCATAAAATGTAACCCTAAAAAATGACGTATCTCTGTATAGCTTGTGTATAGACGTCATTACGGGGCAATGCATGATGGGAATCGTTGAGCATGCCTGACTGTAGAATGGCACACTACTTTTTCCCAACATTACATTTTATACACAAAAAACGTTACTTACCTAGCCAGTTAACAGTTGGTGTGACAACAACTGCTCTGCACAATGGCAACACTTCGCATCGCTCTAACGCGATTTGCATATCATCAACAGCCAACTCGCAACGACGAAGAGAACGAGAGCTTGGACAATAGAAATCATTGTTTGCATCACTGATGTCCATATTAGCATAGTGAAGGAAGGAGCCTAATATAAAATAAATTACAATAAATAATTATGCCTGCAATACAGTTATTTATGATGGTTTCTTATCGAAGGTAACCTACTATGAGGTGTATATTCTTTCAGAGGAAATTTTAAGCAAGTGGGCTAAGATCAAGAAGTCATACTAATGATGTTACAATTTCAGTTAATTATATAATAACAACTGATAGTGAGAACAAGTGCTTGTTTCTTGGGGGACATTAACAGACTAACTGAATACTAACATATGCGTACCGACGAGAAGTTGAACCCCGACTTCCCGTGCAAAGTACGGACACTGCCACTGAGCTAGAAGTGAGCATATTGCATTGAGTAAATTATATAACGGTAGCTCATATGAAGTCAAAATTTGCAATAGGGGTTTCTACTGAAGAAATACTTTTAAATAAATCCTTGATTCTGATGTATATTAACTGATAAAATTAATATTAAAAGTATGAAGCCAGTTCGTCAAGAAATAACGGAGATATCAATGTTTTAAAGGGTCTATAATATCCCGCTTGATTATTTTCGTGACGTAAATATTCAAGTTTGTCTCAAACTAATTTTAAAACAATTTTGAACATTGAAAAGTTTGAATATTTACGTCACGAAAATAAACGCGCGGCAGATTATAGACGCTTTAAAACATCGATATATATATATCCGTCACTATTTATCGGATTGGCTTTTACCAATCAATTTTTTCTGTCGATATACATCAAATCAACAATTTAATTGTAAATAATTTCAGTATAGCCTACCGCTGTTCAATTTAACCTTTAATGGGTATTTATGTTTTAGACAATTACCTCCAGAAAGGATGCCATTTTCTGACTTAAATTCAAACAAATAACGGTTATCTGGATGGTGATGAATGAATGAATGATATATTTATAAATTGGAATTTTAAAGGCAAATAAAGGAAAAATAATTACATTTACATACAGTCTAAATAAATATTAAAAATTGTGCTAATGATAGGCTATTTAAACTAAATTTGAAAACACCAAGTGAGGTTGAAAAAGTTAGTTTCCTTTAGTCTAATCAAAAGGTTAATATTGATCGTCGAATGATACTACAATTCTTTCTATGTGATCTCACTACCAATGGAATGTTGACATTTTTAATGTTTTGATAAAAGCAACACTGAGACTTTGCTATGAATTTAGATGTAGTTCCAAGTTTATTATGAGCCCTGTTTCATTGTTTTCTATCGTGCGAGGTCAACAACAATCGCATTGATGCTTCAATAGAGGCATCCATCAGTTATGATTTGAAGAGGAACAGAACTAACAGCTAACAAAGGCTTTCATCTCAGTTGAGGAAGCATGGATATTGGATGATCTAAATTCCTTGTAATCCGTATCCACTGTAGAACTCATAATACAGTCAAGCCAATTACAGTCAAACCTGTCACAACGGACAGCTGTCTAGTGGTCACTCTTGCAATGTCTACATTATTATTTTCTATTGAATCAACCCTGTATATAAGGGCAACCTGTCTATAGTGGTCAATTTTCTACCTCTTGTAGGTGGCTGTTATATACAGGTTTCACTGTACAGAAGACAGTGGCACATGTAAATAAACCCTTCATCATAACCTCCAATGGTTGATTGGTTGTACTAATGCATAGAATAGACTGGTTCAAATAAAATAAAAGTTAAAAATTTGAATTGCATTCTCGATTTTATTGTTCTAATGGGTATAAAATCATAAGTTCAAAAATATATTGGGCAATGGGCGATCAATGCCCCTCTAAATGAATACACAAAGTCAAGTGTAAAAACGCTTCAAAATTTAAAAATAAATTAAATCTCAGTATGTGTCAGTATTTTTTAAAACTATTCGATGTCTACAAAGGTAACAATCTCAGAAATATTACTGGGGAATTTAAAAGTCTATTGGATGAGAACCTTTATTGAAAATCTGTGCTTCAAAGTGATGCATTTGAATGTATACCGGTAATGGCTTCCTCGGTAATTGTGACATATTATATACAAGTGAGTGGTTTTCTTTTCTGTAAAGGTGTTGACAGATTTTAATTTTAATTTACTATGATTGGTCAAATTTGTTGGAAACTGTTGGAATGAAAAACTAATATGGACAGTGGTTTCTTGTACTTTTCTGTTGAGAAATATGAGTATAGCAATGATCCAAAGTTCAAGAACAACCAAATCTGTCAACACCTTTCCATTCCATGCCTATTTCCAGTTTTTAGAAAACCACATACTTGTATAGTCTATCACAATCACAGTGGAAGCCATACAATCAAATGCTTCATTCTAAAGCACAATTTTTTCTGAAAATTTGGGGTGTTTTCCCCATTGACTTTGTGTATTAATTTAGAGGGGCATTGAGCACCCATTTTCCAATATTTTTTGAACTCAAATTTTGATTTTGTGAGTATTTTATCCATTTGAGCAATAAAATCGAGAATGCAATTCAATTTTCAAACTTTCATTTTTTTTTAGATCAGTCTACTATAGAAGTAGCCTCTTGATCTTGAAAAAGTTTGAGCAAAATACAATTGCATCTGTCATATCTTTCAATTTTGCTGCGATAAGTATTATGCGACTTTCTGAGTAAAAATGTAGGTGACATGTTTTAAGTGACCAGATAGCATATGCAACGCTCTCTGACATATATGACTAAGACGACTAACTGCTTTTATATTATCGGGAAGGTATTAATCCGAACTAACATTTTGGTTTTTTAATGCTACTTATTCTGGTCGGAGGATCACCCATGATCTCATACAAGCATGCTACATTGAATGTCCCATGCTTTCGGGCTACAAATAAGCAGATTAATGCTGAAACATGGACTGTAACTTCAAGAAATTAAAACATATAGTTTTCTACTGTTTTTATTTTGTTATTTCATATTCTATTGTCTCAGAGCAAACATATTTATACTAACGGAAACCAAAAAAGTTATAAATATGAAACTTAAGATCATATTTTCTAATGTAGCGTGCGGTTTGTGCCAAATGGCATCCAAGCTGTAAATTTTTTACTCCCTTTGAGTGAATTTATTGTAATCTAGAGATGAAATATTGATATAACTTGATGCCTGTTAATTATAGATATTGATCCTGTGACTTTTTAAATGAAAACTTAACATGAAAAAAGGATCATAAAAATGGTTGTATATGAAACAGCGGGTAGGCCTAGTCCAGACCACACGCTGCAAAGGATAATCGACACATTTCTGACAGTAGAAAGTAAATTCAGCTAAAAACCCTTGTCTTCCATGTATTTTTAATTAACTAATATTAATTTCAAGCAGAAAAGGTGTCCTAAAGGTGTGAACATAGCTGACTTTGACGTTACAACATTGGGATTCTGTGCGAAAAGAGATATGAAATTTTATAATTCTGACTTCAACTTTTCCTATAGTTAGCCTTCTTGTCATTCCAACTGTCGTTCCGAGGTTAGGAAATAGCCTAGTTTCAGCATAAATGTTCACTTATACGCGTCCAAATTAAAAAATCGTTTACATCACTCTTCATAATTTAGCTGAAGCTATCCTAACCTTTGGTAAAATATTTCCGTGTCTCAAAAGCCGTAACACGTTCACTGATATGTTGCTATGATGATTAGAATGTTAAATTTCTATCCAAACACATTTTGCCAGTTGTCGTCTTGTAGTTTATTAAATATTTATTTTTAACCTTGATAATGACAACATCAAAGTCTAAACGTTGCAATAAATTTAGTTGTAATGTTTTGTCGGTACCTTTTACACTAAAAAGCAATTTTCAAATAAACTTTTAATAACAACATTATAATCATATGAAAAGTTCAAACTTTGAAAGTTATTCACCCAATAATCTTTGAATAATATTAGTGAGTAGTGAGCTACTAGAATACTAGAATTGTATAATTTTTGGCTGTAAAATATAAATAACTTACCTCTAAGTAAAATATCCAAAAATGACTTATCTTTAACACCAAAACCTCTTGCTAAAATAATTAATCTTCTTAAAATATTAATAGCTTTGCCATTTGATTGTGTAATTTCGTCTGCCATTGTTTCCAGCTCATATTTAATTTTTTGTGGAGCTTCAAGTCTAAAAACATATTTGAAGAACGTCGAATGGGCTTTGAATAGATTAAATTTTGCATTTGAATTTTCACAGTGAGATTTAATACAAGAAATGCTAAGATTTAAATGTCCTGATTTCAAAATGCAATCTTCATCAGATTCACAATGAGGCTCAGATAAGATGATGTCATCTAAATCAATCAATTTGATATTGCCATCGACAATTACAAATTGTTCCACACGGAAATCTTGCAGAGCTAATGAACCCAATGGTGACATTTCCAAGTACGAAAGTAGACTCAAAATTTGCAAGGTAATCTAGAAGATGGAAGAAAGAGTATCTATTACAGCCCATATCGCATAACATGTTACCTTAGGGACACCGAAGAAATAATGAATCACACTATTAATGAAATACAATACGCGATTATAAAAGAAAAAAAGAAATATCGCAATAGAGGGTAAACAAAAAAAAAGTCTGTGGAAATTGCACAACAATAGGCCATAGACTTTCCTTTGCAGCGATAGCCTATCCCAGCGAAAACAGTTCATTAACTTTAAATGAATCAATTTTTATTATCGTTAAATTAACAGTTCATGAAAAATTTTATCGAAACAGCCCATTTAACATTCATCAACAGTTCAGGCTTCTTATGAACAGTTCATGAACTCCATAATTTTTTTTGCAGGGGCAGAGCATGGACTTACAAAGAAATATTACTTACACATTGCTGGATAATTATACCTTATTCTGTTAAATTAGCTCAAATATAAATTACACTAACATCTTCCTTCTTCAGATTAACTAGATTTGATAAAGATTTGTGCATATTTCCGAAGCAAAACAATTTTGATAGATTGAACGCTTTAGCAAAATGTCTTGTTGACACCTCAACTAAACAAAGGGCTTAAATTATAAAATACCGCGCTGAGTGATAAAAATCTGATAAATATTCCTCCTGGGAACGCATATGCGGAATGTATTGTGCAATAAAAGGTATGTGATAGCATACCTTCGTATTATAATAATAATTAGTTTACTTTGACTGCATTTCAATCAAGACAAAAAAACGGCAACGTATTACTTAATAAAAGCGTTTTGTAGGTTACAATAATTAACACAATGTGCGATAATGACTGTATAGCCTAGATTGACTATGATATTGACTATATCCAGAAAAGCTTTAACATATTTTTGCGAATCGTTAGAATAAATATATAATAGGAGCAATGTTATATACACAAATTATAAAAGCAGTTGTATTGTTATTATATAAATTTTTACTAATATTATATCATTAGATAAAGACAAAGAGATTGTTTAGTGTTTTTGGAATTTTGTGGAATTGGGGCCTTGTCAAACTTGTGGGCTTAAAGCATGTGCATTGAAGCAGGTGCCTACAGGGTAAAATGGCCCTACTAGCTGATAATACAATCCAAACCATGCCAAACAGTATGTAGTCAAGTACGTAAGGTAGGACCATTCAACTGAAATCTTTTTGCCAGCACAAAAAAAGACCTACAACTCATCAGATTAATGACAACAACACAGAGAGGTGGAGGGTACCAGTATTCAATTAAGATTACGTTACATAATTCTTACTTTGAAACGTTGATCCCAAGGCATGCGTAGCATTTGTATGGCATTGAGCGGAGAGCCAAGTTTAGTGATCAGAATAAGACGATGAAGTTCACTTTTACTTGAACAATTACCAATCATCTACAAACAAATTACAAAATAGGTTGTTAAGCACATGAATGCCAATTTGAATATTTACATTGAATACAATGGTGGCCAACTAACAGACATTGTGATGTAACCTATTTTTACCAACCAACCCTTCTCAAGACACTCAAATTATACATAACTTTAGGTCTGATAGTAGCCCTGGGGTACCATTTAAAGTTATTTTCTTCTGGAATTGACTCATACTTAAGACTGGTCAATCATTTTCAATTACATTATTTTCAGATATCCAATAAAAAGTTTTCATTATTTTTAAATCAAAGGAAATAATAGCCTGTTCACAAACTCACTGTCAAATGTAAAATTGTTGAAATAGTAGACTCTTCTAACTTGTGGATAAAAACCTGTTTTAGGAAAATTACAAAGGGATGTGAAATGTGTGACAAACTATTGTCTATCACTATTATAGACAAATGATCGATAGTTGTGATGATCTTATCGCACTCACTCGTTCAATTCCAATAATTGTGATAGGAATTTTTACAGTATGACGTCACTTAACTTATTTCATTCTCTGTTTTCAAGATTTGAAATTCTCACTTTTTCAAATGCGTATTTGTCAAATAATACTTATCCGTTTATCAAAAAAAAACTTGGCAAAATAATCAAGGCATGTAGTGCAACAAGTTAGGGTAAAAATTTGATTTTCAATTTCTCATGAGTCGACTTTATGCAAGCGCAGCACTTTGATAGCCAAAATCTAATTCCAGATTTATTGAAAATTAAATATCTTTGGTAATTATTAACTAAATGAGGCCTTCGTATACGTAATACCACTACCCACAATCCTATTGGTTGGTGTTAGGAAGGGCATCCAGCCATCAGGGCCATCCCTAGTATGGAGTAATTGGGGCGTGGCACCCACTGGCGATTTGTCAGTTGGCAAGTCTTACTTGAAATGTCTCCAGTCGGCAAAGGAGGGAAGAAATGGCAAAGGAATATTGTGATGTTCGCTTTCTAAGAGTAGAACTAAGAGAGTACTTTTCATTATTGCCCATTTATTATGTCCAACAAATCATGAATAGGCCTACTAAAATGGAGTCAATACTGTCAATTATCTTCAACTTTTGGTGTTTGATGTTTGATCAGGACAGACGAGAGAAATTTTGGGCCAGATAGGATCTCTCAAAAACATGGCCCAAAAATTTTTCAGCGCTACGCTTGGCAATTATTCCGATGATGACTTTAGGTCAATGTAGCCTACAATTTAAACACGCATGGCAAACCTCTGTGTGGCAATTCAACTCCGGATACCGCACCTTAGGCTAGGGTTATATGGACGCTCCAAACTCAATTGATTCATTCGTTCGAATTAAATCTCATGATAGCGCGCTTCGTATAACACCATTCGGTTCATCAACATTCCTCAAAAAACATTAAGTGCGTCAAGCTAGCTCCGCACGTCAAACCTTGACGTGCGGAGCTTTTCTCCATGAATTAAATTCATCGCCGCGTTATACGAGCGAGCTATCATTGCACCGAACTAAATACATTCGACTCACGGAGCCGTGACTGAGCTCCTATATCTACCTTATATGGCAATAAACCGGGGGATGTGCAAATCATAAATTATTTTAAAGGATGTTTCCATGGCAATGCGATAGAAAGAACATCGCTTTTGGGATGTTGTTATGGTGACTTGTTTATATGATTGGAAGATGGCTGACAGGGAAGCTGATGTTTTCCAAAATCATGATTTAAAAAATTTTAAAAAGGTTTTATTTTAGTCAATCACAATGCATCAGCACTAGAATTGGGGTCGCTTTTATCAGAATATGTTATTTTAATGGAAATTCGCATTTAATTTGCTCTGAGAACTATGCCTTGTTAGAACAAAAACTGTCTCCCGTAAAATTGCTTGCAAACCTTTGAGATTACTACTTCATACAAGTTTCAAATTATAGATAGGCAAAACAGAACGGAAAAATAGCTGAAAATGAAAAATATTGCAAACAAAACACTCTGGTTCAAACCATGCGGTATAATTCCAAGAAAACTACTTCCTATCACGTGACATTTTGGCCAGCTTTTAAAGATCGTCCACATTCGGTTCGTCTGTTCGTCTGTATAACCCCAAATGCGAATTTAATGCAATTCGGTGTCGCACCTAATTCGAATTGAGTTCGATGTGTCAATATAACCCTAGCCTTAACTTGCTTCCAATTTATTACGGTTACATATCCGGATCGGACTCCGGTGAAGTCAGCAAATTTATTGCTCGACATCCCCTGAAAGAAAATCTCTCAGGATAGCCCTGCCAGCCATTTAACTCACACATGCTCCAAAAATACTAATCACGCCTTTTCTGGGCATTTTTGACATTTGGTAGGCTATATAAATGGGGAAAATTTCAATTTTCTTATGAATTTACTCTAGCTTTCTGGAATCTAGGTTGCAGGATGCCCAGCGGCCAACGCTTGTTGGTGGGTAGTCATACCTAACAAAATAGTTACCTTTATTATATTTGGATGATATAATTGTTCAATTAATTGGGCTTCTTTCTCGACTTTAGAATTTGCAATTGTAAAACACCGACGTGTGCCAGCCTTATCATTTTTATCACAACGTATCATATCAGTTGAGTCAATTGATGCAAATTTAACAGCAAAATAATTTCCTTTGTAGCTAGCTTTGTGTACCTCTTTAGTGTAACCAAATCCAATTTTTGAGTGAAAATGAAACAAACGCAATTCTTCACATGTCAACATATTATGTGTTGTGCTGGCCAATGTGTTGATTCCTGAGACAGAATTTATCAATCCATCTAAGTAATTATTTCTATCTTTCTCATTATAAAGACGAAGTGATGACCATTTATTATTCGTCTGATAAGGATCTTCTATATTAAATGATGTATGTGATACAGGTAAACCATGGTAATAACTCTTATCATCGATAAAAAATGTTTCAATTTGAAAATCAATATTTAAAACACCTCCATGCATGTTACTTTTAGTTGCCCACGTGCTGTCAGAATGAGTTTGATCAAGTAACGAGCAGTCGTCATTCAACACAATCTTTGTATATAATAAAAGATAGGTTATGCTTACTATTGATATAAAAAGTAAAGCAAACACTGCCGCACAAGATGATTTATTTCGTACCATTGAAATTCAAATAAACAATATTCAACTCTGCAACATAAAAGCTTTGATGAAAATTTTGAAAACAGTAATATTTACCACATCTTGCTGGGCTCTGCTGTGAACAATGAAGCTGCTTTATCAACCAATTATCACCTAGGTCGTAGATACAATGGGTGGCTTAGCTTTCTAAAGACCAACCGATGCACACTGTCTTGTCTGGTCAAAAGGATCATGAAAGGATTTAAAAATACCAGCTGTTTAAATTGTAAATCGGATTGTAAATTTGGTAGAGTCGAAAAGCCGCAAGGAATAATTACCCTTTCACTTCCAATAATCCTAACCCACTTAGTAAATCTGCAAAACCCACAAATGTCACAAATGGTAGGGGGATCTCAATTAGTGTGCTTTGTGGAGCTAGGCTAGATCAGGCTAGATCTCAATTCACCGTCGTTTCGTTTTTCATATAAATTATAATTATATAGATTTCATCAATGTTTTATTTGTTATGTAATAAATAAAACTGTATTGCTTTGAGTCTTGTATTTGCATATTACATATATTGTGTCTAGGAATTTCTTGAATTTTTGCTTGCAAAATTGTTGGCTCGTTGGTCAGCTTATACCGGAGATGTTGGATGGGTAACAAACCAAATATTGACTGGTTGAAGGAGTAGATAGTAGATAGGTTTGATTTGATTTGATCTGTTCATCTTTATGAAGAAGCTATCAAAACAAACTATTGACCAAAGTACTGTATTATAATGATAACAGGAAAAAAAATTCATGCGACCGTTAAAAACGTTAATTATGGCCTGCTTTTCATGAACTTTCATGGACTACACTTTTTTTATAAGAACCAGTAAATTTTGGCTGAGGCTCAATCTTATTTTTTCATGGTTTGAGCCTCAGTGTTCTTAACCTGTTCTCAACTCAGAATTTTGTTTCTCTAAATTCAATGTTTTATTACAAACAGTTCTTCACAGTAATCGGGTACAGCACATGTAATTTTCTTGTCTCGTACCATACTTGTACGGTATACAGTACTGTATGTAATGCATAGTAGTTTCTATCAATATTACTTGCACGTAGTACTTGATATATGCATTATTGCAGTAATACAGTAACATTTATTTATTGTTCGGATTTTATTATTGTTATTGTTGATAATTTATATTTTTGAGAAATCTAAATATAATCTGAAAAATATGAGCCTCGAGATATTCTAAATTTGTTCTTCAACTTTTAGCAATTTGAGCCTTAGTTCTTATAAACGAACCGTGTTCTTATCAAAAGTATGTTCAGGGGGAATAGGGGGATAGGATGACCCCATGAAATATCAGGGGATAACTAGTCAAAACTACTGTCATGATGATGTAATTTTTTATTTTAAAAATACTTTATTTCTTTGCTCCATAACTGTAATACTATCACTATGTCTTTTTGTTTTTTAAAGTATTTTATTATTCTAAAGAAAAACCTTTATAAAATTACACATGAAACAATTAAAATCAGTAACTATAAACTGACTTGACTTGCCCAAGTCTCACTTTTACCTTGACGATTTTGATAGGTTGGTAAGTCCGCTTACCGCTCGTCAAAGTGCGGTATATCAAAGCGGGACTTATAGATCAGTCAATAAATTTATACAGTTAACTGACCACAAACTATGAAATTATCCCTACAATTATCCAGTGTTCCCGTTATGCTTGTGGCATTTCCCCCTCTGTATGGCAATGTCTACTCTAGTGATGGAAGAAAGACCTAGCTCGTTTCTCCTCCTGTTGATTTAATTAAGATTGCCAATCTCATTGAAAATCTCTTCCCAATTGATTGTACATGATAACTCTGAGTATTTTTTGGATTTCTTTTCTTCTGCTTGGCTAGCCACTTCTCCTGCTTTTTGCTTCGATAAAGGCAAGTTCGTTGAAGCTAAAGGGTCCACACAAGTAATATCCCAAACGAGGCATCTACCGTTCTTCCAAGGGATTTGTGCCAAACCATTGGGGGGCGTTTTCAGTCTTCTCTTGACAAACCCACTGGCTCTAAAATTGACAGGATATGTACTGAAGACAGGGAACAATTGATGAATTTATTCACCTCATATTGTCTTGACCACCGGCCAGCTGATTTTTACACGCTAGACCATGATGTCCATCTTCTAGTAAACAGGCAAACCGCAACGACAAATGTGTTCCTCACAGATTTTGAAACCGAGTCTGATGGACAAAGCTATTCGTAGGTCTTGATTATCCAATAGCAGCCCAAGAGATGAAGAAGGTAGAGCATTCAGCCAGGCGAGCAAAAGAGCTCTATCAGTAGGAGAGCATTCTTTCAGCAACTTTTCTGCCTCTGTTGTTGCGAGTTCATTATCCCATTCATTTTGCTTATTTGATGACAAAGGTGGACTTGAGTTCGTTTTATCTTCCACCTTTTGACTGAGACACTGTATCCTGGAACTTTCCTGCTTTTAAGGGCAGTAGGGAGGAGAGGTTGTACGGCCAAGATTCCAGTTCCAATTACTGATGCGGCGAATCCTGAAAGGGCAAGTTCTATCGGAGGTGTAATACCAATACCACCGTGTCATTCTGGTAAAGATGCCTGTTTCGATGCGGCAGCGGCATTTGTTTCTATGTTTACGATCTCTTCAAGAGCTTCACGTCAATGTTCGTCCCAATCTTTCAATTCTAGACCATCAATGCATCAAGACTAACGGATAATGTGCAAGATTTTGGGAGATGAGATCACTATATGGTACACATTTAGAGTCAAGGCTAGTTAAGTACTTTTAAGGGATAGGATTAATCCGTTCCATCCCGACATCCATCATTAGTACGGCCATCATCATATCTGAAGACCTCAGGGTGATCTACCATCCAGGGCACAGGAGCCGGCTGCAGGTGACCTTTTGGTCTAATTATCATAAACTGTACAAACGATCCAATTTTGTGAGTTCATAATGCAAATAATGAAAATCAAAAAAGGATATTACGATTACTTTATTTTTCAAATAAAGTTATAAATCCCTGGAACTCTCTACCAGGAGAAATTGTTAAAGCAATAGTATAATACTTTGATGCAATGGTGATTGTACTTTAAATATTATCACCAATACTACACACATGAGTGCTACAAGTATAAACTATATTGTGAATGATGAGAAAGATACAATTACACGGTATCTGTATTGTATATACATAGCAGAGCAGCCACTCATACATAGAAGTATTCACAGTGACTGAACAAACAATTATAGAAGTAGATTACTTCCGACATAATCTATATGGACTGAATTAGGTATTAACTATAATACATCCAAATATCTCAAAGGTATTTACAATATTAAGGTTTAATAACAAAGAATTTATCCTTATCGGTTGCACTGCCTTCGCCTGAACCCGAATTCGCAATGCCACTTCCAGATTTATTATCATCCTCGTCATCTATAAATGGTCCTTTACCTTCCCCATTCCCTGAAATTACTTTAGAAGCTATAGTCGATATTGAGCCAATTATCATCGGCCTAGCTGTTGTCTTTACAGCATTTTGATCATCTACGTCGCCTGATTCTACGTCTGCATCAGTTATACTTTTGATATTGCCAGATCCTTCACCTAGGATGCCACTAGATTCATCTCCTGATCCTGATCCTGACCCTGATCCGGAAATGATTTGTGTAGCACCAGTTCCATCTCCACTACCACTGCCAGTATTGCTACCACTGCCTCCTTGAATATCATCGCCTAAAAACAGTAGTCAATCAGTCCAGAGTATTGAATTGTGTAGAAATTGTATTATAAAGACAATGCTAAGAGGAGAAGGTCACTGCATAGGTCATTGTAACCAAGAATATCACGGCCGTAATTAAATGCTTCTGACCAGAGGTTGTTGATTTGGCCCGAAAAAAGGCGTGGCAATTGCATATTTGGGAGCTTTAGTACTGTTAATTCGTCTTGAAATGGCCACAAATATTGCACATTGCACAGTTTTAATCCCCGTTTTAATCTTAAAAGTTTTGCACAGAACTCAAACATTTTTTATCTCAAATTGCAATGGCACAAGTCTTCAAATTGAGAAAGTGTTTGCGTCTTCATTCCGCTCTTCAGTCACAGCATTTTCCGCAGATCTGACTATATAATGACTACAGTATGCTGTTTTATACTTTAAAATATAGTTACTCGATTGATTCGAGGAAATGGAATTTGATGTTCTCAACACTTTAGTATATTCTCTATTGTATATTACAGTGAAATGTGTATAGTATCCAAGCTGCCTATAACATCTAGTTCATATATATAGGATCATATAGGATCAACTCTTAGAATACTGCTTTGTGCTTTTTAAATGATTGTAATGTTTTGCATGGCTAGAGATGTTGCTTTATTCATTATTTCAGCCTAGCAAATCTATACGGACTGCTAGTTTGAGTTTATTATTGTCATTATTACTTAGTCTAATAATTAGAAAATATTCACATTATATTCTGTAATTCTTATATAAATGTAAACTAAACTTATAATATATGATATTTATACACAATGTGCAAAAGTACCGTAGATGCTTACATTTGTCTTTTTCTCTGATCATACAAGGGCTTGAATCAAGATTTTTTCCTACACAAGATTTCCCTCCAAAACTTGGTTTCGGTTTGGTGCAAGAGCGATTTCTTGTCTGCTTTCCCATCCCACAATCTTTATCACAGTATGACCAAGGAACCCACGAAGACCAACTGCCATCGACTGGTTACAAGGAAAGGAGAGAAACATGCAAATTAAAACTTTATACACAACATGTATAACTGTATATAGTAACAGTAATAGAATGAGAGTCAAAAATGAAACATGCTAGATTTCCGCTACTTCAATCCCATCAAACCTACTTTCAAGATATTATGTATCTATGTATATTTCTGCTTTGTATTTCCGATGTAACTATATACTATAGAGTACACACACATATATATATATATATAAACTTGTGTGCTCTATAGCATATAGTTACATCGGAAATACAAAGCAGAATATATAACGTGTTGGTTTGATAGTCAAAGATGGAATATTTGTTTTATACCTCTTAAAGGAACATTTATCCATCGTGTAGGATACATGACCATAAAAGAAATAGGTAATATATATTACGTAGATTATACAGTCACATATATGCGTTACATACACTCCTACTATCCTTTCTAATTTCGTTGATAATATAACCCAATAGCTACAATTTATCCTACCATAGTTGACCATATAAATAAGAACACAAAAATTCTTACCAGGACAGTTGACGTTATCAATACATTCTTTTGTCATCTCACTGACTCCTGCACAGTCTTTTCCTCCAAATTGTGGTCTTGGGGAAGAACACGAACGGCTTCGTAAGGTGATTCCCTTTAGACATGACACAGAACAGGGCGACCAATTACTCCAGTTTGACCAAAATCCATCAACTGTCCAAGTAAACATTGACAACGTAATTTGTAAAACTTAAAGAGAATGATCTATGTAAGATGGTTCTTAGTTATATAATCTTTGAATTATCAGAAGAAAACTTTAATGAAATGTCATTAAAAATAATAGCAGGAAATTCGACACTAATTATATACACAGTAGAAGTTATACTTCATGCTTCTGACCGGGGATTTTATCAGTTTTTTCCAAAAAAAGGCATGTTCTTGCATGGTAGGGTGTATCAGTACTGTAATACATTTGCACAATTTTGCTATTTTTCCTTGCTGATATGCATTACATTCATATAAATCTGTGTGGTCATCTCATATTTATTCATTCATTTTATTCAAAAGAGGATAATCTAATATAGCTTGGAGCTTGTCTCCCTTGGGGCCCTCGTAAATATACATATGCAAAATAAATTCAAATAAATAAAATATAACTAAATCTAAAAACTAACAATTTAATTTTAAAGTAAACTACAAACCTGGACATCTTTTTCCTGAGTAACATTTCGTTGTTTCCTTCTTAAATCCAACACATTCTTCACCTCCATGCTTTGGTTTTGGATTATCACATTTTCTTTCTCTTGAAGTCTTACCATAGTCACATTTTGCTGAACAAGCTGTAAATTTAGACCACGGACTCCAAGATCCATCAACTATATCATGAAACATAATATGACATTTTATTCTTTCATTTTAGTCCATTCCTAGCCTGCGCGCAGACCAGCGCAGACCCAAACCTTTTTTGAGGATCAGCAGATCTATACAGCCTACCTCTGTCCTACCTCTAGTCATATACCTACTGATCTATACTGATTACTGATCTATTGAATAGACATACTACATGATCCTCAAGAAACATTTGGGTCTACGCGCAGGCTATATAGTCCATTCCGTGAAATAGAGATAATTCAAATAACAAAAGATGGGTGTAAATAGAAATTAAAATCATATTTTACATCGCTTGTGAGTTGTAATCGTGTGATGGTAAGTAATTTAATTGAATGATGTTGTATAATTAAATATGGTAAGTTCATTATTTATTTTGTTTATACACTCATCTTATCGTCCTGGTTTGTCCAACCTACGGCTACTAACCGGTGACATCATTGGCGACATTAACACCTTAATTAATACAGTGATTGCTGCTTGGAAGAAAGTGAATTGGAGATTAAAAGAAACCGTACGCCCGCCAACCCCCGCCTAGTCCTGCAACCTTCTCTGTCTCTTCTGTGCCGCCCCTCTGCCGATCCACCAAACGCTCCCTGTGCTCCCACCAAACAGCAACCATGCCGATGACACCAACAGTCCAACACACACACACACACCACTTTTCAGAATGTTAAAAGCTAAATTTTCAGAATGTGATGAAAATGTGACAGATATCTGGAATCAAGTGAAAAGGCTAACAACAAAGCAGAAATATAAATGCACAGCGTCAAATAAATCAGATCTAGATAAAATAAACAGATTTTTCAGTGAGGTTGGATCAACCATAAAGACAACAACACACACTACTCCAAATTATGAAAATATTGAACAATGTAACAAAGTATTTAATTTCAACTCTGCATCTGTCATTGACATTGTAAAAGCTGTTGCTATGTTACCAAACTGGAAGGCACCCGGAAACGATGAACTAAATGGTTATGTGATAAAAGCTGCACTCCTTGCAATTGCTACACCGCTTACAAGTCTTGTTAACTTATCCATCAAACTATCTGTTTTCCCTGAGAGTTTTAAATTTACTATTGTGTCTCCTATACCAAAATCATCTTCCGCAACTACACCAGACCAGCATCGTCCTTTAGCATTATTATCACTGTTATCAAAGGTCGTTGAAAGAATAATATACCTACAATTGTACCCACATATTTCACCTCTCCTCACAAAATACCAACATGGATTTCAACTTGGTCGTTCTACAATCACAGCGTTACTTAATATAACAGAAAATATTTTAAATACTATGGAACATCGCGAACTGTCCCTTCTAATTTTGCTCGATCTTTCTAAAGCTTTCGATAGCCTCCAGCATGATATATTACTGCATAAACTGAAACTCTTTGGACTATCTGATCATGCACTAACCTGGATGAACTCGTATTTAGCAAACAGAAGACAAGTTGTAAAGGTAAATAATATTTATTCTGAAGAAATTGTATTGACATGTGGTGTACCTCAGGGATCAATTCTTGGCCCTTTGCTCTTTTTAGTTTACGTTAATGATCTACCTACTGCTATCTCTCATGGGACTGTAGGCCAATTCGCAGATGACAGCCAAATTTTATATAACTATAACCCAAAAAATCCACATTCATTGTCAACCGTACAACACAATATCATGGAAGATCTAGAATCAATAACATCATGGTTTAAATCCAACTCACTTCTAGTAAATGCAAAGAAGACCCAAATAATGGCAATTGGAGAGAGAAGACTGAAAGCAACACCATTGCCGAATCTATTCATCGATAATCAAATTCTTACCTATGTCAGCCAAGCTAGAAATCTTGGAGTGGTATTCGATGATGAAATGACTTACAAGAGCCATATTAATCAACTAATAAAAACTGCAACATACAGATTAAAAGCAATCTCAAAGCAACGTAAGTTCATTCCAGCAGAACTATTCAAAAAAGTCATTGAGGCAAAAATAATCATGCCCTGCTTATACGCTTTAGAAGTCTGGTCTTCTTGCACAAAAACACAAATACGGCGTGTGCAAATCAGTATCCAGAACTGGGCGGCGAAATTAATTGCTGGCAAAAGGAAATTTGAGGAGATGGGAGATCTACTAGATGAAATTGACTGGCTTCCAATCAAAGACCTTGCTGAATTACGCACTGTGTGCACAGCTCGCCAGTCAGCACTTGGATTGTATGGATCCACCATGCAATATCTATTTAAGAAATCCCATTCAAGGTACGATACACGTAAAAAACTGTACATACTTCCACGTGTTTATACCGACCGTGGCAAGAGATCGTTCTCCTTTCGTGGTGCAGAGCTACTTAATAAATATAATCAATTTGAACACTATAATAAAATGAAATATAAAAATGAAATTAAAAACAGTCTTAAAACAACAGAAATATAACTATTATGTAGCGTAATCAATTTGTCAGACATCAAGAATCAACTGCATTTAACTGAGTCTTACTTTTACTTGTAATTAATTATAAAAGCCTAGAAAACATTGTATTAAGTTGTTTATATGTCTTAAATATACTAATATCTATCTATCTATCTATCTATCACACACACACACACACACACACACACACACACACACACACACACACACACACACACACACACACACACACACACACACACACACACACATTCACACAAAGAATTTTCGTAATGACGGACGTGAAATATTTCACTAGTGCGTTTTCGGAGTTTTTATATTTTAATTGTCAAAACTAGTATCAGTTACAATAGCTTGAATGATCGCTGAGCATTTCCAGTAAGTTACAGACTGTTGGTAAGTTATAATTCTACCTCTAAGGAATTAAAAAGTAGAATATGTCAAACGCTACTTCAATTGAAGCTGGATTTGATGTCGAAGGTGATGGCAATGTTACTGGGAATCTGAGAACAAAATTCAGAAAAGATGGTAAGAACATTGAAAATTTGTACTTTCATACTTCATCTACTGAAACATGGAGATCAAGTTTACTGCCATATTATAAAAATAAGAATTTCACGACGAAACAGCAAAAGAAAAACTCAAACACAGATATGGTACAAATATACGAAGATAAACAGATGAAAAGCAAATACCTTTGTCTTGAGCTTCATAACTCTACAGGTAATGTTATCATAACTTGGACCAAAGGCATGGAGAACTTTAGATTAACACATTTCCAAGAAATTATGAAGCTAGTACAGGAAAATTTCGATTTAAACCGAATAGAAACTGGTAGCTTGACTTCAAACGATAATAGGCAGGTCCACTAAAAATTTCAAAGTTGATTTTATTCGTGTTTCGGATATATCATACCCGCAGAATTCCATAAAACTGATAAAAATTCCAAAAAAATTTCCAAAAACCCTTCATTTTTGAGTTTTAAATCCAGAAATTTCGTAGAACGTCAAAACGATTTGTGATTGGCTTGCTATATTATGACGTCATTTCCCGGACAGAACAAAATCACACTCCGCTAAACAATGGAGACTTTAGCATTTTTTGTAATTATTGGTATCGTTGAACGTCAAGTTTAAATGTAATCATTTCCATTAGCACTGCTGTTCCTGTTCAAAATATTGAAGGCTGACTTCAAAAAACTTATTACGGTGACCTGAAATATTCATCAATGGAAATCGCTCTGAAATATTTATATCAATTTATGTTGTTTTTGTCTACGTTCGAGCATGGTTCGAGTGTCGAAGCGAGAAGGAACAAGGATGGTAGACTAGCTTAGCAAATTATTTGAATTTCAAATAACACACATAAAGTTTCAAACAAGTTGGAAAATAAGTGGAAGGAGTTGTATGATCTACCATTTATTAGCAAATTATCCACGTTATTTTCTCGCGAATCATATGGCCTATTATAGGATCAAATTTATTGTAGCTATGATTCTACCATGATTCTACAAAAACTACATTCACTGTCTTCGCTGATCAATGGGATAAAATATATAGCTAAATATAGCTACTACATCAATATCGTCCATTGCCTTCACACAAACTGCATGATTAATCATTGGTCCAAATAAATATTTGTTAATCAATGCAAAATGAATCATAAATTGCTTTTCGGTTTTCAGAAAATTATACGCCTCGACGTAAACTGTCATAGCATGCGTGATCGATGTGTAAAATATTTCATTTAAACGGCAACTTTATTGAATTTGAGTTCTGATTTACTAGAATAAATTCAAATCTAGAATTGGTAAGGTGTTGATTGGTCCATTTAAAGTGTTTATTAATTCAAATAAATGCACACTGAATGCGATTTCACCGTCTTATATCTGGTGATAATAACACAAGCAACAGTTGATGATGCATGACAGACGAAATAAAAGAACGAAGATTTGATAAATAAAAATAACACTACTTTGATGCTCGAGTGATGATCTAAGCCGTTTATATATGAATGAGGTTTCTTCTCTAAATATCAAATATATATATATACATTTCCAAGTGAATGCTGCCTACTTTTCGGTGAGACTTTGGTAAAGACGAGTGAACCTTTTCGTTTTGATGTGAACGAACACTTTGAAGGTCTTTGACAAAAACAGTGTCACGTGCAGATCGGCCTGGCTGAGAACTTTTGTTCGTTTGCGGTCGGGAACCGCGAGAGAAAGATATGGAAAAGATTTGTTTTGTTTCGCTACAAAAAGGACAAACCGAAAAAAGAAACAAAACTTTACCCTTAGTCTCGTTTAAAAATCAGCGGTTCTGATTATACTATTCACAAAAAATTTGGATAAAAAATGACGAATTGATGGATGAACGGTTTTGGATATCAAGTCATGATAGTAGTAGATTTCTCACTTTGTCCGGATTATGACGTCACATTCCTTCATCCACCAAAACTTGCCGTTTCGTAACCATGGCTACGCAATGTCATTTGAAGTCAGATATCTCGATGGTTTGTCGATATTTTTGGGAAAAAAAATCGGGGATATTAAACTTATCCTTTGATCTTCGTATGGATATGTTTAAAGTACATACTTAAATTTTAGTGGACCTGCCTATTGTGTAGAATTACCAGGCGCCATTTTGGATTTGGAAACATGCTCGAATTGCGAAAGAGAGGCCGATGATTCTAGTTGCCATGGCATCCGTTGCTATGACTGCAAAAAGTTAATACATTTAGAATGTTTTGAAGATAGAAATGGAGTGTCAATAACATTGGAAGAACTTTCTGTACTAATGAGATTTTCAAACATAAAAATTTCATGCAAAATATGCAATAATAAATGTGAAAATGTGGAACAGTCAGACATTCTACAACGTGTAAAAACTACAGAAACAGCTATGGCATTAATTTCTAAGAAACTTGATAGATTAATGAGTTTCACAATGGAAACAAACACAGAAATCCCAACTATCAGCAATTCGAATAGACATGATATCAGCAAAAGCTATGCAGACGTTCTCAGAATACAGACACAGCAAAAGTTGCACGAAAAAGCTGTGAAAAATATTTCTGAGCAAGAAAAACGCAAGCTAAACGTGATTTTTCGTGGACTTTCACCTTGCAGTGACTTTAATACCGACAAAGAGCTCATTGATGACATCAATCTGAATGCTTTGGGAATTCACGTAGAAATTGAGTCTTGCCAACGCCTGGGAAAAGAATCAAGTAGTCGACCACAACCGTTATTAGTGAAATTAAAATCTTTTAAAGACAAAATCACCTTATTAAAGAATTCAAAATATTTGAAAGACACTTCTCTCTACAATGTGTCTGTCTCACCTGACTACACTGTTGATGAACAAAAGATGATGTCAAAATTGCGTACAGAATGTAAAACAAGGAACGGGAGTCTGAATGAGCCAGGTGACAGATGGGTCATTCGAAACTTCACCATTATCCAACTGAAATCCCTCACATATAATGCTTCTCCATGACTTGGTATTCGGCCTTCTGTTTCATCAATCATACATTCAAAAAATCTAAAAATATTATCAATCAATGTGCAATGCCTAACGTGTCCCCGACTGACTGAATTACATACTTTTATGATTGAAAACAGAATCGATATTGCTATTTTGCAAGAAACATGGCTCCAGCCAGAATCTGTAGATATTGCCATACCTGGTTATGAAATGTTACGAAACGATAGAGATGGTAGACAAGGGGGGACAGCAGTTTACTACAAAACTAATCTTAAATTGGCCATTGATTCATCCATAACAAAACAATCATATGGAATAAATTATGAACAACTAGCAATGAAAATACAAACATCCAACATGAAGACATTTTATATCATAAATTGTTACAATCCTAAGCAAGAAAATTATTTACAAGCTATTGATCAATTACAAACTACATTGGAAATTTTATCTGAGAAAGCTTGTGACTTTATTATTGCCGGTGATTTAAATATTGACTACCTAAAAAATTCGCCATCAAAAATTTCTCTTCTTGATTTCATGTCACAATTCGACCTACATTCTCACAATACTGATCCAACACGCATTACTGAAACCACTGAAACATGTATTGACTATCTGATATCTTCTGCATCAATCAGTCAGAATATTGGCGTATGCTCTGTGACACCTGTGTGCAACTCAGATCATCTTGGATTGACGACGACAATAAATTGCAACATTGAAAGACCTGCAAAAACACTCAAAACCATTAGATCATATAAAAATTTCAACAAGGACGCATTCTGTGAAGATCTACTGAATTGTGACATGTCCAGATTTAATGCAGCTATAGTTGATGAAGATATAGATACAGCAGCAGAATTTCTACAACGAACATTACATCAAACATTAAATAAACATGCACCCATCAAAACAATTGTATCACATGCTAATTATGCACCCTGGGTAAATATCGAACTACGAAATGAACTAAAACAAAGAAACAAATTAAGATACATTGCCATGAAATCAAAACAGTCTCATGACTGGAAATTATATAAAAACCAAAGAAACCAGGTGAATTACAAGCTAAGAATAGCAAAAATTGACTATAATAAAGCTAAATTTTCAGAATGTGATGAAAATGTGACAGATATCTGGAATCAAGTGAAAAGGCTAACAACAAAGCAGAAATATAAATGCACAGCGTCAAATAAATCAGATCTAGATAAAATAAACAGATTTTTCAGTGAGGTTGGATCAACCATAAAGACAACAACACACACTACTCCAAATTATGAAAATATTGAACAATGTAACAAAGTATTTAATTTCAACTCTGCATCTGTCATTGACATTGTAAAAGCTGTTGCTATGTTACCAAACTGGAAGGCACCCGGAAACGATGAACTAAATGGTTATGTGATAAAAACTGCACTCCCTGCAATTGCTACACCGCTTACAAGTCTTGTTAACTTATCCATCAAACTATCTGTTTTCCCTGAGAGTTTTAAATTTACTATTGTGTCTCCTATACCAAAATCATCTTCCGCAACTACACCAGACCAGCATCGTCCTTTAGCATTATTATCACTGTTATCAAAGGTCGTTGAAAGAATAATATACCTACAATTGTACCCACATATTTCACCTCTCCTCACAAAATACCAACATGGATTTCAACTTGGTCGTTCTACAATCACAGCGTTACTTAATATAACAGAAAATATTTTAAATACTATGGAACATCGTGAACTGTCCCTTCTAATTTTGCTCGATCTTTCTAAAGCTTTCGATAGCCTCCAGCATGATATATTACTGCATAAACTGAAACTCTTTGGACTATCTGATCATGCACTAGCCTGGATGAACTCGTATTTAGCAAACAGAAGACAAGTTGTAAAGGTAAATAATATTTATTCTGAAGAAATTGTATTGACATGTGGTGTACCTCAGGGATCAATTCTTGGCCCTTTGCTCTTTTTAGTTTACGTTAATGATCTACCTACTGCTATCTCTCATGGGACTGTAGGCCAATTCGCAGATGACAGCCAAATTTTATATAATTATAACCCAAAAAATCCACATTCATTGTCAACCGTACAACACAATATCATGGAAGATCTAGAATCAATAACATCATGGTTTAAATCCAACTCACTTCTAGTAAATGCAAAGAAGACCCAAATAATGGCAATTGGAGAGAGGAGAGTGAAAGCAACACCATTGCCGAATCTATTCATCGATAATCAAATTCTTACCTATGTCAGCCAAGCTAGAAATCTTGGAGTGGTATTCGATGATGAAATGACTTACAAGAGCCATATTAATCAACTAATAAAAACTGCAACTTACAGATTAAAAGCAATCTCAAAGCAACGTAAGTTCATTCCAGCAGAACTATTCAAAAAAGTCATTGAGGCAAAAATAATCATGCCCTGCTTATACGCTTTAGAAGTCTGGTCTTCTTGCACAAAAACACAAATACGGCGTGTGCAAATCAGTATCCAGAACTGGGCGGCAAAATTAATTGCTGGCAAAAGGAAATTTGAGGAGATGGGAGATCTACTAGATGAAATTGACTGGCTTCCAATCAAAGACCTTGCTGAATTACGCACTGTGTGCACAGCTCGCCAGTCAGCACTTGGATTATATGGATCCACCATGCAATATCTATTTAAGAAATCATATTCAAGGTACGATACACGTAATAAACTGTACATACTTCCACGTGTTTATACCGACCGTGGCAAGAGATCGTTCTCCTTTCGTGGTGCAGAGCTACTTAATAAATATAATCAATTTGAACACTGTAATAAAATGAAATATAAAAATGAAATTAAAAACAGTCTTAAAACAACAGAAATATAACTATTATGTAGCGTAATCAATTTGTCAGACATCAAGAATCAACTGCATTTAACTGAGTCTTACTTTTACTTGTAATTAATTATAAAAGCCTAGAAAACATTGTATTAAGTTGTTTATATGTCTTAAATATACTAATATCTATCTATCTATCTATCTATCTATCTATCTATCTATCTATCTATCTATCTATCTATCTATCTATCTATCTATCTATCTATCTATCTATCTATCTATCTATCTATCTATCTATCTATCTATCTATCTATCTATCTATCTATCTATCACACACACACACACACACACACACACACACACACACACACACACACACACACACACACACACACACACACACACACACACACACACACACACACACACACACACACATTGATGACATCGCTCATTGATGACATCAATCTGAATGCTTTGGGAATTCACGTAGAAATTGAGTCTTGCCAACGCCTGGGAAAAGAATCAAGTAGTCGACCACAACCGTTATTAGTGAAATTAAAATCTTTTAAAGACAAAATCACCTTATTAAAGAATTCAAAATATTTGAAAGACACTTCTCTCTACAATGTGTTTGTCTCACCTGACTACACTGTTGATGAACAAAAGATGATGTCAAAATTGCGTACAGAATGTAAAACAAGGAACGGGAGTCTGAATGAGCCAGGTGACAGATGGGTCATTCGAAACTTCACCATTGTCCAACTGAAATCCCTCACATATAATGCTTCTCCATGACTTGGTATTCGGCCTTCTGTTTCATCAATCATACATTCAAAAAATCTAAAAATATTATCAATCAATGTGCAATGCCTAACGTGTCCCCGACTGACTGAATTACATACTTTTATGATTGAAAACAGAATCGATATTGCTATTTTGCAAGAAACATGGCTCCAGCCAGAATCTGTAGATATTGCCATACCTGGTTATGAAATGTTACGAAACGATAGAGATGGTAGACAAGGGGGGACAGCAGTTTACTACAAAACTAATCTTAAATTGGCCATTGATTCATCCATAACAAAACAATCATATGGAATAAATTATGAACAACTAGCAATTAAAATACAAACATCCAACATGAAGACATTTTATATCATAAATTGTTACAATCCGAAGCAAGAAAATTATTTACAAGCTATTGGTCAATTACAAACTACATTGGAAATTTTATCTGAGAAAGCTTCTGACTTTATTATTGCCGGTGATTTAAATATTGACTACCTAAAAAATTCGCCATCAAAAATTTCTCTTCTTGATTTCATGTCACAATTCGACCTACATTCTCACAATACTGATCCAACACGCATTACTGAAACCACTGAAACATGTATTGACTATCTGATATCTTCTGCATCAATCAGTCAGAATATTGGCGTATGCTCTGTGACACCTGTGTGCAACTCAGATCATCTTGGATTGACGACGACAATAAATTGCAACATTGAAACACCTGCAAAAACACTCAAAACCATTAGATCATATAAAAATTTCAACAAGGACGCATTCTGTGAAGATCTTCTGAATTGTGACATGTCCAGATTTAATGCAGCTATAGTTGATGAAGATATAGATACAGCAGCAGAATTTCTACAACGAACATTACATCAAACATTAAATAAACATGCACCCATCAAAACAATTGTATCACATGCTAATTATGCACCCTGGGTAAATATCGAACTACGAAATGAACTAAAACAAAGAAACAAATTAAGATACATTGCCATGAAATCAAAACAGTCTCATGACTGGAAATTATATAAAAACCAAAGAAACCAGGTGAATTACAAGCTAAGAATAGCAAAAATTGACTATAATAAAGCTAAATTTTCAGAATGTGATGAAAATGTGACAGATATCTGGAATCAAGTGAAAAGGCTAACAACAAAGCAGAAATATAAATGCACAGCGTCAAATAAATCAGATCTAGATAAAATAAACAGATTTTTCAGTGAGGTTGGATCAACCATAAAGACAACAACACACACTACTCCAAATTATGAAAATATTGAACAATGTAACAAAGTATTTAATTTCAACTCTGCATCTGTCATTGACATTGTAAAAGCTGTTGCTATGTTACCAAACTGGAAGGCACCCGGAAACGATGAACTAAATGGTTATGTGATAAAAGCTGCACTCCCTGCAATTGCTACACCGCTTACAAGTCTTGTTAACTTATCCATCAAACTATCTGTTTTCCCTGAGAGTTTTAAATTTACTATTGTGTCTCCTATACCAAAATCATCTTCCGCAACTACACCAGACCAGCATCGTCCTTTAGCATTATTATCACTGTTATCAAAGGTCGTTGAAAGAATAATATACCTACAATTGTACCCACATATTTCACCTCTCCTCACAAAATACCAACATGGATTTCAACTTGGTCGTTCTACAATCACAGCGTTACTTAATATAACAGAAAATATTTTAAATACTATGGAACATCGTGAACTGTCCCTTCTAATTTTGCTCGATCTTTCTAAAGCTTTCGATAGCCTCCAGCATGATATATTACTGCATAAACTGAAACTCTTTGGACTATCTGATCATGCACTAGCCTGGATGAACTCGTATTTAGCAAACAGAAGACAAGTTGTAAAGGTAAATAATATTTATTCTGAAGAAATTGTATTGACATGTGGTGTACCTCAGGGATCAATTCTTGGCCCTTTGCTCTTTTTAGTTTACGTTAATGATCTACCTACTGCTATCTCTCATGGGACTGTAGGCCAATTCGCAGATGACAGCCAAATTTTATATAATTATAACCCAAAAAATCCACATTCATTGTCAACCGTACAACACAATATCATGGAAGATCTAGAATCAATAACATCATGGTTTAAATCCAACTCACTTCTAGTAAATGCAAAGAAAACCCAAATAATGGCAATTGGAGAGAGGAGAGTGAAAGCAACACCATTGCCGAATCTATTCATCGATAATCAAATTCTTACCTATGTCAGCCAAGCTAGAAATCTTGGAGTGGTATTCGATGATGAAATGACTTACAAGAGCCATATTAATCAACTAATAAAAACTGCAACTTACAGATTAAAAGCAATCTCAAAGCAACGTAAGTTCATTCCAGCAGAACTATTCAAAAAAGTCATTGAGGCAAAAATAATCATGCCCTGCTTATACGCTTTAGAAGTCTGGTCTTCTTGCACAAAAACACAAATACGGCGTGTGCAAATCAGTATCCAGAACTGGGCGGCAAAATTAATTGCTGGCAAAAGGAAATTTGAGGAGATGGGAGATCTACTAGATGAAATTGACTGGCTTCCAATCAAAGACCTTGCTGAATTACGCACTGTGTGCACAGCTCGCCAGTCAGCACTTGGATTATATGGATCCACCATGCAATATCTATTTAAGAAATCCCATTCAAGGTACGATACACGTAATAAACTGTACATACTTCCACGTGTTTATACCGACCGTGGCAAGAGATCGTTCTCCTTTCGTGGTGCAGAGCTACTTAATAAATATAATCAATTTGAACACTATAATAAAATGAAATATAAAAATGAAATTAAAAACAGTCTTAAAACAACAGAAATATAACTATTATGTAGCGTAATCAATTTGTCAGACATCAAGAATCAACTGCATTTAACTGAGTCTTACTTTTACTTGTAATTAATTATAAAAGCCTAGAAAACATTGTATTAAGTTGTTTATATGTCTTAAATATACTAATATCTATCTATCTATCTATCTATCTATCTATCACACACACACACACACACACATACATACAAATGCATACAATATAAATACAAATAATACACATACAAAGATATACAAATACAAGTATACATACAAATGCATACATGCATGCATACACATGCATACAATCAATGATAATTCAGCCAGCATTGTATGCATTACCTGTCTGGAGCTGCTGTTGCGAAACATTATTGAAAAAATTCCAACGTGATGTCATTAATAAAGCATCAAAAATTGTACTTTGTAAACGAAAATTTACACAAATGAACGATAACTTAGAACAATTAAATTGGTTAAATGTATTCCAGGAAGATGAAATTCGAACAACAATGTTAGCAAAAGAACTTATTACTTCGGACATTACAACTGTATACAACACTAGACGGAAAGGGGAACCACGCCTACCTCGGGTCACAACCGATCGTGGAAAACGCAGTTTCTCTTTTCGAGGGGCGAAACTCCTTCAAAAGTACTCCGCTTATAATTCTTTAAATTACAATCAATTGAAAAGTACAATTAGAAATAAATTAACAGAAGTATAATTATGTAATCCTATATTATCAAACCAATACAAAATACAAAATACAAAAATACATTATATCAATATAGAAAATATTAGTCAGACATCAAGAAGCAGCACTAGCGTAATTAAATAACCAATGTAAATAAATATAATACCTTAATCTTAAAACTGTAAACTGTTTATATGTCTTTAATAAACTGCTATCAATCAATCAATCAATCAATCACACACACACACACACACACACACACACACACACACACACACAATTAGTCGATTAATAAGAAGGAGAATGACGATGCTACCGAGAACTTGCACCATTATTGGAGACATTTGAATTTCGCGGACTCACTCGAAATATTTCTGTAACCATTTATAGCATCAAGTCACCTTCAAGTCTGTGTTATGCTACCGTTTTCGTTTCTGTACGGTATACTGTATATATAATATAGCTAAAGTCAAATCGTTTTTCGAAGTGTTGATAAAATGCAATGCAATAATTTGACTAAATTAATTAGTTATTGGTCATCATCTACATATGCTACCAAAATCTGATTGGATGTTACAATTGTTACAACTGTATGGCTAAATTTGATCATCGTCTTATGTGGGATGGCATGTGGAAATGTGGAACTTATGTGGGATGGAATGCGGCATTCTCTTGAAAGTGGCATTACCCAATGCTCATCAATCTCTCTTTTAGGGATTGTACCATTGCAAAAATTGATCTAAAGTCCCGAAGTGATAACTTACCAATATTAATACATTTTATGCATGCGTTCGCCTTTGCGTTTGGTTTCCATGCCTTCGCTCCTTCCATTGTACAGCATGTTTTGTAAGAGATATCTGCGGGCTGACCTTTCATTTTGCCCTTCGTGCACGTACCTCGTCGAAGATCATACTTCTTATAGCATACTGCACGACATTCTAACAAATAAGAAACAATGGCACAAAATATATAGCATAATACATATTGAGCAAAAACAAAACTATTTGACCATATGTAGCCTCGTTTGGTATTGGTAACTTCATTACTTGGCGAGGAGTCATTTAAACTAGATATATCTTCAATCATCTAACTATACATTTATTTTTATTTACTTTTTAATGTGTGATTTATCCAGATATTGAAAACGATGAATAACATATATGTCTAATAAATACGGTTATTATTACGTCTTGCCACATGTTACTGTGAGCCAAAGCCTGCTTTCAATGCTGAATGTAACTTATTGATTTAATGATTTAATAAACTTATTCATCCACTTCTTGATTATTAATATCTCTCCAGTTGTGCGTTTTCCATTTGATTGGGGAGGGTGCGTGCTAACTTTTTAAGGGTTACGAAGCCTTTAGGACCAATCAGAATTGAGTATCGAATTTGTTAAACCTTTTTTACAAACAGACTCCATGGGAAGAAATCTAGTGGGCTGTGAATAATGTTTAATAGTTAACCCAACCTATCCCCATTGTAAATATTGAGTGACCCGCGTGATCTTTCCCAAAATGATTCAATGAACACAACAAGGATTTAGATGGGAATAAAATACCAATGACATCAACTGTCCTCCCACTGTCCTCCATTTAACTCATAAATTTAACACATGACAATATTCGAAGGGAATAAAGTAGTCGGAGATAGTAGCCTAGTAGTAGTAGTAGTATTCGCAGACTCACTGTCAAAATGTAAAGTTGGTAAACTGCTTTACCAAGTTCTCATTTTGGCAGGGGGTCTGCGAGCAGGGGCTCAGTATAGATTAGTATAGCCATACGGTAGTTGTTAAGACAACATTACTGTATAATGTGATCAATCTATATACTAGTACATAATAATAACTGAACGCAAAAATCATACATTCATAACGCAAAAAATCATACATTTATATTTGCAAATATGAATGTATGATTTTTGCATTTATTTATTAATAAATAGCTCTGCATATATTATATGACAACGATCACTGATAAAACAGAAAAGACTACATAGTATATAGTATAAAGTACAGTAATATAAAGGTACTTATGTATCTTTGCTGTTTTAATAGTGCTCAATGCCATAAATGCAGAGCTGTTTCATAATAAATAAACGATAAAATCAGACATTCATATTTGCTACTATTTAATAGTTTCACGCCAAGGCGATCATCAAGCCTAAATAAAATCAGGCCATCAGATTAAACTGCCTGATATGATCGTCTTGGCGTAAAACTAAGTACTAGATATGAATGGCTGATTTCTTCGTTTATTTAGTATATATAGTACTTATATATAATAAATTTTATGTTTATCTAATAGCAGATAATATGGGGCTCTATGTCTTCATTTGACAGAGCGGTAAATAATAATAATATATACTGTATATATATATATGTATATATATGCTATATTTAGTGACACATGATCACATTATATATAACATACTACTTTTATGCACATTGCACAGTATACTGAACTTCAGCCTGTTAAAATTGATAAATAAATCAACTGACAAATAAATCGCCGATTGATCTTACCCATCAGTTGACAATGTTGAAATAAGATAACCAACAACACAGCTAAAGTAAATGGCCTAGACGTCTTTTCTTTGAAGCTACCCGTAATAGACGATGGAACTTTCATTATTAATACTATAGATGCTGCCTAGTTGACAGTGTTCTCGTACATCTGAATGAAGATAAATGGTATCAAATTTTCTCTCCAAGATTATGGTTTGCTGTTTTCCGATATTAAAACAAAATATCCAGCGGTTTGTTTTCTTATTAAAAATGCGGTATTATATCAACTTATTTTGATCACCGAAATGTCTCAATAATTCTGATCGATATATTAATATCGGAATTTACTCTGACTTGAAACTCCAGCGACCATTCACATCGCCATATACTGTAGCCCAGAAGTTCATCACAGATATAGGAAGTTAAATTGACTTCTTGCGGAATTAAATTATATAGCGCAAGGGTTGCAAATGACGAAAACGAACAGTGAAAGTCAATGAATCACTCAACTGGATTTGAACTCTTGACATTCGATTAATCTCTCTGTTTCTTTTCTATCATCTCTTTATTCTACAAGAAAATAACCTGACGTAGACACATCTACGACATCCGGCTGTAGAATATCATCCTTTGATATAAATAAGGGATGACAGAAGTAAGAGTGTCCGACCAGGATCACGTCATTCATGACCTCTCTTTGGCTACGTTGGTTGAAATGCATGACTACGGCCTTCGGAAAAGGACTTTTTGTGAATTTTAATGTTATTTCAACATGATTGATAAAATAAAGAAAACAGAGATAATTCTCAACAAGATAAATAATCTTTAATTCGTGTCTTGCAATGAAGATTGTGTCGCAATACGCTACTGAAGGTACCAGTTCAATTCATTCTTAGTACTGCATCTTATTCTTAGCCTCGGAGGAATGGCTCTTTGTCACTAAACGCTACAGACACTGACTGGCAGGTTATAAGATAGAGCAAAGATAGAGCGATACGAAGTAGTTAAGAGTCTGCGTTGGACCAGCTAGCGAACCTGTCACCACCCCAAGCACCAGTAAATAATAAATGTAATCACGCCAAGCACCAGTCACACTGATAATCAGTGGAAATTAATAACTAATTAGAATCTGAAGTTAAGTAACAGATTGAATTACAATAAAAATTAGAGCGCAAGTGGGCGGAAAAAAGGCTAGCATCTTGGCTATTTCTCGTTCGACGAGGCATACTACTCAAGCTACAAAATGGATATATAAAGGCTAGCAAGACGTTAGTAAAATGCGTGGCTAGCTAGCAAATTCCAATCAAGAATGAATTAGATAATTAATTACCTTCCGCTTAATTTGACCTCCATGTGATGGCTTCCTTATAAGGTCATCGCGTGTACACATTAGGCAAAGCATGTATTCAACCAAGAAGATCCAATCGCTGCGTCGACTTCACGTGCTGATTGCGTGCGTAATGAATCTGTGCGCATGCTACCTGGCCCTGGCTCTTGTAACCCAGGTTACTTACTGCACTGATTGTGCCCTGAGTCATTGACTGTGTGTCGTCACAATGGGTCAAGTTTAACTCATCCTAATTAAAAGTACGTAGTCCCTTAAAAAGTGTGTTCGGTTTCTGTCTCTTCCCGCATCGGCCGATAACCAACGTACACCTTCTAACTAAATAGTTGGTATATCACCCCACATTTTCGATATTCTCCAGAAATTTATTCAGTTGTTGCTTGATTTCAACATTTTCCAATCAAATCTAGTACACAACCGTTGTAAATGGGTGGGGATGAGGCTAGTAGTCTAGTCAATCTGTGGTTAAACCTAAAAAATTGCAACACAAGCTTTTGCAGCTTTAATGAATAGATAAGCCTCTGTAATAACATATTAAAAGTAGAGAAAAATCCACGCCGGCAAAATAGCTAAACTTGAGGATTAAACATTCAGGCTGCATGAAAGCGAGTCTTGGAGAAAAACAAAAATTCAAAAACATTAGAAGTCATTAGGATATTGATTAACAAAACATTTAAAAAAAAATTTGTCTGTATAGTATATTAATACAGAAACAATAATGCTATTTATTAAAAAATAATCATATGAATTATGAAATAACAGCCGAGCTATATCCATGGGTAGAAACATTCAGCACCTCGACAGAAATAACCTAAAAAAATATATGAAAACAAAATAAACAATAATAAATAATACCGCTAGCAAATCTACAAATGATGTGGCAATACCTATATTACTATTGGAAATGTATTTGATAAGCAGTGAACTCATGATGAAATATTATATGTAGCACCAACGTCACCTGACTAGTTACTACCCATGCGAAAAACAGTTCAAGAGTTCATGAATAGTTCATGGACATTAAATGGCCCCAATTTTCATGAATTGTTATGCTGTTCGCAAGGTCGTTCAATAACTCAGAATAATAGAATAAGAGAATAATTGTGATACAAAATACAAAAGAATGAGGGGATCTATGTTCTTCTAAGGATCTAAGTTCTGTATTAAAATAAAACGTATCATATCTCATTGGGATACCTTTTTGACATAACATCAGCACATCTATCGACTAATTTTCTAATAAAACAAATTGCGCATAGCCCATGACATTCGGAACATCAAGAAAAAGAAACTTTTGCAAAGCGTGAAAGAAAGCGTTACTTAAATATTATATATATTAGAACTCTGGGCTCCGGGAGCTAATATTTTTGGTTCTGAAAACAGGAAAATTGAATATAAGTTATTAAACTTGTTGATACAATGATAGCACAGTAGAATTAGTAAATCAGTGTCAACACCCAAAATAACATCATTGGAGTAGAGTGAGCAGTATATATCTGTAGCCTACTAACAACCCCTGTAAAAAAACACATGAGTTCATGAACAGTTCATGAACTTCATGATCAGTTCATGCACAGTTCATGAACTTCATGATCACTTCATGAACATTTTCTTGTGTGTCTATGACTGTTCTAACAACCTCTATAAGAATATATATGTTCCTGAACAATTGGGCAATTTCCAGTTCATGAACTCATGAAATTTTTTCACAGGGGAATAAGCAAATCAGATTCAGTATGTATATACATGAATGTAGCTCATGATAAGAATATCTTTAAAAACATCAAGATGTCAAAAACACACGAGAGTTTCAATGAATAAACATAAAACGAGCAAGATTTGACAACTCGACAAACACGGAGAGAATATCTTGGATTACAATACTAAATCATGATTTTATTTCCAATTAATTTACTTGGAAGCTGATCTGCCTAATATAACAAGGCTAAATCATCCATGAATGCAGTACTAGTTTTGATATTGGTTTGACAACAAAATTCATTTACCGCTTGTTTGTTGATCTTGAGACAAAGGAAAAAGATTGAAAAGCCGTAAAGTTTCTACTATGATTACACAAACATTATTGAAAATATACAAAATTAAATCGATTCAGAACATTATGACTATGATTTAAATTCGGCTTATACAGCGAATATACCTTAAAACCTAGAAAATGGAGCCCAAAAACAGGTGTCGACTTATACATCGGAAAATACGGTAGTATTATTTGGACTTTAGCATTTACGTGAATAGAATTTCGTATAAATATAGAATAATTTGTAAGTTTTGGTTAGAGTTGAAGTTAGAGCATGAAGAAGTCAACAACAAGAAGAATTATAAACTGTATTAAACTGCCAAAATCAGGGGCGCAAATTAGTGGGGTGCGTGGGGGGGGGGTTGTCTAACCCCCCCATTTTTAATTTTTGGCCAAAAGTCGGTCCCTGTCGATCCTACGATAACTTTGCAAATAACTAGCTTAGAAGAACAGAAAGTAGTTTTGAGGGATTTTCATATTAAACTTTACTTTCAAGTAGGACGTTCCAGACATTCTAATGAATAAAGTACGCAGTTCAGAATAATAGATATGTGAATAGATAGAAATTTAAATAATCGCTTATATGAATTCATGACTATCGATACATTTCCGTCGTTAATTGGTTTTACTTTCCGTCATTTTTCGAAGAATTGTTAGCACATCCAACAAACCATTTACAAGTCACACCGCCTATGAAATGAATGATGAATAATGTGATATTTGTCTGAAAACTGCTCCGTCCATGTGATTAGTATATATAGTTGAAGTGATAATGTGACTGGACTGCTAACGGTATAATTTAATTTCCTTTGTATTGCAATATTGTATTTTTTTTTTCGTTTCTTTTGAGACCGTCAGACAAGTACGTGACTCATCTTCAAAACGTTTAGAAAATTCTGAAACATGTCTGCATGAATTGCGGCAATACCAAGAAAGCACGGAATCACAAAGTCAGAGCTTTATGCCAGTACATCATGATCCTGGTTTGCGTAGACAAATTAAGAATGATGAAGATAGAGATTATGTATTTAGCATGGGCCCATTTCAGCCATTACTTCGATCCTATCCCAGAAATAGTGATGTCGACCCTTCGGAGCAGAGCAGGTTCTATGTTGATTGGTTTAGAGAATTTCCACATTTGGAATATTCAATCGCAAAGGATGCTGCATATTGTTTCTGCTGTCAACTGTTTCCTACTGGATTAGGGCATGAACAATCTTCCGAGGCGTGGGTTAAAGGAAGTGTTCGGCAATGGCACAAAATGATGAAAAGTAGAGGTAAAGTAAAGAAAGGGAAACTCTCGAGCCGTTTCGCAAATAAGAGTCACAAATCTGCAGTTGAAGCCTCTTTTGAAAGGATGGCTGGATGATGCTGTAAAACGCCCCCAGCGAGCTGTGTTCATTTACTGGGACTCCCAAAATTAATACATTGACCTTCTCCGTGAGCAGCTGAAGGAGAGAATTTGATAAGAAGCAAGCAGTGCAAAGTTCTTTGCCGTAATGGCCGATACTACACCCTATACATCTCACAGGGACCAATTATCAGTTATAGTGAGATACGTGTCTACTGATGGTGAAATCAAGGAACGTCTCATTGATATGCGCATAACAGATGACAAAACAGGAGACGGTCAAGCAAAATCAATCATTAAATCCTTGCAAAGTCAGGGATTTGACACTGAAGCAGTTGCTTTTCAATCTTATGATTACACAGCCTCAATGTACGGTAAATTTAAAGGTTGCCAAGCAAAACTGTCTGAATATCTGAAAAGAGAAATTCCATGTACTTCCCATGTCTTGCTCATCGCATCAACATCACGGTTGAACACAGTTGTGCATCAAGTAGTGTTATTTCAAACATGTTTGATACATTGCAACTTGCCTATGTATATTTTTCAGTTCCAGTACAAAAAGATTTGCGATCTTCAAGCAGCAGCTGGAGGAAGATGTGAATGCTGAGAGCAATGTGCAATTGAGGAATCTTTCCGGTACAAAATGGGTTGCACAATGTGAATCTTTAAAAGCTGTGTGGTCTAGCCATGATGCTATCATTTCTGCGCTGGATAAGGAAATGGGAGAGGGATATCGTTTTACAGCAAACAAAGCAGAAAATCTTTCATTGAAGATTGTTTCGTTTGAATTTATTGTTGCATTAATGTTCGTTCGAAACGTTATGACCAAAACAAAAATACTAAATGTCAATATCATGCAGACAGTTAAGGTAAATGTAACAGATGCGCTGGAGGCAACTTCTGCTACTATACACACCCTAACTTCTATTCGCAAGGATGAAGATGCTATAAATCAGCAAGTTGACGCATCAATAAAAGGTAGAATGGATCACGATGTGGATCTTGGTTTAGAGTTTTCAAGACGCCATCACAGACGCCTACAGCCAAGGAGATACGATGAAAATGCAGCTAACAGTGTTGAATTTACTTTACAAAGCTTTTATCGCACAGAATTTTTAAAGGTACTTGATACCCAGATCAAACTTTTGAAGGAAAACTATGAAGATGCATTCAAAATTATTGAACCTGTTGTTTTGATCTTTAAGCCACCGTACAATGAAAATGTAAAATCGAATCAGGTTCAACAGCTTCTCAATCTTTTTCCAATTTCCGCAACCTAATATCGAATCATTGGAAAGTGAAATTGAAATATTTCGAATTCATAGCAAAGATTACTTGACAGGGTGCAATTATTTTAAAGATTCTTATAGCTACTGTCTTCAGTACTCGAATGTTTTCCCATTAACATTGCGTTGTCTGAAGCTACTATTGACAGCACCAATAACATCTGCCTCGTAATGAGCGAGCTTTATCCAAGTTAAACTTAATAAAAAATTTATTAAGGAGTACAACTAGTCAAACACGTCTCCATGGTCTAATGATTTTGGCAACAGAGAGAGACATCACAGATGCATTAAATTTGGATAATGTTCTGAAAAAGTGGTCTAAGGCACCAAAGACTGCAAAGACAGATGAAAATATAATTACTTTAATTCACATTTCAAAGTAATAAATGCTACATGATTATCATTGATAGAAAAATATATTGTATTCATGTTTGACTCAATAGGTAATGATTCATGTTTATGTAATGAATTTTCCATTTATACATAGTAGTGAATTTATTTTGTTAATTTTAAGAGTGATCAGTCCACTGTGCCCATGTAGTACATATATTAAATTTGATTTATAAAGTATTGACATATGTTTTTTTTGTGATTCTAACAAGTGCTTTCCTAGTAAGTCAGAATATCCACAGTAGGTGCGCCAATGTAAGAAACTTTCTTAACAAATGTCGGAAACATGACACAAAACTATGAGAAATTTTAAGAAAAAAATCGGTCCCTTTTTCCAGACACCCCCCTAAGATTAATTTCAATTTGCGCCCCTGGCCAAATTTACGAGGCAAGTCGTCATGTTGATGATCAATTGATAGAAAAAAGTGTGAACGCCACAGAGCAATGTCCGTCTACAAAACACAGAAGTTTCAAAAACAACCGAAACAGTTTCAAGCCGCGAAAAACACGACAAATGACGCATGTGGCTGACGTGGAACCAAACATGAAATTTAGGAGATTGCCCTGTCATCAATTTAGAGTGTCACAAATGCAAGAAAAAGGGTCATTTGCATAAATTTTGCTTTACAAAATCACAAGTATCGCAAAACTGTATTGAAATTGCTCACATTAGCAGCCATCAGGAAAATTTAATTGATCTACAAAGGCCATAGAAATCACAGCAAGCAAGTAAATTGGATACTGGGGCAGGATGTGACGCAATGGGAATCTTCACAAATTAATGGGGGCTAATGATGTTGCTTCCAGCCTAAAAATGAACATTTAGTTGGACCAAATGGTTCCCATCTAGAGTTCTGGTATGTTATTATGGAAATATTTCATGAAACTCATAAGTACAAGGCCAAAGTACACATTTTGAATGAAGTAACTCTTCCTTCCTTAAGCAGAGCAGGTTGTATTGCTCTCAAATTGATTCCTAAAGAATGGCCTAAGGTCCCGTTACAGGCATTATCCCTGGGACCCCTACTGTGAATATACTGTGAATTATGAAATAGACATTCCTCTGTGAGACATTAACTTGAATAGATCTCTTACAACGTTATTAAATCTTTGTTGATTTGTCTTGTCTTTAAAGGGGCAAGATTGACCGGCGACCGCTGCGAGCACAAGTTGAATTTATGCTTAGCGTAATTCAACCGTCTCGCTTTGAAACTATTGTTCTACGCAGGCCTAATCTGTTATAAATTCATGTCAACAATGTACATTGTGTTATGAACAATAAACATGCACGTGATCCGAAGTGCGTAGCGCCTGCCGGTCATTTTTGCTCCTTTAATATACAAACTTATGATGCAGAATGAATCATATATTATACAAATGCCTTCTACAAAACCACTAGAGATGTCCTCCCTACGGAGACGGAGAGTCACAATAAACAAATACAAAAACAAATGCTTTACATGAAATTTTAAATTAAACATGAATTAAATAATGAGTATGATAAAAATGTGTTCATTTATCACAAACGACAGTCCAGATATTATGTATTACAGTTGTAAATTGTAGCGACGCTGATCTTGAGTTGACGATATTTTGTTTTAAATTCTTCGGATATTGTTATTTATCGACTGGCATTAAAATCTTTGTTCGGATGATTTCCATATGGTAGTGAAGGAGAGTGATGTCTGCTCATCCATATGGTTGTATCTGAGGTAATGATGATGTCTACTGGCAGACAAAAAGGGGCTTTGAAAGGACTTGCTAGTAGAGCATCTAATTAAATATGTACAGCATATTATCAATACCAAGCAAATGAATGCATAATGAAATGACTGAGAAGAAACGTAAGGTGTCACTCATTTGAGGCATTTGAGAGATAATTATAATGTTCTTGTTATTTTGTGATTAACGACGATGAAGATTGCCATTAACGCCGGTATGACCAAATTGATTTGTCGAATTACAGTTCCTTTATAGACATCGCTAAATATATTTATATATGAACGAACTGTTGTGGATCCAACAACGGATAACGAGAACATTGTTGACAATTTAAATATAAGTAATTTAAGTAAGTTAACAAGAATTCGACGGAAGTCGTCGCCACCCAAGCGATTTGGTTTCACTGTATAGTTTCTTAGAATCATTTAGAGTTTCTTGGAATTATGTAACTTCCTAACGGATGTGCTCATATAGCATAGTTTTGCTGACTTTTGTGTTAAAGATATTTAGAAATGTAGTCGTTTAAGATTCAAATGGTCTTGAATTTTTATTGATTATGATGATTGGATTTATGTGAAATGAATGACTCCATGGTGTTTTTAGATTTAAGAGCGTAGCTCACAACATTATTTGAATTCCTGGCTATACTGATGTATATTATTGATGTTACTTTGCTTATTTGGAAAGCCCTCTTGGTGGATTTAGATTGATGTACAATCGTACGTACTGCAGATTGTGATTGATGTTCTGATTGAACAACACAATACTGACGTTGAACATTGTACAATAGCATTTAGCTTGAATTGATTTATTGAAATAATTTGCTAATATGCCACCCATAATCGAAAGAAATTTGAAACAACTGAAATTAGAAGAGTTGAAAGCAGCATGTATTGAACTTGGTTTATCTGATGCTGGTACAAGGGCAGAACTAATTAAGCGTATAGAAGAAGCTCAACCTTCTGATGAAAGTGACAATGATGATGCAATTGATGAAACTGATGCAATTAATGCCAGTAATAGCGTAGCTATAAATCCTGAAACGTCATCGATGATGCAAATGATGATGCAAATGATGCTAGATTGCAGCAAGAAAATGCAATACGTGAAGAGAGACTGTTAAAAGCTATTAGTGAACTTTCACCTGGTAATGCGTTATCTGAGAGACAAAGATCATCTAGCCCTCTCAGCCTAGACAGTACTGTCGGAGAAGATCCCAAATTAATCGTCGACCGTTTCAATTGGCTCTTTGATGATCCGAAGAAGAAAATAGAAAGAGTCAGCTTTGGATAAAAAGGCAACGGGAACCACGTGGCATTAAAAGAAGGGATTAAGTCGTTGGAACGATCCGAAGAAAAGATAAATGGTTTAATTGGCGATAAACGAATATATTTGGATGCCACTGAGATAAAATGTATCATTGATCAACACGCTAACTTAAGTGAAATTGTGTTTGAACATAGAAAAGAAGTGTCAAAAATTTGTCAAGAAGAAGAAGAAGAGAAGAGAGCAGGTGGCCTACCAAATGGTATTTTACCCCCTGAATTCCACGGAGACATTAATCATTTCCCTTATTGGTGGGAATCATTTGATGCGGTGGTGCATAGTAACCCAAAGGTGTCCCCTTTTTACAAGTATCGGTATCTTAGACAATCATTGAAGGGTACGGCTTCTAGATGTCTAGATGGATTTTCTTCTTTAGTTGAAACGTATAATGCTGCATTGGAACATGTAAAAACACGTTATGGACAGCCTAGGCAGATTGTCAGGTCTATAGCGAAGTCCATTATTGATGTACAACAATTATCAATCAGCTCGGATTCCAAGCAATGGAGGACGAACTTTGATTTAATTTCAGGGAAAATGCATTTATTAGAATCATACGCAGATAAGATTGACAACCCTTTACATGCATTAATAATTCCCATACTGGAATCAAAGCTGCCAGCTGATTTGAAGACAGAATGGGAAAAGGAAATAATCACAAAGTATGAAGATAACGAATTCCCAACTTGGAAAAGATTTTGTGATTGGTTTTCAAGAGAGGTACGTTCAAGAGAAACGGTTGACTGGAACCAAGAGAAAGCTGTAAAAAGAGTTATTAGACAACCACCTGACGATCAAAAAGATGCAAAGGTATATTCTGCTCAAGCACTTACAACGGAAACAAGTCGAAATAGAGGAGGTGCAAGATCAAAATGTATTCATTGTGAGATGACTAATCATGATTTGGAAAATTGTTTTCTATTTGCAAAATTAGATATAAAGGACAAGTGGTATTTTACTAAAGCAAAAGGATTGTGCTACTTATGTTTAGCTCCTCATCATAGATGGATGGAATGTACTAGAAATACAAAATGCACAACAAATGATTGTGGTAAATCTCATCATGAATTGCTACATTTTGATAGTCGACCTGAAGAGTCGGAACGTGTTATCCAAGCAAATACTTCTAAAAGTCGTTGTTTATCTACTAAAGGAAGAACTGTATTTACGTCAAAGATTATGCCATCTGCAGTTGCATTAATGACCAATGGAGGAAAATCATCTAAAGTTAGAGTAGCATTTGATTCAATGTGTAAAGAGACATTTGTTACAGAAAAAGCAGCTAGGAGAATCGAATTGGATATATGCAAAACAGAGTTAATTGAAATTACAGGATTTGATGAGAGAGTGTCTCATTTAAAAACTGGTCGTGTTGACTTTGGACTTTCTCCTGTGAATAATTCTAGTATAAAAGTTCATATCAATGCTATTGTTAAACCTGGAAAAATTTGTGCTCCACTAGATGCTGTTGAGATTGATTTGGAACGTTGTACTCACTTAATGAATATCTGCATTGCAGATGAATTGCCCCATAACGAATGTGAAGTGGATGTTTTAATTGGTATCGATTTCTTTTTGCAATTAGTATGTGGGGAAATAATACGCCATCCAACTGATGATTCTCTACCTGGAGCATTGCGAACTATATTTTGTTACGTATTAATTGGCTCAAATCCCTTTGTTGGGAAGAAATCAAAATCATCGTGTTTATTTGTAGATTGTAAACCGCATACCAAACTAGAGAAAGAGGTGGAAAATTTTTGGAATCTCGAAGCAATAGGAATTAAGGACAATAATAAACAGTATACTTTAGACGAACGAACAGCTGTTTCAATATCTGAGAAATCTATTCGTTACGACAATAGTCATTATTCTGTATCGTTACCATTTCGAGATGATGGACATATACCATGTAATAATTATCGAAATGCAAGGAAACAACTATTGTCAATTGAAAGGCGTCTGGGGAAAGATAAAGAAAAAAAGGAAGCGTATAGTCCAGGAGCCCCAGAGCCCAAAAGCTTACCTCAAGTACGCCACCCCGGCTGGGAAGAAAAAAAGCGAAAAACAGACAAATTATATCAAACTATGAAATATTTTGCATGTTAGCCTTTGTGAAAAGTGACCAGCGCTACAGCATTATTCGATGTGTTCATTCTTGATATTTACTTTTTCTTCTTCGCCAACATCTTGAAAATTCCCAAAATCGCAAGGTCCAATGTGTAGATCCATGCCCCTGGGACTACTTTTCCGTAAACCATCATGGCGGATGTGAAAGTTTGAATTTCTGGTTTTATACTTTAAAATATATTTTTGATTGTTTTTGTGGTTACATGTCGGAGGTAGATATGCAGAAATGTCAATAAATGAGTATCAGATTATATTCAACAAGCATGAGATGTTTTCTTGTGGAAAAGTACAACATCTAGCTAATTAACTACGATGGGGTAGGCCTGTTAAAGTTTCTGCAAAGATAACATGCCTAATAGCCTATTCTAAATTGTCCACCTTCACCTTCGTTTGACGTTCACCTTCAACATGCCTAATATCGATATTTTTACTGCAAGATGACCTACAAAGGTTTTAGGCTGTCTCCTATAATGATTGTTCAACTTTTTGGGTTGGTAACTTTACGATTTTTACCATTACGATGTCTATCATTCATTAGGATGATAATTATGCTATCATCTATAATCACAATAGTCAAATTGTCACAACAATATAAGCGATGAAAGTGATTATTATAGACTGAAATTGAGGAACAGCTGCAAGCAAACCATACTTTGTTTATTGATGAATTCACGTTTAAAGATTATGTTTACCTTTAGCCCTAGCCTAGATATCAATGCATGAACATGATAGACTATGTAAACTTCATGACATTTGGCAATTAACAATTCACCAGAGCCTGATTATTACCTAGTGTACATTATACATATCACTGGAAAAGACTTAACTAGCAAGGTCAATCAAGGTAAGAAGGACTTTATCTGATTACAGTAATTACTTTTCAATCTAGGTTTATTATAATATTTTATAATAACTAAAACAAACAATTAAATATATGAATTCAGCTGATCTAAATTCTAACTATTAAACTTATAAGAATGTCCTTTATTTACAATTATTTAGCTAACTATATTACTAACTAGCCTACAGCTTATTGTTTTGACCAATGGACAATGCGATATGTCCATTCTACATGAAAATTGTACATATATCAAAACGCAAAATAACAGAAATTTGTTTCCAATATATACTATTCCAATTAATCTATTTTAATCTAAAACTGTATTGAATACCGTATATTGCCGTGTATAAGTCGATACCACATATAAGTCGAACCCCGTTTTTGAAGCAAGATTCTGGTATTAGAGTAAAACATATAGTCATATTTTAAGTTGAAAAAAAGTATTTTATTGTACATGTCAAACAATAATAAAAAGATTATTTTACTTTTCTTTTGCGTAAAAACGAATCTATCAAATCATTTTGTTAACATTGATCGTTCTCTTTCGCCAATCTAGAACTAATTATACACGGCAATATACGGTAAAAAGATTACGTTCTATCCATCAGTTTCTTCCTCGCTGTTTCCATCCTCCTCACTTTCTGAATCAGAGTTCAATAGAACATCATCATTTCGATTGTTGCAACTTGGGGGATTACTTTCCTCCTTGCGATTACTGCATTGATCATCAGTGTTGCATTTACAAACATCTGTACAGCTCAAGGTGTTAACTCTGCACGAGCAAGCGTTTGTTTTGCACTCTCCTTCACACCCACATGATACTAATGCTAACAAATGACTCGGAGCAGGATCTTTTTTTAGCCATTTTGGAACAAGTACACCGTCCATGTTTTGCCATCCGGAGGTTGTTGCATCTGGAAGCAATGGTTCAGCAACAAGGCATTGTTTCCAAATTGATGCTTGGTAATTTGCTCTTTCAAAGTGTAATGACATTGTGCTTTTGCAAGGAGGCAATTGAGAAGATTGACAATTTTTGGAGCAAAACAAGTTGTACCTAGCTTCATTGATATGCTTTAGATTTTGTTTCCCACATAATGCACAGACAAACTCCTCTAGACCATTCATGGTATCGACATCAAGGCAAACATTCTCCCCCAGTTTAGATAAATGTGTGTCAAATTTTCCTTCTAGCAAAATTTTGACTGCTGATTTCTTTCCTTTTCCTTTAAAAGAGCTGGTGGAATCGCAGCCTGTGAGTGCATGCAATCCCACCAAGCTCTCCAAATGAGATCCTAATGCATTTGCAATCTTGTTCAGATTGACAATTGAAGAATTTTGCCTATAGTTTTTAGCAGAATTTCACAATCAAACTCTATTGAAACACTGGTACCAATGACCATGACATCAGTGTCTGGTGTCCAAATGACGATTGCTTTGGACTTGTCAAAATCAGTTTGATAGGCGTGCCTTGCATGCAAAAGGAGACGAGTGTCTGCTTCCTCTTGAGTACAATGTAGTCCTTCCACAGGCAATTTGACAATCTTTTCTTCCACAACACAAAATTTCCAGCATTTTTCTCCTTCTGTGACATACATGGGAGCAGTTCCTAGTAATGGTAAATAAGCAACATTTTCCCATTCTCCAACTAGGAAGGATACAAGGTTTGTCTTGTTTACTGAAATTTTTAAAAAGGAGGACCAACTATTAAGGCCATATTGGTTTCTGGATTTGATTGAAATACCGGAGTTGCAAATATTCCCCCTACGTAGGCGCTCACAGCCTTTAATTGAAAGATCTGGATAGGTGTCAAACACAACATCTATCCTCTCCCCTCCTTTCCTTTCTTTTGACATGATTAACTTTAAAAGAGCTACAGCAATGTCGGCAAATGTAGCTTTGTTTGATAGACCGGGGAAACTCTGGAGAATAGCCATGCCATCTAGGATGTGGATGGATGGTGGCATAGAATCAAGAAGGCAATTGTTGTCAAGTCCGATCAGAAGATGTTTCAGGGCAGCTTTATCTGTTTTGTTGAGGCTACCATATGACATTGCCAGCGACCATGGGAGTGGGCCTAGTGGATACTTTAATACATCTCTCATATCCATTGATCTTGCTTGTGCAAGTGCTGCGAATCTTGAAAACAGCGCAACATCTGCTTTCAGGGTAATCAACTTTTCACCAACCTTGGATTTTGTTTCTGTTACAGCATTTTTAAATGTTTTAAGTTTTTGCCTAGGCAGGGTTTCATTAAAGTCTGTTGTGTTATCAATCAGTCTAGTCAACACAAATTTCTGAAATGCCTTTTCTCCTGTATCTCTAGCATTCAGAATATCTTTCTGGATTTCCTTTGAAGCAATTATTCCAGATGCAATGTTCACGAGAGGAGAATTTGATTGACTGTTAAATGGGTCTACCCATGACTTGATTATCGAAATTACCTTTACAATATTCTGTTCATCTCTTTTTATTGATGTCTTTCGGCAGTCTTTATGGCTTTCCTCCGTGTCTTCATTAATATTGACCGTAGTGCAGCATTTGTCGGTCAGGGCAGCTCGCTCATGTGCTATCAAAATCCACTGCTGCAATGCAACGGTGTTAAGGCTTATCCAACAATACCACCAGGTGTTTTTGACTGTCTATTGATTGTTTGCTCAATGGTTTGATCTATTGGGACTTGAGAAAATGACTTTTTTGATCTTTGAACGCAGAATTCTCCTTGTTTTAGTACTTCTGCTGCTTCAGGGTGAGTCTGTGGTAGTAATAGCATTTCAAACCAATATAAACTCATGTACCGTGAGTAATTTGTTCTATCATAGCTGAACATCCAAGGGAGCATTTCTCTTACACACGCCAAGTGTAATTCCCAATCCCCTTCTCTTGTAGCTCTTATGAACCGCAGCAGTAACAGGACAAGATCTATGTAGCTTTTCCAGTATGTTAAAGTTGGATATTCTGCATTCGGTGTATTAAATTGTGCAGCAAAGCTATCGATTTGTGTTGATTCTTCTAGTTTTTCCATGCTCTTGGAATTAGATGATTGCTGGTTAGTAATGTCCTTCACAAGCTTTTTGAACGGAGTGTCATCAATTTGTATTTTATTGTTTGTTTTAGGCAACTCATTATCAAGCCATAGCCGAACAAGGGCCTCCATCACATACTTGTGACACCTAAGGCTGCGGTTGTAATGCTTCCCACTTATTACCCCATTCACAGAACCGACCGAAACTATACCAGACTCCACCATGATGTCCTCTAACCCACTGTTACGGAAACGTACACCAATCACTGCTAACATTGTACAGCAAACATGAAACTCTCCTAATCGCAGAACTGTAGATTTGAATTCCTCATGCTTTCTCCATTTTACCTCTACAGCTTTGGCATACACAGCCTAGTCCATGACAACTATGGTATCTGATTGGCCAAGCTTCCTAGACATTTCATTAGATTTTACCAATAATGTGTAAACGACATCCATTTGTGTCGGTGGTGCATTTATTGCTGGAAGGTAGGTTATGATTGTTTCAGTTTTTGATGTGGACTGTTTTGCATTGAAACCTGACCAATTAGGGACAAGATTAGATATTGAATTTACAAATGCCATGTATCTACTCAAGAGCCATATCCAATGTAACAGCTTTGGCCTTGTATGTGATTGTTTATGCAAGTCCTTCATTAATTCAAATGTATTCTCTTATGTACATGTAGGAATTATACTTGCTTTTTTACCTTGGTTGTAATCTAGGACACCTGAATTGCTCTGTAATAGAGATCTTCTTCTAGTACGTCTAACAATATCTTGCTGGATTTCTGGACCAAATGATTGCCGTTGTAATGCTATGCCCATAGTGCAGTGCAATGTTCCCCCACCAGTCAAAGTTTCCTCACATAGGTCATTGTTGTCCCAACAGAAACTTACTCAAGGTCCACATTTCATTGTGATGGGTAAAAAGCCATCCACAGTGTGATGCAGGAGCTGCTGTTCTGCTAAGGCTGTATTCAACTCATGAACTTGAGACGCAGCAATACAATGTCCAAATCTGTTTAGTATGGTCAATATTTTTTTACTTTTTGTAAGATGATATACGGTAGAGGCAAGGACTATATGTTTAGGTGGTGCATGCTTGCCCTTAGTTGCTGAGAAAACAATATCTTGACCCAGAGACTCAACTCGTTGCTTCAATTTACCCTCAGTTTTGATAGGCTCTTTCGAGAATATATCATTATTTTTGGCACCTTTCAATAGCCAGACTAAGAAGTTATTTAAGGAATCTGGTATGCCTGTGCAACTTAAGTCTACATCGGATGCTCTACTTGGCCATTCAGTTTTCGAATTAGGTGCCAAGATATGATCACGAATTGTAATTGCAGCCCAAAACAGATCCTTCCATGAATCTCTGTCCAGTTCATGCTGGGGTTTCAGTTGTATTTCGCAGTCTTCTTCCTCTGAGCTGCTTTGAGCATCGTCCTTGTTGCACTCTAAGATACCCTGGTCCATTAGATCTAATAGATGAGCAGGGTTGATGGTAGCACAATAGACAATTTGGGAAGTTCTTCTATCTCTTGGTTTATAAAACGCAATGATATCTCCGAATTCATGATTTATTCTTTTTTTTAACCTATCAGCTCTGTAGGAGGAATTTGATAAATAACCCAATGTCTCTAAGTGTTCACAGTATATCTTCCGTAGGTAGGATAGCCTTGCTATAACCTCCCCTTTTGAAATCTGTACTAAAATGCCACTTATAGACTGCATGGCTTCAGCATATACGTCCAGTTCTTTAGTGTTCTCTGATTTAAGTCGAATTATTCTTTTTAATGTTTTAGCATGAATGTAATTTGAATAACAGGAACTATGATATAATGTATCTCCCGCCACAGGATCAACACTTTTCAGTTCTCGAAGAAGATCTTGATCATCTCTGGTGGTTGCTGCAATAATTAATTTGGATTCCTCGTTCAACTCCGCCTGAGTGCATTTGGTTAATGGCTCTACAACTTTGCGTCCTTCACGAGCAGCTTTTCTTTTCTTCTCTCCTAAGATTGAAAAACATCAGCAAGAAGAAGGCATTATTATAATTGTAAAGAAATGTGTTGTATTTCTATGCATGCATGCTATAAAGTATTTGATACATGTAGAAGTAGCTCATTTGTATTTAGAAAAGTGTTCTAATTACCTTGACAAAATATGCATTTTGTTTTATCAAGTTTTTTTGTGTATCCTCGAAGGGATCTTTTTATTGGCACTGTGTAATTGTCGTCCTCTGAAGGAGGGGGCAGTTAATGCTTCTTCTTCAGTCGTTTCAGAACAGGCTATACCGTGAGCTTTCGCAACATTGATATTTTTTTTCAACGTATAATTTTGGTAGCAGAGGCGATGATAGAGCCCCTTTGGAATTTCGAGATCATCGTAAGATTGTAGAAACTGCCAGACATCATCATTTCTTTCATTTGCGCTAGCAATGAATGTGCTCCAACTTTGATCTTTGAATTCCCTAAGATCTAAAGCAAATTATCAGAAATTAGCTCAATGAGGTATACGTATTCAAAATTGTACCTAACTGATACATGTTATTTATGAGATTTACTTGCCATTAAAAGATGCATGGTCCTCGTAGAGGTAGCAGTTACACAAACAATGCCACCAGCTTAATTTTGTCTTTCGACTGATCTTTTTCTTTTGACATATTTTATAAGGAGGCATATTATCAGATAATTCTGAATTTGAACATTTTCTAGAAAAGGGAGAATACCTATCATCATAGCAACCAATATAGACGCGTAGTGAATAAAGTTTTCGAAAATTTGAATATAAATATAGTACTGTACCTTCAATGTGATGATCTATTTCTTTTTCACAGACATTACTTTCGTTCTCCTCCATTAATATTTGAGGCAAAATACTTTGAAAAACAAGTGATGATTGTTTTATACCCTGGCATTCGTAAATGAAACTATAAATTACTAATCCAATGCTTAAAACGATTAAATTTTGTGTAAAGGTCGCAATATTATTGCATTGGAAACGACAGCAACCATTTTGAATTTCTGATAAACACAATTTCACCATAGCAACTGAAAGGAAAGAAGCTGGATCTAGTGAAATCCGAGGCGTTTTGATTCGTACAACTTTAAAATTTCAAGATGGCTCGCACAGCTCGAAGGGATTATGAAGGCAAACGTTAGCGCAGAAAACAAGCTGTTAGGCAGCGAAATATGAAAGGTAACAGGCAAAATTGACTATAACATGGGTTAAACTATATTTTAAAGAAGAAAATTCTTCGCAGGCCGAAACTACGTGCATCCATTCTTCATTTTTAGACTTTTCGGTCTGGGGCTCCTGGACTAGTATCGAAATTGTATGAACGATTATGATCGATTGAGATTTGCTCGTCCAGTGACTTCAGAAGAGAAGGAGAGGTTTGACGAAGAATCTCAATATTTCGTACCACATAATCCGGTTGAGAAACTTGATAGTTTTACAACTAAAACTAGAGTAGTTTTCAATGCAAGTGCAAAAGATATCAATGGCATTTCTTTGAATGATTGTTTGTTATCTGGTCCAGCATTACAGCCAGATTTGATAAAAGTGCTTTTAAGATTTCCATTTCATGAGATTGCATTAATGGGAGATATTAAGAAGATGTTCTGCCAGACATCGATAAACCCTGAACATTATCAATTTCAGCAATATCTTTGGCGAGATTGTGATCTCACCCGTGATCCTATTCGTTACGTAATGACAAGCTTGATGTTTGGAGTAAAACCTTCACCATACTTAGCAATTAGCTCTTTACTTCACCATGCTGCAAAAGATGAGATCAAAGAATGCTTCCCACTGGCAAGTGTAGCAGCTACTCAAGATATTTATGTGGATGATTATTGTGGAGGAGGTAAATCTGTAGAACAAGTTACCAAATTACTATTTGAACTCATTGACATGTGCGATCTTGGTGATTGGGAAATGACAAAGTTTATATCAAATTCCAAACAAATTATGGAAGCTATTCCTGTAGAGAAACGATTAACAAGCTTGATGGTTGATTTTGATTATAATGTAGATGACACTACGAAAGCACTTGGTATTGGATGGGATGTTCAGGAAGATCATTTTTTATTTCGAATAAATCTATTCATTACGAATGTAACCATTAATGTTACAAAACGAACAATCTTAAAGAAGGTATGTCAGATTTTTGATGTATTTGGATTTTTTGCACCTTTTATTATTCGTGCAAAAATTATGGTTCAATCATTATGGAAAATGGAATCGACATGGGATGAAGCACTGGACGGAGAGATTGTTGATATGTTTCATCAATGGGAGGAGGAACTGCTTAGTTTGAATGATATTCGTATACCTAGATTTGTTATATGTGATGAAAAATACAAATCAATAGAGCTACATGCATTCGCGGATGCTTCGGAAAAGGCATATGGGGCTACAATTTATCTACGCAGTGAAGATTTGAATGGACATGTAAAAGTGGATTTATTAATTGCCAAGTCTCGTGTTGCTCCATTGAAACAGAAATCGTTACCTCGTTTGGAGCTGCTTGCAGTACACTGTGCTGCAAATTTAGTTAATTATGTTTGTGATGCATTGCGCATTGTATTTACGTCTATTGAACTTTGGTCGGATTCTGAAATTGCATTAAATTGGTTGAAAAAGTCAAGTACACATTGGAAAACATTTGTGGCTAACCGTGTACAAGAAGTCCATGATCTAGTTGGTAACAAGCATAGGCATCATGTGAAGAGTTGCGACAACCCTGCTGATTTTCTATCGCGTGGCATGGAAGTATCAAGCTTAAAGAATAGTAAATTGTACTGGCATGGCCTTGAATGGCTTGAGTTATCAAAGGAACATTGGCCTTGCTCTGTGATTGAAACTAATTTACCAGACGTTGAAATTGAAGCAAAAACAATATGTCATACAGTTGTATCATTCGTAGAATCTGAGCATTTATTTAACAATTTTGAGCGTTATGATAAATTGGTTTGTATTATTGGTCATATCTTGAAATGGAGGAAGATTGTCCCAAGAAATGTTGATGGAAAATTGACTATTGAAGATCTAAATGTGAGTGAATTACATTTACTGCGGTGTGTCCAACAGGCTCATTTCCCTACCGAATACAAACTATTGCAAGATGGTAACCAGTTAAATGGCGATAGCTCTTTATTGTCTCTCGATCCTATGTTTTGTGAAAATAAGAAATTGATTGTTGTTGGGGGTCGATTGAGAAATTCTCTTCTTCCAGAGGAGACTAAACGTCAGATTATTTTACCAAGTAATAATATCATCGTTGATAAACTCATTATGATGTATCATCTTAAAGGGCATCATTCACCTATTGAGACTACTTTGTGTAATATTCGCACAAAATTTTGGATTATACATGGCAGAAGGCAGGTTATCAAGGCAATCCATCGATGTCTAATATGTAAACATTCAAGTACATCACCGTTGGAACAGAAAATGGGAGATTTACCAACACTAAGAGTTCAGCCTGCTCCTGCATTTTCGAAAGTTGGTTTGGACTTTACAGGCCCATTATACATACGAACTGGGACAGTTGTTACTAAATGTTACATTTGCATATTCACCTGTGCTCTCAGCCGGATGATCCATTTAGAATTAACAAATAATATGGAAACAGAGGAATTTCTTGCTGCCTTTCGTCGGATGACAAATAGAAGAGGACTATGTGATTTAGTAGTTAGTGATAATGCAAAAACCTTTCAAAAAGCATCACGTGTGGTCAGTAACATGAAATTTGAAGCAGATCTCTGGAAAAACCTTGATTCCACTTTAATTGAACGATTTTGTTTGAGTCACGGTATTAAATGGGAATTTATTACTGAACGTAGCCCCTTTCGTGGCGGATTTTGGGAACGGTTAAATCGTTCGTTAAAGACACCTCTGAGAAAGGTTCTTTCAAAGGCTCTATTGAACTATTGTGAAATGTATACTGTTTTAACCGATATTGAATCAGCAGTGAATCAGAGGCTATTGACGTATCAAGGTACCGATTGTAGAGATGTTTTACCAATTACCCCTGCTCATTTGGTTTTGGGACGATCGCTTGGGACCCTTCCCGAACATCTTAATAAAGATGTTACTCTTTCAAAGAGATATAAGTATTTGCAGACGTTACTTACTCATTTTTGGAAAAGATGGTCTCTGGAATACTTACCAAATCTACAGCGTCGAAGTAAATGGCAAAAGAAAACGCCGGAGTTGGACGTCAATGATGTTTGTTTAATTTCAGAGGATAACACACGACGCTCTACGTGGCCTATGGGTCGGGTGCAACAAGTAATACGTGGAAATGATGGTTTAATCAGAACAGTACGACTGCAGACATCAAAGAGGGAACTGAATCGACCAGTTCAGAAATTGCACCTATTTGAAAAATTCTTACCATCCAATGACTTGAGAGTAACCTCTCAAGGGGGGATGATGTTGTGGATCCAACAACGGATAACGAGAACATTGTTGACAATTTAAATATAAGTAATTTAAGTAAGTTAACAAGAATTGGACGGAAGTCGTCGCCACCCAAGCGATTTGGTTTCACTGTATAGTTTCTTAGAATCATTTAGAGTTTCTTGGAATTATGTAACTTCCTAACGGATGTGCTCGTATAGCATAGTTTTGTTGACTTTTGTGTTGAAGATATTTAGAAATGTAGTCGTTTAAGATTCAAATGGTCTTGAATTATTATTGATTATGATGATTAGATTTATGTGAAATGAATGACTCCATGGTGTTTTTAGATTTAAGAGCGTAGCTCACAACACGAACAAACGACGGTATAATTAGTCTCGGTAAACCAAATTGTATTCTTCAGAAGGCTTGAAAATAAAATACGTCGGTGTCATCAATGTAGAGTTTTGTATGAGATAACATTTAATAGATGTTGACTCTAAAAAGGTTGACATAGAAAGAGGGCGATTACATATCCATGCGAAACAGACGGAAATTTTTATTAAAACATACTCAAACCACAGAGACAGAGAGAAATACACGAAGGAATGGCAAAACTGATCAAGAATAAAATACTATTTTAATTAATTTGCTGTAGAAATTCATATATTCCACGAGTCCAGAAACTACATATGATGTTTATTTCATCTCGATCGAAGTTTGATAAATATCAAGTGTGATTGAAAATAGAAATACAATATAAGCTGTTGATTATAGATTGTGGAAATGGAGCTTCGTTTTTTGTTCTTTGAAGGAATCTCGCATTGATAGGTTTGTAAACAGGAAAACAGTATTAAATCTTCACTCAGGTGTTCCTTTAGATAAATTCCTTATACCAGTCTTTGCAAATCACGAAAGTTAGGTAAAACTTTGTTATGGTTTATCGTTATCACCACAGCATGTGAACAGATATCCTGATGTATAAGTGAAAGCTCTTGAGTTATCGGTGGCCTTTTACCTGCTCCTTCCATTTTACCACCATGTTCTGGTTCTTCAGGAAACTTGGCATTCGTGTTATTAAAATTATCGAAGATCAGAAATAAGTATACGCTAGTAAGTATAAGCTCTTGTTCAAGAATGGTTCCAAAATATTTTACTGCAAACGCATTCTAGACGAGGCAAAGCAATGTTTGGAAACGAGTGTTTGAATTTTACGTGCACTATTCCAAGTGTGCGCGTGCAAGGTTTCCCGGTCTGTTTTGACCCTTTAAACTTCAATGTTCAACGTTCGCACCTTCTTCCAAAAAATTCCAAAACGAGGCGGTAGTCTTGACGGCGGGCTAAACTTCAACGTTCACACCTCAAATTTATAAAGTTCAACGTTCACACATTCCTGCTTTAAAATTCACAACGAGGCACAGAAACAAGGAAACGCGTTTATTCATAAAAAATCATTAATGATTAAATATGGTCAGCGAAAGCGCATTGTATATTCAAGATAAATTATCTGTATTTCAATTAAAAGCTATGGCTGATTTCATTTCGTTCAGAATTGATTCTCGATTGAATGTATTTGGTATATTCTGTAAGTTAACACAGATCCATAATTAAATGTTCTTATGTGGCACCATTACAAATGTTATTTTAAATTTCCCTTAATTATATTTGTGTGTGCCTGTCCTAGTCCTCGATGTTCTCTTCTCTGTCATCATAGGACAGAATTTGACAAGCGATGTATCATTTGAAAGGCCGAATTTTGGGGATGTTTCTAGGCTTCTTTTATGTTTTAATTTTATCTTCTGCTCCTCATATCACATCCAAATAAACTTTTCCTGGTCAAACTCTGCTGTGATATTTTTGTCCATACAAATATTCATACCGGCTGATTCCAATCTATTAATACTGTTTTCAACATATACAGGTCTATATGAAGGATTATTAACTGCAGACATGTGATGTGTTTATCAAAATGTAAATCAATTAATAAACAATATGAATATCTGTATTCACTGTAACCAAATTTATATTGTAGCCTACCTTGTTATTAAAACCATGTTTATTATGCAGGTCAATTTAACCCGTTGAAAAAATAAAGTTATATTGGCTTTTACTGCTGAATGTCTTGCTCCATTTCTCTTATTCAATTATTCGTAGTTCAATTGGCTACTAGAAAACATTTAAACATTTGAAACATTTCTTCGAGAAAATCCAACGCAATTTACAACCTATTACTCTTTTATTTCACCAGCTAAAAAACCCAGTGGCAATGGCACTTGTCCAAGAGAAGGTATATTGATACTGTGTAAAAGTTTTCTAAATCCACTTATTATTGAAACTCAGCAACTTCAACCTCAATGGATTGCAATCAAAACTGACCTTTTCAACATTTTTTGCTTTTACTTTTCACCAAATACTGAAATTGGCAATATTTTACAAGAAATCACTACTGCATTAGCATGTATTCAGAATTCACTTCCGATTATTGTCTGTGGGGATTTCAATTACCGTATGGTTGTGGCTACAGAGGATCACAATTGAAAGAATCTCTCTCGCTAATTAACTTCCAGCTTTTGAATGATCCTACAATCCCAACTTATATTGGCCCAAATGGAAGCAGTGTTATTGATTTAATTTTTACCAATATGTCACCCTGTACAATATGTTCTGTCAAACCAAGTCTACATCGTAAACATCAACCAGTGACAGTTTTGATGGAATTCACAACAGACACATTAGAAGAACGAAGCAAACCAAAACTTAAAAGATATGTTGAAGTAGACAGGTTGAAAGACAGCCAATTATTAATTGATGCAGAACATTGTATAGAGCAAAGTGATGTAAAATCAGCACTAGAATGTATAAATACTGCTTTAATTGATTCGTGCCCTATCTACCGGCCACATAACAGTCATCATAAGCCTTAGTTTGATCAAGAATTAAAAGACAAGAAGAAATCAACACTAGCTCTGCTTGATCTAGTGATGCGTTTTCCCAGAGATATTTTGTTGCGTGACCAATATTCACAAGAAAGAAAGACATATAAATCACTTTTAAAACACAAAAAGATCAAATATGAAGAAAAATCAATATGTCAATTGCTATATAAGGTTAATAAAAAGCCCTGGCTCTTATTTAACAATCGTAAAAACCAAACAATTGCTCCGATTCCAAATGCTGCATTGCATTCACATTTTACAAAACTTTTAGGTCCTAAAGGAAAAGCTCCAGATTTCACTATCGGTGATGACCATTTAACTTTATACGATGAATCACTATGGTACAATGTTATGTTTGAAGAAGATGAAGTATTAAATGCTATTCTTTCCCTATCAAAACATAAAGCTGTAGGTCCAGATAATATTGCAAATGAGCACTTGTATTTCTCTGTGGACATTTTATTACCTCTATGGACAAAACTTTTTAACCTATGTTTACAACTTTGGACTACTCCTCCTCAATGGATGCACAGCACTTTTAAACTGTTATTCAAAGGCAAAGGATCCCTATATGATCCAGGAAACTACCGTGAAATCGCTCTGTTATGCTGTCCTTTCAAAATTTTTACATCACTAATAGATAAGCGAATCAAAGCAAACATTTTTCATCTTATCCCACACGAACAATTTGGTTTTCAAGAAGGAAAAAGTACTATTATGGCAATTGAGATACTCCTAGATGACATAAAACATCAATTTTCTTTGAAATCCAGTTCAGTCTATTGTGCGTTTGTTGACTTCACAAAAGCATTCGACAACGTGTGCAGAGAACGTTTGATAATGAAGCTTCAAAATCAATTTTTTGTCAAAGGGTTACTACTACGTTTAATTTCTGATCTATTACGCGGAAATGTAGTGCAGATTGACGATAGCTTATACCTTTCATTGAGTTTTATACAGCACCAAGGTGTTATGCAAGGTGACAGCCTTTCACCAACATTGTTTCTATTATTTGTATCTGATCTTGCCGAGGAATTGCGAAAAGTAAAGGGTTTAAAATTTATTTTCTTTGCCGATGACTTAGCAATGTACTCTCCAAACAAACTAACTCTCCAAAATGGTATGGACACGCTTTCAAATTGGTGCGATGAAAACATGCTTCAAGTCAATGTCGACAAGACAAAGATCATGAAATTTCGTAGAGCTGGTAGATTGGCATCAGGAGATCAAATCCTTTACAAGAATCAAAACATAGAATTTGTCAAATCTTTTACATATCTTGGTATTACTTTACAAACATCTTTAACATTTACAATTCATATTTCAGAAAAACGATATAAAGCTAGAATAGCGTTGGGTTTAATTAAACATTTAAAAAGATTATCCCTTGACACTTGTTTAGAAATATTTCGTATGAAAATTTCACCTATGATAACATATGGTTTCGAAGTTATCTCAACTTTTTTATCAGCAGCACAACTTAGGAATATTGACAAAGTCAAAGCAGCATTTTTAAAATTGGTTCTTGGAGTCTCAAAAACGACCTCAAACACTCTTGTGTTTTTATTTGCCAACACTTCCTCATTTGTGGAAGATCTACACTCTCACTTCAACTTTAACGCCGCATCCTTGAACGTTCTGAGAAAGTATCGCGCTGACAAACTTTCAAAGTTAATTTCCGAACACTATTTAGATGCCCCTGTTATGCTTTCTGATGGATGGTAAATGGCTGAACAAAAGAACAGACATTTTATAACTAGAGTCTCTGTTCATGGTTTCCACCACCTCATCTGCACAAACGAGAAGTTCCACTCACCAAATGCAAATTGCTTATGCAAAATGTGCCTTTGTAGTGCTAACTATATTTTCCATATATTAGATTGTCCAGAGATTCCGTCATATAAAGATTTTGTGAATTCACATGATCAGATTTAATATATTAAAGTCATTTAACCGTTGTTTATTCAAATAATATTTTTAACATAATTCTACTTTTATACATTATTTTGTATACATTTCCGTTATTAACTATTTACTTACATGTACCCATGCTATTTTAAGGGACATGTATGTTCTTTTTTTTGTAACGCTTGATTACCCTGAAATGGGTGCAATTATATCAATTAATTAAATTGGATACTACTATAAGGTATAAGTACATTGGTTTCCATTCAGCGGCTGTACGGCGACGAGACCTGCATAAGGGTTGGTTTTTTGAGATTTTCTACATTTATAGAACTTTTGCTTTGTTTTACTCTTAAAAAATGAAAGTTTTGGTTCTCCATCCCCACCTGCTGTAGAATTTTACCGTTTTCTTCGATTTCTGAAAATGGCACACCCCCGTCAAAAAATATCGCGAAGTATCGAAGTAAAATAGACTGTACAAGTGGATGCTTCTGCATCTATATATTTGCCTGTCAATAGTTTTCCTTAAGCATTTTGGACTAAATAAACAACAACATACCCCTCCCGGGCATTGCTGATGCTTGGGCATATTTACAGTGACAATCGGTACATGATATTGTTATAATTATGTGCTTCTCTTAATTCCAGGGAAGGAAATCGAAATTCATAATAATTGGATGGAGGAGGAGACAGAGCGAGAACAATATGTACTTTCCGGTACGGCCTGCCCAAAAAGGAGGAATTTTACGACATCCTTTTGAGATACAATTGTCAATGGATAATCTAAAGGAAATTGCGTTAGCAAGGTTCGGCCATACGTTTAGCAGTGAAGAAAGGAAAGAGTGTTATATTGGGAATAGTAGGGGCTGTGATTTGACCTCAGAAATGCTTTTGGATACCTATTTATTGAAGCATAATCTTTACGTGTCAAGAGAAAGGTTCTATCTTTACTCTACTTACTCCGCTCCCGACTCCGCTTTCCCGTCTGCTTCGAACTGATATAGCACATGTTAGATGTTAGATCTAAGTTCGAAGTGGAAGTACAGTCCTATATTTTAAATTGGAGTTTTTGGGTATTAAGATATCATTGTATACTGATGAGCCGTGTACTCTCCATATCGATTGGTAGGGGGCCTATGGTCTTCTCAACAATGGCTATGTAATAGGAACTATCAAAGTAGACGAAATAGTCTATATCAGTACCTAGTATTGATGGTACTGCTTCAGGGGTTGTTAAATATCTCTACCCGCTAGACAATGTATCGAAGGATAACATCCAAATAAATTACGTACCGGGTATCATCAATGGTACCGTAAGCTGACTGTGGACGCCAGCAGCCATTACTGTTGCTAGGCGTAATATCTAATAAAACAGAAAAGGTAAATCTTGTTTAAACATGGTATCGCGATGGTTAAGTAATCACCGATGATGATGGTAAAGATTGTTTAATTGCTCCAGGTAGTGAAAGGGTGTAGCACTGCCGTGTCTCGTGCGGGGATTCAAGTTTAGAATCATCAAAAGTAACAGTTATTCAAGGACAATGAGACATGTCTATGTATTCTCTTTTGTTTAACGTTGCAATATTAATTAATTCTTATATTTAGTTCATATATCTATAAACATGTTACTGTAAATTCTGTGTTTTCAAATTTGTTGTTTTCAGTTTACCATAGGGGGGCAGGGGGATTATAACACCTCATTCGAGGATACCCACTAACCAGTCAAGGAAAAGCATTGTTATTGTCGGACCCGGGGGGTAACTCCACTATGACGGCTGTACGGGGACGTGCCACTTTTTTAGGTCCATATTCCAGCTGAGAAAAAACCTATTGGGTATGAGATCTCAAATTTTGGAGATATTGGGTATCTTATTTTTGACTTTTTAAGAATTTTGAAAAATTTGTGCATCATTTTTGTGAATTTACTTAAAATCAATCAACCTGGTAGAACTTTTTGGGTAGCATCAACAGACTTTTTGGGTACTTTACCTTTTTCCAAAGTGGCACCCCCCTGTCCCTGAAGAGCTATTTGTATGGACAAAAATATCACAGCAGGGTTTGACCTAGAACTAATGTGTGATTTTCAGCCCAACAAGTTCTCATGAATTTGAGATATAATTTATGCATTACGTTGAAATCATTGTCGCGGCTGATACCTATGACGTGTTTGACAGAGAGTTGTGATTTTATGACAATTGATGTTTTGTGAAAGTGTGTGAATTGGAATGTGAATAATTTACTAAATTATATAGGTGCTATTTTCAATGGGCTGAGAATCACACATTAGTTCACAGACCCTATGGTTTTAGAAATAAACCTCGGGGCTGGTACGCAGGCTAGGTTTGACCAGGAAAAGTTTATTTGGATGTGATATGAGGAGCAGAAGATAAAATTAAAACATAAAAGAAGCCTAGAAACATCCCCAAAATTCGGCCTTTCAAATGATACATCGCTTGTCAAATTCTGTTCTATGATGACAGAGAAGAGAACATCGAAGACTAGGACAGGCACACACAAATATAATTAAGGAAAATTTAAAATAGCATTTGTAATGGTGCCACATAAGAACATTTAATTATGGATCTGTGTTAACTTACAGAATATACCAAATACTTTAAGGTAAACGGAAAATTCAACTCGCGTCAGCTCTATTTAGTATCCAGTCTACTTTTTCAATGTTATCGACGCGGCTGCGTTTTCTGCGTAAAGCTACTTGGCGTTTTAGTTGACGTTCATAACTTCATATTGAGCTTTTAATGATGGCGATGGAGGTTTAAACTTTGCAGTTTCCAGATTTTGTAAGAGTGAAATTGTTGGAAACGCAATGTAAAATTGTTTGAAATGATGGAATCAGTACAGCTTCATATGCAACAAAGTATTTATTTTTATGAAGAAGATATATTTAACTGAGATGAGATGGATAAGTGAAAATATTCAAGTGAGTTTGTCTGAATTCGAACTGACACGAGTTGACATGAGCCTAGCGCGAGTTGAGATTCTTTTCTTCGTTATTGGCGTTGATTTCTTCATATTCTAATTCCCCATTTTGCCTCAATAGCAAAATAAGCAATACCTTTGAGTCAGTTAGTTAGTGAACACGATTTTGATACCGTAGAAGTCAGGATTGCCAATTATTTTTCCAAAGAGCAGAGACATTTGAGCTTAAGATCAATTTTGCTTCTTAAAAAGTCATTAACAGACACAACTGCCTCGGACTTTGCTGAAATACTCTCGGGAACTACGTAAATATAATAGTAAAACCAATTTAATATAACACAATATCACACGTTTAAGGGCCATCCATGAAGTACTCAGAGAGTCAGAGTCAGACTGGACCCTCCCTGTATTCAGCAGTACATTTTCAAATAACCCGCCTACCTTTCATGTACGCCAGGCTACTTGCAAAGATTCCCCCTCTTCTCACTAGTCTCTGCTTTTGTTGTTGTGGTTTGAGCAGGCAAGGCAACAGATTCTTTAAAATTGCTGATTAAATTGCTTTAGATAGATTGTAGAGCTTTTGTTACTCTTCGTGTGCCTCCAGTGCCAAACCTTTTCAGGGACGATTTAAAGCAGCGCCGGATTAACCCGTAAGCTAAATAAGCTTCAGCTTAGGGCCCTTCGTTTTTGAGGGGCCCTTAAAAAAAATCAATTTGTAAGATAGTATTATTTTAAAAGTTGAAATTAATGGAGGAATTCAATAACCAATTATAATGAGAATTAGGGCCCTTTGTGGTTAACTGTCTACTGATTTTAATAGTATATTAAATGCTAATCGAATAGCAACAATTCGAATAATACTTTTCAAAAGTAGGCCTAAACATTCAACAAATGTTTTCATCATTCGATCTTGTTTTGAATAGTGTAAAGTTAATTTAAACAGCAAAACAAAATGGGTTTAATAAAACAAATAATACTGTGTCTTTTGTAATCTTTTAAAATCTTTTTAAATGCTTCAAAACCATCATTCTACCACTGCAATAACAACATTTTATTTTTGCGTGAATCGTTTTTCTTCGGACAAGAATAAAATGGCGACTATGAAAATTCAAACTGAGATGATAACTTGAAAGTGAGGCTAATTCTATGTTTGCCACACCAATTTTAGGGCCCTTTGGAGAGAGAGAGTGCTTAGGGTCCCTGAAATGTTAATCCGGCGCTGATTTAAGGATACATCTGTAGGCCTACTGTGATGATTGATACCCCTCCACCTTGTACCCGCAACTGTACGCTTGTGATGTAATTTCCGAAATCTCCAATAACGAAATATCACCAGCAATCGTCTGCAAATTATTAGTGAAACGTAATTCTGTTGCCCCAAAACATTTCCAGGGAACGCTCTTTCTTCTCAGGGGTGCAATCACCCTTCTCTGCAATCTGGTTTATTGATGACCGCTGATTATTTCACATTGAATTTACATCCTACACTATTTACATCCAGAAGCGGATAAAAATTGACATTTTTTATGATTCATAAGCCAAACCTCAGCAGAAAATTCACATTTACATTCACATTTATAAGAGCAATTACCGGAAGGCTATGATATTTCACATAAAACTAAATGCAAGAAGAAGTAGGCCTAATTCATCATTTATGCTTTTAAATACACCCTCAAAACGTTTTATTAAATTTGACTCCTGCAACCTATTGTTTCCCGCTACATGAGATCAGACTTTTCATTAGATATTGAACAACATCATATTTTGGTTGTAATCATACTTCAAGTTCTTTCAAAATTTCTGACAGAATTTATAGAGAGAGCGCTGGATTTTTTCATGAAATGTATCGTTAAGTTTTATTATTGACTTTCCTTCCATCCCAAGTTGTTGCTGTTGCCCAATTATTTTTTGGTTTAAAGGATATTTCTTTGCAAAAGTATGTCTTGGAAGCCATTATCAGATTGGTATCAATCTTGCAGCATCTTTTAGCATGCATTAAAGATGTTGTCATTGAGGCGACCATCATCCATTTCAATTAGCTATCAAAAAAGACATAACTAAGTTAATGATCTGTACATTCTACACATCACACATGTCATAAGAAACATAACAGACCAAATGGTTACTCCTGTGAGAGATTGTTACAAATTCAACTTGATAATGTAGTACCTTCCTTTCATGCATCGATAATACATGTATGCGATTCATGTTGAATGGATTTCTGATACCTGTAATGCAGTTGAGCAAATTTACACCTCGCTGGAAAGCTTCAGATTCAGGTCTTCACATCTGCAAATGACAATTGATTGTTTCATTGTTAACATAGTGTTATATTCAAGCTTTCTAGCAAAATTTGGCCCTCCCTGTAAGCAGCAGTACATTTTCAAATGACCCCTGGAGGCTATCTGTTGTTTCTACTTATTCTATTTATCCACTCTCGACATCCTTGTTGGGACAATTTTTTATGTAAATTATTCTTGGTTAGTGTGGGTAGATTAATGTTGCACATTTTCGAATTTCAGGAGAAGTCAACTGCGTAGCCTCCAGATGTCGCTATGGTGTATTCTAGATTATTATGTGTGTCATTAGTTGGGTCTGTTCTAAGTTTATGATATACAACTATTGATTATAAGATTATTGACTGTATAATATTTGCTGCTTATATTTGATCATTATTAAATGGAGTGTGTCATGTTTCAAATGCATCACTTGCTACAAATTATCATTCGACTAATGTATATGTTTTGTTCATATTCACTTGTATTTGAAATAATAGCTAGATATAATATTTGAAATGAAATTCTATGGTACAGTTATAAATGTTTGGAGGTCATAGTTTTCAAAGTTACAATTCTTTGTTGCCCTTCAGAAAATTGAGATCATTTTTAGATTTTGTTGTTGTTTTGTTTCCCAATTTTTTCAGGGGCCGTTTGCCCGTTTCAGGATTTTTTCAAGGGCTGTTCTCATAAAAAATTCCCCAAGTCCCGTTAATAGAGAGGCCATTCCATTATTTCCATTTTTAAAAGAATGACGAAAGTGTTCCTTTAGCTCAATATATTGATTAACTAGCTGTTTATGGATTCCATGGTAGCAGGAATTACGATTACAAGTATGTTATTAGAATAAATCTCATGAAGGGTCCTTGACATTTCCTGTTTAGACAACACACTTTTAAAGGATAATTCAATGAGTACATCAAGTCACATGGTACATGGGTACAGCATTGTCATGGCTGCAATAGACAGGTGGTTGCTGTACAGAGGTGGCAAAATTGGGAAAATACAAAAAACTTTTTGAGATTCATCCCTTGCAAGTAGTCTTCTTACTAGCCTACTGTATTTCATATTTAATTTGTATGCTGCAGAGATGGATCTGTATATGACTGACTGCTTACTTACTTTGCAAACTTTTGGTTTGGGCTGTGATTTCCCATGCTGGCAGACATACACCTTCCGATTCAAAGCTATATACGGTACGTCATTGTTGTACATAATATGAATTTTCACATCAGATAGTTCTGAGATGTAAGAAATTCCTTAATTGAGATGATTTCTCACAAGTAACAAGACATTCCCAAAGTAGTTTTGTTGTTTGCATTTTTACAGTTGTTTAATTGTCATACCTGTTTTTCCAAAACCCTTCTAGCAGTATTCCACACTACAAAAGTTGTTGTTGTTGCCAAGCTGAAATGCCTGATAAAGTTTTCAGCTGCATCTAGGTCTATCGCTGTCCCGCTTGACTTGGTATCTTGTCTTGAAGACAGAGATTCCCATGCTGCTTGAGGTTTAATACTGGTTTGTTCTATTTGACCAGATTCTATTATGATGGGATTACGTTCCAGTTCCAGAGTACTGACTTCATCTTCTTCCAATTTTTCAACTGATGCTACTACTGGATTGATCCATTTCAAATTATTAATCAAAATCCGTGATCCATGTTAAAACGAACAATAAAAGGATTGATCTCTTTGATCTGACGACACGTGTGATTTGAATCATATTTCCCGCCAAAAATCATGGATTTCTAAGCGTGGGACGTTTGATTTAAAAGTCAAGACTTTGATTGAGAACGGGAGAAGCAATTCAATTTTTTCATAATTTACGTTATATGTGAAGATATTATTACGGTTATTATTATTACTGAACAGTAAAGGAACATCATCTAAACTTTTCGCGAATTTTTTGGGGGATTTTTGTTCTGCAATTCTTCGGCATGTTTATTCAAAATGACTCTCAACTCGTGTCAGCCTTAATTCAACTTGTATCAGCTTCATAAAAACATATCAAAATAGCAGCCAATTTCATCGCTCTGGATGCTTTCTTATAGGGCATAAATGATCCAAACTGATGTAAAATGATGCTGTAAGACTTTGATGGGTTTTCTTGGTATATCGTAAGCATAAACAACAAACTACTTCTGTTCTTTTTTATATTTCTATACTATCAACTCGTGTCAGCCTCAATTCAACTTGTATCAGCTTCATAAAAACATATCAACATAAACAGCTAACATCATCGCTCTGGATGCATATATTATTGCGCTTGGCTCGCAAAATATGTTATCCTACATATTCCCCTTATAATTTTGATGAGCAATGAAGTCAAGGCAATCGTGAAAGCTTATATGTTGCAGCACGCTTGCAGTTACTAAACTACGAGACAAACGCCATTACTGAATGCGATTAAGTTGACGATAGACGCAAAAGCAACATTACGTGGAAACGTAACCGCGCTCGTACTATTGAAAAAGTAGACTGGATACTAAATAGAGCTGACGCGAGTTGAATTTTCCGTTTACCAGTCATTAATGATTTTTTATGAATAAACGCGTTTCCTGGTTGCTGTGCCTCGTTGTGAATTTTAAGGCAGAAATGTGTGAACGTTGAACTTTATAAATTTGAGGTGTGAGCGTTGAAGTTTAGCCCGCCGTCAAGACTACCACCATGTTTTGGATTTTTTTGGAAGAAGGTGCGAACGTTGAACATTGAAGTTTGATGTGTGAACATTGAAAGTTTAACGTTCGCAGTTTGAAACTTTGTCACTTCTGAGCATACTTTCTATTGTTCCGTCACATCATGGGTTAGTCATCGGTTTAGACGCCCTTCAGAAGTTCCCAGTTTGTTATTGACTCAACACGACAAAATCAACTCTTAAATTTCTTTAACAAGTAAAGAATTTGATTGCATTTAGCCATATAAATTGGCCAAGCTGTGTTTGTTATGCCCAATTTCTTGTTTCTATCTTCTTTTTGCCTTTTCTAAAAGTCACGATCGGTCACCCTTTTAGACATACGTGACCGGTCACGGTCATAGTCATGGTCACCCTTTTAGACAGTCCCCTAAATTAGACATTGAAAATTGAAATCCATTAGTCTTATGATAATTATTAACAAACACTTACCTGTTCTGCAATTTAATACCAGGCCAGTCGACCATCATTGATATGTCATCATCATATGTGTCTATGTGGCTAGGCTAGGCCTACTCTCCAAAAATATTGTAGGCTATTATTATTCGTGCCTCGTATGCTTATATTGTTACCATAGCGCAAGTATCACGGTGCGCAAGTATGAAGACGTTAGTATTAATTACAACTTTCCATCTCTATAATAGAGTTTTTCCTTGCAGTTTCATATCATCTATCGATATATATAACTGCTTCTATAAACGACTACTGGGCTGTAATAAATACAGCCTGTATTAAATGCTGTCCCTTGAAATCTCCGCCATCTTTTGAAATCGTGATAAAACCATGGATAAAACTGAATGTTACACCTCTGAGTGCCCTGTGACCTCTCTCATTTCACTGCAGCAGTTCAACATCAAACTGGATTCAGCCGAGCGTAACAGTCAAATACATTTACAAGAACAACCCATATTTGTAATCAAATGTTAGGTATTTCGCGGCGTGCGATTTTTCTGTACTTTCAGTACATGATAGATACATGGTTTGTGTACTGATTGGCAGACAAATGTCTTGTGTTGCAATTTTTTTAGGCTTCACCCTTTTTTGCCACAGATTGACTAGATCAAATATAGAAACAAAACAACAGAACAATGGAGAACAACAACAAATAGCCTTTTCAATAATACGATTCACAATGGAATGTGAAATGCTCCACCTATTCCCTACAAGGTGAATTCAGTGAAATCAAATAAATGGTAAATATACATTGTGAACGTGCAAACTACAAAGAGTTGACTTGAAAGCAAATAAGGGCAAAATTTGGCCTTTTCAAAAGCTAATTGTCGATTGAACTAGCAATTAGCTGCATTTACAGTGAATCACAGTATTTATGTATGGAAGCGAAAAGCGCGGAGTGCTCGTACAACTTCTTAGAATTTGCTTGAACTTGCACGTGAGTGACCTCAAAAAGCTTCGAAAGAGAAAGCGGAACTACTGCATTGCTTATGAAAATAAAGATTAAAAGATTAGAAATTCACGATGTTTGGGGATAAGTAATTACATTAATTGACCAATTACTTATAATTGCGTCAGTCTAGTATATTTCTTCTGAACACAATATACCATTATGACTATTTACTGCATTCGCTTTATACTTTATTTCGCGCTGTAGTCAACGTTTGGCACTGCATGAGAGTAATATATTCTGAGGAAATGGACGACTTGAAAAATCGACGGAATAGTTTATGAAAAAACTGAATTATGTTTGGGAGGTTGGAGAGGCAAAATGGGAACATTAAAAATCAAAACATTTCTCTTTTAATTTGTTGTTTGAAGGAAGTCGTGTTATTTAAACTAGGACAAAGGATTACCAATGAATGAGCTTCAAGGCTTAACCACAAATAGATGAAATTGTGCGGTTTATAAACTAGTAGTACATATATAGTAGCCATGACATATTCAAGAAAATTCATAATTATGCACGTTGTCTAGTGCTGTGTTTGTTTTTCATAAATGTAGAAAAATAACATCAATTGCAAGAGTATAAAACATCGAAGTTGAATATAGAAATGACGATTTCTCGTTTATATCTGCCACGATTTCTAGAGGTACAGCTACAAAATTAACCAAACAGAACGATATAATAATTGAAGGAAAACTTACGCATGCATGCTGAACCATTATTGATAAATTAGTATTATTGTATAGCAATTTCTGAATCAACGGAATTTCGTTTACCAAAACAAAGCGATGAAATTTGAGTCACGCAGCAGGCAGACAATAAGAAGGCGCGGGAAATGACGCAGACGGTAGACAATCTCTCGCCATGAAAACATGTAAAATATTAAAGATACACGCACGTATCAACCTACTAAACTATTATAAAACTAAAGTAACAAAATGAAAACACAATATTAGAGAAGCGGATTTAATCCCTTCAATTGGAAACAGTGTACAATAAATGAAGTTATAATTCTAGACTTCGTTAGCATATTTTAACATCAAATAGAAAGAAAGTTTTGAGTTGCGTATATTTACAATGTGTTGAATGTTTGAAATGCTTATATAACTATGATTAATAGTTCGTAAACAAGGATACAAAACTAGCATGCCATCAATACAGTCATGTTACAAGACCAGGAGTTTTCTAAGGAATTTGAATCAAACGGATGGGAATCAATTTTATTGACTCCTAATGACTCAGTTGCAAGTCCGCCAAAACCATCCTGAAACAGAGTTGTTAAAGATGACACGTTTTGACCAACAAATCTATGGGTATGAGTATCATCAGATATAGTTCTAGTTCTAACATATTCATTTTTCGATTTTTTATTACAAGGTGAAATTTGTAAGCTTGTTACTTCATCACGAGTCCGTTTCTTGCTGGGCATAAAATAATCCACCCTGTTGCACTTTGAACTTTTCAGATCGGTAACACTGACTACAGTAGAATGTTCACCTTCAATATTATGACTTAACATATTGGAATCTTCGGTTTGTTGCTGTAATTGAAATTCTTGGCGTTTGGGCGAAGATAATAGTAAGCCGTTTGATACTCCTTTCTGTGAGTTCGTCGAGTCCATGGTTACATCACATCCACAACACTTCCCTTGTGATTCAAAAATGTTGCGGGGTGATGAAATAACTAAATCGCGAGATGTAGAGCAAGACCTTTTACGATCTAGCGTGTCGTTATCATCAACATCACCCATATCAATGAGTTTGGTTTCTCTATAGTTCATTAATAAACGGCTATCTCCAGTATAATCTGTTTTTAAAGCTCTGTTTAGTAGAGACGATACCATAAGGCTACGATGTAGTCGACTTGAAGAACCAGATATATGTCTTGTACATTTACGATCCATTTTTTCCAAAGATAGTTTGATAATACCAACAGGAATGTCATCCATCTCAGATTAATATCAGCTTGTGCTGGTTTACTTTCGGAAAATACAGAATTAAGACAAAACAAGCCGTTCCGAAAGCAAGCACAAGCGTGTAAGGATTTCAAGCTGACGTGCGGTTTCAATTAGCACGCCGTATTGCTAAGAGTCTATTTTTAACGTCCAATCAAATTACAGTAAACTTAAGCATCATGGTTTGTTAACCAATCAGAAGAGAACCAAAGGACAATCGAAATTGAAACAGCGTTGACTATGAATGAAGAGTGACGCAGAATTCAAAGGAGCGACTGTTGATAAGAACAATAGAAATGCAAACAATTGTCACGTTGGAAAAGCCCCAAGGGGAAAGTTTGTTTTGCTCCATGTCAGGGTTGAAAACATCGAATGTGGAAAATTTTTCTGAACAACAATTCTTTGAAATATTTAATCTGGTAAACAATCAGAATGGAATTTGAACACGAAGGACCCCATTATTTGGATATTATTGCAACCACCCCCATAGATGTTTGGGTCTTGATTTCGTGAAAACTATTATTTACTTTTTGAAATGAGGGGCATGCAGGCTTGATTGAAGCCGGGTTACCACTTGACGAAAAATGCGCGGCTACTTTCGCGGCTAAATTTTCGCTGGTTGCAGCGAATTTTTCGTCAAGTGGAACTTGAAGTAGCCTGCGTCCAGACTAAAACGTTTCTGAAGGGTTTGCACTTTCCTTCAGAAACGTTTTAGTCTGGACGCAGCCTAAACTTGAAGCAGCTTGAAGCAACCTCTTTTTTGTCTTGATTGATTGTTACCCGGCATTTATCGACAGAGCGAGTTCAAACATGAGCACCCTGTTCTTCTATATAACTTGGGGTCCCCTCCCCTATAACTTGTGAGCACTTAGCACCCACAATGCTTCCAAATTGCCCTAGCAAAGCAGAAGGAGCAGAACCATTCTTACAGTATTCGAATAATCTCGTATGATCATATGTTCTACATATTGAAATCCAGGATGCATCGAGAGCCATTTGTGCAAGAATATACATCGATATGAATGATTGGTGAGTATTGTTTTGTTTATGCTCATCGTCCGTCAATGATATGTTGTCCACCTGCATGCTTACACTTTTGAATGTCGGAGGAACACAATGCCTCAGTCTTGCCTTCAACCGTAACGTCATTCATTTATTTGAAAAAGATTAGTGAAATTCACACGATGTCAGTACGAACGTTGCAATTAGCTTATCAGGTCACCAGATTTATGTTTGGGGCATCACTTTACTAATATTGATGAATGTTGATATTTTACGGGTGGTGAAACTGTCTCCCATACAAAAGATATTGTCAACGTCTATTGCAAATATGATTGCTACCTTCTGTAAATTGAATGCTAATTGATTAAGTAAGGTGGGAACAAACGCCCAGACTATCTTCGCATAATGTCACATGCCATCATTTTATGGCATTTCACATGCTATGCAACAACATGACAATATTGAATAAAAATAAAAAATACAAATTTAGTATCAAACGAAAGATTATTGTTTATACTTCAAATAGAGCCCGTGACCCCACCCAGATTCAGTCTGAGTGCCGAGAAAATGGCATCCAAAGTTTGGTTCCACTTATGTAGGCTACGTCCGTCTCGCTGAAAAATTGCGAATGTGGTGAAATAGTTTTGAGTAGCCTAGAATACAATTAAATGTAAGTTTTATTATTATAATGCTATTATTAAGACTTCCAATTTGTTCCACAGCAACATTTGGTTTATATCTATATTATTACGAAATACAATAATTACGCGCATACGCAGTACAAATTTTAGCCTGTGTTACAGACGGCAATTCGTTCACGAAAGAATAGGGTCTGTGTTAGCCTGCGTGCAGACCCAAATCTTTTTTTATGATTAGTAGGCCTAGGGTCTGCGTAATATCGACAGAAAGCTTGCGCTGGACTGAATTAAGGGGAGTGGCAGAAAAGTGAGAAATCTATTGTTTGTCTATTGTTCATCAGCCAATCGCTAGCGAGTTCCCCAAAACTATAACTAGAACATGATTGGTTGATAAATATAAGTTATTGACACATTCCTTTTTCAAGTATGCTACAATCAAGCCGAATAATAAAACGTTGTCTTGTTCTTCTTCGATAAAATCATTTTGTATGCAGCTTCGGCCAACAAAGACTTGATTTTAAGATACTGAAATTCATTTGGATTGTGTTTGTGTTCGTCGTAAAACCCAATTTGTCATGGGTAATATCGAAAGAACAATTCATTTTATTAGATATGGAATGATTTAATCTCTGGATCTTTTTTGTTGCGCCATGGCAATGGATTACAAAAATATTTCTTTACGAAAGACTAATTCTCATCATGTTTTATCACCAATGTCAATTTTCGACTTTCCTTGTCAAAAACAAATGCATTAAAAACATTGGACAACTTAGATCACGTCATATTGAACAGAAATAGTACGTTGTATTAAGTTAGTATTAATCATTTGAACGTGGTTATGAATCAACTCATCTTATTTCGTAAATAATAAGTGTTAATTTTGATTGTGAAAAGTTTTGTTATTTACGAAAATCGGACTTGCAGAAATGCTGTTTGTGACGCCGTCTGTAGTGGAACAACGCTGAACAGCAGGAGTTAAAGTGTAATGACGCTCCGCCACTCCCTCCAACTTCCGCCCAGCGCAAGCTTTCTGTCCATATTACGCAGACCCTACTAATCATAAAAAAAAGATTTGGGTCTGCGCGCAGGCTAGGTCTGTGTGAGTTGCTCGGTTTCTCTGTCCGGGCCTCGTATCAGAATAAGATTGATGTCACATAATTATGCAAGATTAAAGTGATTCTCAACGGGATTCTCACATTACTTTGTTTACTTCAGTTGACGTGATTGCAATAAGTTCTATTTTAGGCTTCTTAGCTATGACAATTAATTGATCGAACAGAGGTGATGAATTTATTCACTAAGAACAATAGATTAACCATGCATCGATCAGAAACTTCCGCTCTACGTTTTTGAAAAGTGGCTGGACAGAGAACTGCGCAAATCACACAGACCCTATTCTTTGTAAATGAATCGCGGTCTGTAATGCAGACTATACAAATTTTGCAATTTCTGGATTTTTGCATTATTAATGGTTATACATGTAGTATTGATATTGAATTGGCTCAGGTACTGGAAGATTGATGTTGTCATACACAATTAAGACATTTTCTATTTAATTAGCACTTGCTATGTATTTCTATCTTGATGTGATTTATCAAATAAATTAAATGAAAGGTGAAAATACAGAGCTTTTGTCTACTACTATACGTACAACTCTTGGTATACCATATCAAATTAGACAAGTGTAGGCCTAGGCCTATGCTAATGTAATACAATAAGAATGATTATGCTAAAGATTTAATTATGGTATTTATTAGAAGCTAAATCATACAAATTATACAGACTATACTCATGCTCGAAGTTAAAAACAAAATGTTAGTGCCATTTTGTAAAACTTAATTACTTTTTTTAAAAAATGTAGGTTATAGCCTTTGGAACAATGACTTTAAAGTGCCTATGAAATGGAAAATGGGTAGCCTACTGAGGTTTTCTCTCGAAAGATATATCTTGGCTCCGAACAAACGTAGTCGGCTCAAAATGAACAGAACCTAACTGGAAAGTTGAAGAAGGAGCAAAATCAGTACGATGAACTCTCACAAAAGCCAGCCATAACCTGTTTGTTCTTTATTCTTTGGAAAATTATGCAATGAAATACTCTTTATACCTGTTTTGTTTGTACTTACCTGGTTTGGAACACCTGTTACACAATATTTGCCCCCTCTTTGACCAGATTTACCTTAACCATACAATTAACTCTGTCCGCCATGGTTGCTTAGATCTGTTGTTTTGCTTGTGTAGGCTACAACTCTTGACGTCATGCGTCTCATTTGCATAATCTAACCGTGTGAAAATTTTCCCTCAGGTATTGTCAAAATTATAGGCATTCTGGCATTAAAATGGTAAGATGTAAATTTTTGTTTGAAAAATAAATTGCATCATCGAAATCAGTGTGCAAAACTCTACAATAGTATGAGAAAACCTCAGTACCCATTTTTCCATTTCATAGGCACTTTAAAGACATTGTTCCAAAGGCTATAACCTACATTTTATAGCTTTATAGCCAGCTGGTCAAAATATAAAAAAGATACTGAGGAGTACAACATTTGACCTAAAAAAAATGAACAGACAGACATTCCAGTTTATTTTAGTAATTAATAGAATAATGGAATGTTTTATTATAAAATCATCTGGAAAAGTATTTTTAATAGTTGAGATAATAGATATACTATACAAATATATACAAACATTTCAAATTATGATCAGGATACAATATTCTGCATTCTGCATATAGATTTTTTAATGAAATCTTTTGCTAAAATATCAACTAGAAAATGCAATCTTTCAATTAAACTGATGTCGATATGTAGATGTAGTTAACAAATATCACATAGTACATATCTATCATCCAAAACATAAAAGTTGTCAATATTTATACTATGACTGGATGTGTTTATGATATTATAACTTTGACATCAGGAGCTCAATTATCTATCAAAGGAAATCAATATTTTGTTTTCATCATTTGATCAAAACTCTTTCCATTGGAATCGCTGCTTTTGTTTCTCGCCATATATGTTTTATACCAACTGTTCCTTTCTCGGTCCATTTTCCTATTGTGGTATTGTTAATGCTAATATTTGGATATCTGTTATTGACAAAATCAATATGAAAGACGTTGTCATAGTACTTTCAACATTTTCACAGCAAGATGTTTAAATGTGGTACCCTGTGGTTTTAATGTATGCAGTACTGTCATGCAGTCAATGCTGAATTCAAACCTAAATTTTCAATGGTGCAATCTTAATACTGCAGCAGCTTACTCCACTGCTTGCACCACCCTGCGTCAACTGTCCGTCAGCTGTAGCTTAAGTGGCAAATGGTATAGACATAGCGAAAAACTCAAAACTTCTTCCATATTTAGATTGCAAATCATTGCTAGCAGTAATAGTCTTGTGAGAGATATCACAACAATTTTTCAAGGTTGCATGCCGGTCATGTTCATGTTACATAACTACTGACTTTGTCTTATAGATATACGAAAATGTCTAGAAAACTTTTCACTGTTTAAGTTTGTAATGAATGTTTGGTACATCAATAAGGATGTTATGTATCACAAAGTCTTGGGTTTAGTCATGCATTTGGTTTTTAAGTCGTTGACACTGTTCATTACCTCGCCAGAAGCTATTCTCCCAGTGACAATATTGACCAGATTTCTGATGGATAGGCAAATGGATTGATTACTGATTTTAAGACAGAAATTACCGACTTCACCATTATTTCATCTTTTTTTCTTTTTTGATGTACCCACATATTTTATTAATGAAATGATTTTGTGCTTTACGCCTAAGTAGAAGCTGGTCTACGATATTGAATGTTTATCTGAATCTTCAATATCGCCTACAATTACACCTGATGTTTTCATTGGTCTTATTATAGATGCAGCCATGATGCAGCTTAGAGATTTTATGCAAGGGTTGTATCTCGGTTAGCGTTAGTTCAGGGGAAATGTTGCTGACGTCACGAACTTTCTCAGCCTCTCATTCTCGGTCTTGCTTTACTGTATGTCGTTTTGTTTTGCTTGTATCATGGAACTTGCCTTCATCACGATCTGCAGTCTAATCTTCAGCTTGTACTTACTTTCTTACTTTTAATATAGCGGTTTCAATTTAACGAAGATACTGATACTGGCAGCTTTATTCCTTTCAGATTGTGTTTCTCATTTACGATATAAAGACTTTATATTGAGGTAAATAGTGCTACACAACTGATAGATGTAGCTCTACCGCTTTAGTCTAGGGCCGGCCGTGCCCTAGGCTATGTACAAAATCTAGTATAAACATTCAGCTTCAGAAAGATGTGAAAACCACTTCATGCTCCATCTCAATGCAATATCGAGTATATCAAAATCAATTAATTCAAATGAATACAACTAAATACAGTATGTTGTAAATTATATACATAGCCTAGACTAAATTGTGTAAACAAACGAATCCTGCAGTTAAATTGTCGAAAAGCCCATCTAGCTTAACTGCAGCAAACTGGGAACTTCCACATCTTTCCATCAACATGGTTTATACATGAAACGTGAAATTTTTTCTTGCACATGTTACATATAACAGTAGACCTGATTGTATTTGCAAATTCAGGCATTTTACAAACACAGATGACATCAAATGCAAGGATCCTGCCCAAGTGAAATGATTTCACAGTTTTTCGCACAGGGAATGGCTGCATCTGTCCATTTCTAATGCATTTCAAAAGGTGATGCCTCATCTTGTTGTGATCAAATGTTATTCTTGATACTTGGTGACTGAAGCATGCCATTGTGGCAAACGCAATAGCATACACACTACAGCTATTTCCATTTGGTTGCTGGTGAACTGGCTCTATTTTAATTGTTATAGTTGATGAAAGATGAAACAGCCATCATCAACTTTGCAATTAATTTCTTTGTCTCTTCAGAAAATTCCGTTGACCTGCTATCATACAGTTTTATGATGTCAGATTTTTCTAGACCAATTGTTGAGACAGTTACCCAATGGTTGCCGTTGATGTTCAATATCTGCACACAATCATTTTTCTGTGTCTTAAATGGTAAAATGGTTTCTTGAAATCCATGTATGCCACAGTCGAAAAATTGGTGTTTCATGATAAGCTGTGCCGCATTTATTATATTATCATTTAACCACATGTTATCTGATTCTAAAATCTCTTTTTCTCTCTCTTTCAGCTGCAAACCATTTACGGTGACCCAGGTGTCATTTGAATTACATCTGATATCTTCTTCATCACTGTTGAGAATGATTGGTTGAACTGATGAGTTGATATGCATTTCAAGGTTAGTCTTAACAGCAGCTTTCAAGAAAATATCCTATGCCAGCAAAAGTAACAAAGCGTGCATTAATCATTTCATCTAAAGTTATGTTAAGTATCAGCTGGCTCTTATAAAAACAAACTTGCCCTAAATGTATTTTTTATGATCATCTTCACTATTTCCTGAAGAAGGATCTTCAATAATTTGATCTGATGCTGTCATGATCTTGCCAATAGATTAAAGTAGACAATGTCAAGCTGTGATGTCTACATTGGCGATAGTAGTGAAAATACGAATTATACCACAGTTTATATATTTTTTAAATCACCTGTTTCATAGCATTGCAAATCTGATTCGTTATCAATTTCAATCCCATTGGATATATCAGAATTGGGATTGCTGTATTTAGCCTTCTTGATTGTGTGCTTGATTATCATTAGGCCTACACTTTGTAACTTGGAGTGTATTTCTTTTCCTAGATGGAATTTCTGAAACCTATTTAAATGAGACGGGCAAGTTGTTTAATGATAAATTATATTTTTGATGAATTCTATTGGAAGAAAATACACTTGGGGCTGTTAGCTTTCCCATATTATCAACGGCCTGATGACAATTTGACTTGATACTGCATTCTTGCATATGAAAGGCGCTGTTTGAATAAGTTGGAACACTGTTATGTTGGTCTGATTTAGTACTTTCAATGACTGTTAAACGTAAATGCACAGTTAAATTACACAATATTCATCAAGTAGCTTAGCCTACTTGGCAAATATATTGACAAATATGTCTAGCTGTATAGGTCCCATTGATGGTCTGATAATCTAATCATTCACCTTTCTTTACAACTTTTGTGGTATTTTTTCCTGAATAATTTGTAGCAACAGCTTTTTTGATTTTCTTTGATTTTGATATTTTGTTTGCATTTCGTTTCTTCAGCTGATTACATATTTTTGCTTTATCTGTAACGGGTAGAAGGAAATTTTGATTATTGAACGAAGAACCATAACAAAAACGATTCATTATTATGTGAGTAATCTATACATCATCTTACTTTTGGAGCTGCTAGGAGTAAGTAGTAATTCAAGATCTGTTGAAATACCAATTGTTGTAAAGTTGTTTTTCATTTCTGCCATTACACCTAAGAATTGATCAAAGATCTTTTATAACATAGATTTTTTTGTACAAATATAGTGTTAAATGTTGATACAAATTATGGATGTATGCAATTCAATTTAGTAACAGTAGAATATATAGAATAGGCCTACCATATCGCTTGTTCTTTTTCTTTTTGCGCAATTGTAACTTCCGTGTAGTCGATGGCCTTTTTGCCTTCTTAGGCGAACCTTTTTTGTCTTTTAAAGGAAGACCTTTTTCTCTTGGCATACATTCCCTATACAAGGAAGGGTAGCATTATAAATTCAATATAATTTCAATCAATATGACATGCATTTTGTCAGAAATGTAATAAGCAATAAAAATTACCTCGCATACTCCAAAGATCTTCTGATCATTCCATGAAGTTCTGTGAAATGAGCTGTATCTTTGATAACATACATTGTGTCATTTAACGCTTTGAGAGCACATATACAATCTTCCCGAGATTTCAACTGTACTTTAGGATAATGCTTTGTTTCTTCTGATCCCTGTTCTTCTATTGCGAGACCACCATCATCTAATGCGTCACACAAATTCAAATCATTATGTTGCTCAGTAATATTAATTATTTTCTTTGATTGTGTTGCATTAACTTCTGTTTCTGTTGAGATAGAGTTGTTGGCCAGAGCATCACATTTCTGGATCTTTTTTCCACCTGTTATGGCTTCATCTAGATTAGACAATGGATGTTTCCTAATCTTTGCTCCTAAAGAATTCCACCCATTTGCACTACATTTAACTATCTTACAAATATGTTTACACGGTAGCTGATATTTTTTGAAATCCTTACATTGACATGATGGCATAGTTGTTTCATCATCCATCCATACCACATACTGTTTTTTCTGACACTCACTGGACACCACGTATTTGTTTAGACCATTTTCAGTAAAGTTCTTGATGCCTTTAGAACTGTCTAATCTATCGTTTATATGATGCACAAACTCATGGGGCTTGTCGTGTAAAAATACTGGTATCCTCTCATTATAGAGCTTGTACTGTGATGTTGCTTGAAGGTTTATTTGCTTGTACCTATAATACAAGAGAATGTGTTAGAGACATGCATTGCTGATTAAAGAATGTGTATATATATATATATATATATATAATGTATTCATAATATATTACAAATAAGGTATTAATGAATTAGAAAAGGCTAATACACTTACGTTTTGTAGGTGCCTGGGAGATAATCATTAACAAGTGTGTCTGCGAGATCTGTCAAGGTTCCATTGAATTTGTTTTGTAGAGATGTTGTTTTAAACAATCCATTCTGACATCCAACTCCATTGTTAGTGTAGATACAGAGGTCCAATGATTTCAAACGTAACTATCTTACCCATTTCTAGAAATAAAATGCAGTGAAGCCTGTCTATAACGGCCAGTTATGAAATTAGTGAACATTGACCACTCTAAACAGGTGACCTTTCTATACAGGTTGATTTCAATAGAAATTCATATTTGTAACGTTATGAATAGACCACTATGGACTAGTGGCTGCTTTATAGGGTGACCTTTATACACATGTTTCACTTTACACCCTTGAAATTATATGTTTAAAGTTAAATTTGAATATATGTGATTGCATATTTATGTCCTGTGTTACCCCAATTACTGTGTTGCCTAAGTTACTGTGTGTTCATATAATGTTACCTCTGTATGTGGTTCCCAATAATTTGTGAAATAGTCCTGCAGTTTTTCTGATTTCTTCCATTCATTGCTGCCTTTGAGTTTCTTGATGGTTTCTTGGTATTCCTTTTGATCATAACTATTTGCTACTGCATCCATAAGCTCCAGCACTGTACTAGTGTCACTTACACCATTATCCTTCTTGGACAACCATTCTGTCCAAGCCTTTTTCCGATGGAAATTGCAAAGATGAATGTATGCTTCTGTTGGTGACATTTGCAAAAAAAATTTTTCGTTATGATGATTAAACTAAGCTGCATCCACTTGCAACATATTTTCTAGATATTGTTAAACATACCTGGGAAACAAGTCATGATGGCATTGATTTCAGCCATTGAAAAGTCAACCATAAAGTTTTTGGGGTCCCAGTTTGGGTTTTGTCAGTAATATACTGTATGGCTTCAGCTATCGAGCTAGCATGTTCTTTTTCAGAAATGAAAGCTGCAACTACTACATAGCAAACATTTGTTTTTACGCATATAAAAAACAAGGGAACAGCATACCTGCAATAGAACAAAATATATATTTTTTATTAGGAACCATAAGATTGCATTGACCCTGCGAGAAACAGTTTAGGAGCTCATGAACGTTGAATGGCCTAATTTTCATGAACTGTTCATGAACTGTTCTTGAACTGTTTATGAACTCCTGAACTGTTTTTTGCAAAGGATAGCTTAGAATTTCAATATCAGCTTTATTTATCCTTATTTATGTCCTTTTTATCCTTATTAAATATAGGAATTTCCCAGAAATTGCTTTGAAAAAAACAATGTCAATTTGTCAACATGCTCAAACAATTACCTGTTAACTCTGTAGGTTGCATCCAAGAGGCAAAGGTCTTGGCCATAACGGAGCATGAGCCTGCTCATCCATTTTGTTATATGCTGTGCTAAATGTGTTCTAATCAAGTGCTTTTGTAAATAGACCATACCCAACAATACGCAATATTGTGATCATCATGAGCATCCCATTCTTCACATTGTAATTTCAAATTGTCTTGATCATTCGGTGAGCGAAGTTTACCACTCTGTAGCGAACGCGAGGATGACTATAAATTGAAACCGCTGTTGAATGTCGACTGGATTACTATTTTATTAGAATTCACTAAACAATGAAAAATACAAGGAATTAATACTATAAGCTGCACATATAACTAACAAGGTATTACATACAACAATGAATTAAAGTCTTACATCGATGAGCTTTTCTCCAACGGTAGTTGATTGAGATTGATATCGATTGTTACTGTTTCTTTGCTATATTTGTAACGGCATCGACGACTACATTTCACTATATCTAAAGATTACAATATTACATGCAGCTTTTATAACAATTTTGAGACTAAACTATTTGCTTCCTTTACATTTTATAATAATACAATTGTTACGCTATGGGAAATTTGTGCTTTCAATGCATATATTTTTACAATTATATGACTTACAAATCATTTATTATTGTTTTCATTTTGCTACGGTCATCTTGAATTTTGCTGTATCATATTATCATGACGTAATCTATTCACGTGGTTAAATAAGTCTAAATATAAGTTTATAATGTCATTCTTTTTATAGTTCTTTTTCGAAGTATTTTATTATTTACAATTCAAAACACACCCCGCCATGGAAACCGTTGTTTTCATCATTTCATCAATATTGTTCCTTTGGCAGCAAAAGACATAACTTTGTAACGGGACGTTTGTCTTCGCCATTCTGCGTTTTGACAATTGCGCTTCTTACAAGTCCATCTTTTCCTGGAAACGTCTCTGTAACTTTACCCATACTCCATTTGCCTCTTGGTATATTTCTCTCCATAAACAACATCTCCAACTTTCATCGACCTAGATTCTTTAATCCATTTCTTTCGACCAATGATAGTTGGTACATAATCTACTATCCACTTTTTCCAAAACAGATTGATCGTGCTTTGAACAAATTCGTATCTCTTTGATGGTGAAGGCGAGTCATCGAATGGTCCTTGTGGCACTGCTGCACTTGCTCTTCCTAGTAATATATGATTTGGTGTCAAATACGTCCCATCGTTGGGATCAGATGACATTGGTGATAATGGTCTTGAATTAACTAAATTCTCAATTTCACAAAGGTATGTGCATAACTCTTCATGCGTTAGCACTTTGTTGCCAATACTCGACTTGGACTTTTTTACCGACTTTACCATTGATTCAACCACTCCTCTGTGATGGGGTGCCTCTGGGGTGTTGAATCTCCATACCATTTTATTTTCTGCCGCAAAATCCATCAGCTCCTTTTTGTTCCATCCCTCAATCATCGTTTTCAATTCCTTTTCTGCGCCAACAAAATTGCTACCATTGTCGGATACTATCAGTGATGGCTGTCCTCTTCTGGAATAGAATCGACGAAGTACTTGCAGGAACGCCTGTGTTGACATGTCTGAAGATGCTTCGATGTGTATAGCCCTTGTGCTGAGACATGTGAAAATCGCCCCATACCTCTTCTGTCTTCTTGTACGAATTCCCATTTTGACAATGATCGGTCCAAAATAATCAACAGCAACATTGTAAAATGGCGGCGTAAATGGCATAATTCTGAATTCTGGTAAATCAGCCATCTTCTGCAGTTGCACTTGTTCTCTCAGACGTCTACATGTTATGCATTGGTTGACGATGGACTTCGAAAGTGTTCTACCATTGACAATCCAAAAGTACAGCCTGGAATCAGCCAGTGTTCGTTCAACTCCACAGTGGTTGGTCTTGTTGTGATGGTCTTTCATGATTAATCTGCTAATCCAGTTACGACGAGGCAAGAGAATTGGATGCTTCTGATCATACGGTAAGCAATTTGCATTTTCCAATCGTCCTCCAACTCTGATTAACCCTTTTTCGTCAACAAATGGTGTCAGTTGCTCGTAGTTGCCATTCTCTAGTTGTTGAAACATCTCTGCTTGAACAGTCTTCAGTAAGTAGTCTTCTGCATTTGCCAATTCATCTGAGCTCAGAGGTCCTTTTGAAGCATTCTTGTTCTTTAAACTTTTGCAAAACCTCTGTACATATGCTGTTACCCTTTTCAGTCTTTTCCAGTTACTGAACTTGTTGACATCTATAATGCTTTCTTCTTGTATAATTACTGTACATGTGATGACCTTTTTTCTTTTCTCGATGTCTTGATCTTGGTCTTCAAGTCTTGTGGGCTGCATATCATCAGGCCATTGATCTTTAGGTTTCGTTAGGAAATCTGGTCCTTTCAGCCATCTCCCTTCCAATTCATTTGTTGTTATGCCTCTTGAACCATCATCTGCACTGTTTTCTTCTGAAGGGCAATGTCTCCAATCTGATGGTATTGAATCACTTTGTATTTCTCCCACTCTTACTGCCACGAATGGTTTGTATTGTCTTGATTGACTCTTTATCCATGAAAGGACTATACTGCTGTCACTCCAGTAGGTTGTTTGTAAAATATCTAGTCTTGTTTCTTTTCTGATGGTTTTGGCCAATCTTGTCCCCAGAACAGCTGCTTGCAATTCAAGTCTTGGTATTGTTAATTGTTTAAGTGGTGCAACTCTTGTCTTTGCTGCAATGAATCTGACATCTATCTTCTTTGTTGTTCTGTCTTCACTTCTAAGGTAGGCACAGGTAGAGAACGCTTCTTGGCTTGCATCACAAAATACATGTAATTCCATGATTGCTGAATTTGATTCTTCTGGTGTTAAGCATCTTGGTATTTTGACATTTTCTAATTTCTCTATGTCCAGCAGCAGTTGTTCCCAGATCTTCTGGTGTTCTTCTGAGACAACATCATCCCATTTGTAGCCTGTGCTCCAAAGTACTTGCATCAACATTTTGCCTCTCACCAACATAGCTGCTGCAATACCAATAGGATCAAAGATCTTTGCTATTTGGCTCAGAATCTCCCTCTTGGTCCAGTTGCCTTCCTTCTTCGATTGTTTAATTCTGAATGTCATGGTGTCATCTCTTGAATTCCAAATTGTTCCAAGGATCTTTTCTTGTTGTTGGTCAATTTCTTTTTCATCCTGTCCTTCACTTTGTTCACTCTTCAATTCAGGGCAGTTTGTGACCCATTCCTTTAGTGGAAATCCTCCTCTTTGTAACACTTCTTCAATGTCACTGGCCAGTTGTGGTACATCTTCTGTAGCTTGAACTGAGTCGCATATGTCGTCTACGTATGTATTCCTTTGGATGGTTTCAGCTGCCTTTGGAAATTCTCCTTTGCTGTCTTCTGCTGTTTTCCAAAGTACAGTTTGGGCCATGGCTGGTGCTGGCTTGTCTCCAAATGGCACTCTCAACATCATGTAGACATCAGGTGGCTTTGTGGTGTCCAAGTTCCTCCAAAGGTATCGATGCATGTGTTGATCTTTTTCAGGTAACTTTATTTGATTGAACATTTTCGATATATCATTGCACAATGCCCATTTGTTTTCTCTAAATCTCAAGATGATGCCAAATAATGAATTGAGTAAATCTGGTCCTTTGTATAAGGCATCATTGAGGCTTGTTTCTTGGTATGTTGCCGATGAGTCAAAAACAATTCTCAGTGGTGTTGATGGCTTGTCGTGACGAAGGACACCATGGTGTGGGATGTAGTTAATCGGCCCGTTGTGTGAATCAATTTCTTTTTGCGTCAATTTTCTTGAGAATCCAAGTTCTTTGTTCTTCATTATTTGTGCGTCATAGTTGTTTGCTAGTTTGTTGTCTTTCATCAGTTTCTTTTCAGTTGAGATCAATCTTCTATATGCCAAGTCGTAGTTGTTAGGCAAAGTAGTTGGAGGCTGTTTCCATGGTAACCCAATTTGATACCTATCATCAAGCTTTTTACAACTTTCCTTCAGTAGAACTGCAGCGTGCTTGTCATCTGGAGAACCAATCAATGAAGGGTCGCAGTTGCACGGTGTGGACTTCACTCCAAAGCTCTCCGTCTCCCAAAATGCCTTTATGTTGATGCTTTCTTCAGCCAATGAAACCGTGTTAGTTGATGCAGTGGAACATTGGATGTCATCATCATCTGTCTTCTTGTTGGCACTTCCTAGCAGTACCCATCCCAATGGGGTCATCATTGCAACTGGCATCCCTGGTTGACCTCTTCTCACTTCACCGACCAGTAGGTGTGCTTGATCCACGCCAAGTAGTACATCAATAGGGCCAGGTGAGTATGACAGGACAACGTCTTCCAGGTGCTGGTAGTTCTTTATGTTATCTTTTTGCATGTGCCCAACATCTGCACAGATTTTGTCGAGTTCAACAGCTGTCACTTTATGTTTTTTGCCATCCCCATTGATTGCTTCGATGATAAAATCAATTTTTCTTGACATCTGCTTTTTCTGATCACCACTAACCACTGACAAGTTTATGAAAGTTTCTTTTCCTTCCAGGCCAAGGGACTCAGCAAAACCTTTCCTAACCAATGAAATCTGCGAACCACTATCGATCAGAAGATTTGCCTTTCTTGTGATACCATTGTTGCCATTGACTTTCACTTGCAATACCGGTAATGTATTCTTATTCTGGGTGTTTGTTGTGGCATGTGCAGCTGCTGATTCCTTGTGTAGGGCTTCATGGTGAGTCTTGCTGCATTGCTCTTTACCACATGTTCTTTTGCCTCTACAATCTCTGGCTGAGTGTCCATACTTTAAGCAACTGAAACATGCTCTACCTTCTTTGACCATCTGCCATCTGTCATCTACATTTGCTTCTAAGAATTGTGGACAGTCAGTAATTACATGCTCCTCTTTACATACCATACATACTTTATTTTTTTGAGGTTTCTCGTTTGATTGAGTGACGTTTGTTGCTGCTGATTGCTTTGGTCTTTGAGGCTCTAGAGAATATGCTTGTGATTTGACAATGGATTCCTTCTCCAACCAATCGTCTAAGCCATGAACTGTTTGTAGCGCTCGACCTTCTCTGACGTCTCTACCCCATCTCTCGCGGTCTTCATCTGTCAGCTTTTTGACTATGCTTTTCAGCAGACCTGTTGATTCTAAATCTGCTGTACAACCAGCATTCTTTAACTGTGTGATGATGTCTTGTACTGTGGTTGCAAATTTCAGGAAGCTATAGGCGTCTCCCTTTCGTATCGGCTTCAGTTCGTCTATCTGCTTGAAACATACATCTGTCAATTGGTCATTTCTTCCGTAGGTGGTATCGAGCTTTTTCCAGGCCATGTCATAATTCTCTATATTGCAAATCAGCTGATGTGGAATCTTTGCCAGTCTGCCTCTCAGGATGTGCAGTTTTGTGTTTTTATCTGTAGCATCTGGGTCTACCAATGCCTTGAATGCAGTTTTAAATTGTCTGTAATCCTTTAGAACACCAGAAAAATGTGGCAGTGTTAATTTGTAACGAATTGGTGCTGTTACACTTTTCTCTTGCTTTGTTGATTTAGCCGACTCTAAATTGTTCGTAGTAGCCGACTCTACATTGTTCGTTGGTCTTTCAATGACATCATCTTGTTCGTCTTGCGTTTGAATGACGTCATCTGTTCTTTGATTGTCCGCTTCAGTGGGATTGGCTACATCTTCATCTTCTTCCGTCTGATCGATTGAATTTTTGTAGCGAACGCGAGGATGACTATAAATTAAAACCGCCGTTGAATGTCGACTGGATTACTATTTTATTAGAATTCACTAAACAATGAAAAATACAAGGAATTAATACTATAAGCTGCACATATAACTAACAAGGTATTACATACAACAATGAATTAAAGTCTTACATCGGTGAGCTTTTCTCCAACGGTAGTTGATTGAGATTGATATCGATTGTTACTGTTTCTTTGCTATATTTGTAACGGCATCGACGACTACATTTCACTATATCTAAAGATTACAATATTACATGCAGCTTTTATAACAATTTTGAGACTAAACTATTTGCTTACTTTACATTTTATAATAATACAATTGTTACGCTATGGGAAATTTGTGCTTTCAATGCATATATTTTTACAATTATATGACTTACAAATCATTTATTATTGTTTTCATTTTGCTACGGTCATCTTGAATTTTGCTGTATCATATTATCATGACGTAATCTATTCACATGGTTAAATAAGTCTAAATATAAGTTTATAATGTCATTCTTTTTATAGTTCTTTTTCGAAGTATTTTATTATTTACAATTCAAAACACACTCCTCTCTTTATTGAGCACATTTCAGACATCCTATGCAGTTGGATAATAGCGTCTTCAGAATTCTGAAGGCTCTTCTTGTCCAAAACATATTTGATCATTTACAAAACTTGGCAGAAAAATATCTACATCTCGTGCACATTTCGCCCCGATCTTATAGAGCTGTTTTATCTTGTTAGCTACTTCTTCATCCATTGGCTCTCTTATATCTGCAGCCTGAAATTTGACTAAATGGCTCAAATGAGTCAAAGGCTCTAGGAGATTGAGCTAGCCTGTCTGATTTATGTGCTGTTGCTATTTTACTTATTGCTGAATATTTGCTGTTGTTGCTGCTGATTGGATGTCTTTGTAGCTGCTGACAAATTTGTAGTTGTTGCTGATTAGGTTGTATTTGTAGTTGATGATTTGGCTGTTGATTTGGTTGTTGCTGTAGCAGTAGTGATGGTGTTGGAGCTTGTGGGTCCTGCAGCGTCTCCGGGATTATGAAATCTGCTTGTGTTAATGCAGCCAGCACATCTTTAGGCATCTCATCTTCCATTAGCAAGATCTCATCATCATCTAAAATGATCTCTAAACCACAACATATCCTTTCCAAGCTTTCGTTGAATATAAGTACACATCCATAAGTACACGTAGAAGGCATTTGTATAATATATGATTCATTCTGCATCATAAGTTTGTATATTAAAGACAAGACAAATCAACAAAGATTTAATAACGTTGTAAGAGATCTATTCAAGTTAATGTCTCACAGAGAAATGTCTATTTCATAATTCACAGTATATCATTATTTAACATGTTACATGAATAAGAGGTTAATGAAATGAGACTGTTACTTTATTTGCATCAAGCACATACGTCCGCCCCAAGTAGACGGAGTCGGTAAGGATACGGTGAATACTAAAGACTGTAAAAGTATGATGGCAATATTTAAATGGCCATGCTAGTTATGCTGGATCTGGATAAGTTATATTCGAGATCTGTTACTATAGCATGGAATTGTTATTTATTAATGTTAATAAGTAAAAGCAGAAAAGAGAACGCCTGGTTATGTTGGATTAATACTATCAATGTCTGATAACAGGCGATACTATGGAAATGTATTTATTAAAATGGTTGAATTATATATATATATGTATCTACGTAAAAATATATTGCTTATTTATTATCATGATTATCATTATTATTATTTTTTATATTATAATATGAATATTGAGAATTTGATAGCTGTAAAACGTGGTAGTTTGGTCTTCACGCCAAAGGGTGCACATCCCATGATCCCATGCTAGTAGTAGTAATAATCATGTGATGCATTTATGTGTACTCGTCGTCCAGATCGTGTCATGGTTGGTGTGGTGGATGAATGATCTTGTGAACTATCCAGCGACAACAAAGGCGGCTGGACCGTCGTTGTTGTCGTGGTAGGTGCAGAGTCAGACATCGTCGACGAACGCGTCTGCGACGCTGTTGAAGTCGATGTGAGACTTGACATCGAAAACGAGGTTGGCGCCGAAGACGCTGACAAAGTTAACGATGGTAATGACACAGGTGGAAATGATAATGAACGTGAACATGACGGTAGATCATCAGTCTCATAAACAGGCTTCAAGCGATCAACCGAAACAGTATCTGAACGTGTTCCACGATCTATAGTGAAAAACTTTGAATTTCGATTAATAACACGATAAGGGCACGTATAAGGAGCCTCCAATGGCCGTTTAGGCCTATCTACGCGAACTCAAACACGTTTGCAAGTACTTAGTTCGGGAGGTACATAAGAAAGATGTTGACTTAAAGCTGGTGGCTTGAATTTTACTGCTTTAAAATGTTCTTGAAGAGACGATAACAAATGATGAGAGGATAATAACTTTATATCTTCCAGACAAATACGCGGAACCAAAGGCTTCAACCCTGTTAATAGTTTGTAGGGAGATACACCATCCTCATCTGGCCAGATTCTCAGTGATAGTAAAGCTGAAGGTAAACCATCAAACCAATCGGTATCAAGTGTTCTTAAAACTGTCTTCAACGTGCGGTGCATTCGTTCAACTAACCCATTTGTTTAGGGGTGATAAGCAGTAGTGTGGATCTTGAGGAACCCGACGAGCTTTGCCAATTCGTGGATTAAATTACAGTCAAAGTCGGAACCTCGGTCGGATATGACATATTGCGGGGCAGAATAGCGTGTTACCCATTCTCTTACAAATGCCTCTGCCACTGAAGGAGCACTCATATCTAAGAGAAGGATTACTTCTACCCATCTGGTAAAACGGTCTATCATTGTGAGAAGATAACGACATGGTGATGAAACATGTGTGATGGAACATGTGGAAGATGGAACATGAATAATGTCAATGTGTACTGTTTGTAAACGATCACATGGGATGTCATATGGTATTGAAGGAGTGACAGTATGGCGAGTGACTTTATTTCGCTGACAAGCTGTGCATTGCTGAACCCACTGGGAACTTTCCTTCTTCATTTTAGTCCAATAATAGCGATCCGATATCAACTTGCAAGAGGCGGCACGGCCATAGTGACCAATGTTGTGCATATTCATGAAAACATTTCGACGCAAAGGAAGAGGAACAAAGGGGCGTGGCACCGATTTTGAGGAGTCACACCACAATGTCCCTTCAGCAAATTTTATTTGTTGGAGACCGGCCTGATCGAAATCATTCTTGTGCTGAGACAGCACCAAATCATTCAATGTAACACATCCTAAGGAAACAATGTTCACAGGGACCGATAGTGAGTCTACAATGCAAGGCGCAAGATCACTAGATAAAGTGTCAGCTACGACATTTAAATCACCAGGAACATAAACAATGTCGTTTACAAATTGAGATAAAAAGGATAACTGTCGCTCTTGACGAGGTGAGTGTGATGTTTTAGAACGCGATTTCCATGCTGCCGAAATAGGCTTATGATCTGTGAAAACATTGATAGTTGTATCTTCCAACATAAACCGAAACCGTTTTACAGCGGCAAAGATTGCCAATAGTTCTCTGTCCAGCCAAGAAAGTAACAACTGAGGAGTACAGCGACCCTTTCTCACTGACGAGATACATTTCACAAGACGTGTTTTTGGAATGAACACTTCTCCTAAGAGAGCCTCCGTAAGTCAGGGAGAAAAGCTTGATTTTCCTTTGGACCTTTTTGTTATACAGATTAATGATCTTACAACAGAATGAGGCTGAAGGATTAACCTCCATCCACTTACTGAGTAGATCAATATTCCTAATAGCGTTTTGGGCCCCAATAGATTGACAACTATTACTCTCCCCAATATCACACAGGATCGTATGACATTCGAAAGGTTCGACTTGATGGACGTCAGTGATATTCATCACTTGAAGATTATGCCCCAAGGTGAAAAATGGCCAAGGTCTTTCATGACCATCTTTGCCAATGGTGTAGGAATAAACTCCTGTAACTCCCTCTCTCGAGCAAGCTACCTGACTCCATCCCCCTCTGCTAGAACCAAGATCTACGACTGTTCCTTGAACGGTAAGGCCTTGTGATATCATATCGAGAAGTTTGTACACGGACTTAGAGACTAGGTTGCCCTTGTCCAAGACCCTGACATAACCTGACTCCTTCCTGTGGAAAAAACCTTGTTGACTAAGATGGTTGAGTTCCTTCTTCCAGGCTAGTCCCCTACTATGGAGAGTGACATCACTGCGAAAGAAATTGCCTCCCATGTTCATAACAATGGTGGAAAGAAGAGGCAATTTGCAATTTGTAATGGTCATTGTTCTCTCAATTTGTAATGGTCATTGACCTGTTGTAATGGTCACATGTTCTCAAATGGTCACAATTTGCAACGGATAATTGCAAAATAAAAATAATAAAAATAATATAGAATAAATGTAAAAAAGGATAGTTAGATATTTAATAAAATTGTAAATTATAGATAATATATCTATCACAACCAATCAATGAAGCAGTTGCATGTAATTAATAGATAAAAATTATGGTTCAAATATTATAGTTGGTCTTTTCTTCGTAGTCTTTGGTGTTACCGGTATGCCAATGTTTCTATAAGTCACGAGAGTTACGTTATAGGTCGGGCGTACAAAAACGATTTTCTCTGAAGAATTGTATTTATTATATTTGAATGTTGTAATTCTTTTATGCTATGTCTATGTAGATGTGTGTTAATCAAATAAATACTACTGGTTGTATTAAGCTTATGGCAACTTGAAGTTGTATTTTGTTGTAATCTTTTTTTGGTGAATGAAACAATCGTACCATCTGATTGCTCATTTGTTAAAATTTTGTTTAATAATTTGTCGGAAATAGGAGTGATTTCCAATTCGACATTACTTAAATCTTCATTACTTTCAGTTGATAATACATTGTTTTTAATATGATGGTTTTCATTAACGTTATTAACGTCGTTGCTAACTGCTATAGCGGAAGGCGTTGTTTCCCTTCTCCACTGGAAACAGCAAGGCTTAGTGCAGCGAATATATATACAATTGTATTCGCTTGCCATTTTACGTGCCAGTATTTCAATAGGGTAAGGCAAAGTTATTTCGAAATCTTTTACGTTCGAAGGTAATTCAGCCATAAATTGTTCTGTTTTAGCACGGGACTCGTTAACAGCTTCATTATAAATTCTACTTTCAAATTGTTTATATTCCTTCTGTTTTCTCCGTATATAGTTTACTAAGGAATCCATAATTGTCGACATTGTAGAAGATTGAATGTAATAAAAATTATAACCAATAATAAGCCATGAGAATATTAATTATATGATACAAACAAAATGTATAATAAAATAAAATTGATCCTTATCGGGCTCCAAATGTTATGAGGGTAAAATGATTGAGAGCGATAAAATAACATCCACTCTCGTAGAGATTTCAAAACGGAGTCAAATGTAATTAATAAAATATAGGGCAATACACAGGGGAAAGGTTAACAGCTTCATTATAAATTCTACTTTCAAATTGTTTATATTCCTTCTGTTTTCTCCGTATATAGTTTACTAAGGAATCCATAATTGTCGACATTGTAGAAGATTGAATGTAATAAAAATTATAACCAATAATAAGCCATGAGAATATTAATTATATGATACAAACAAAATGTATAATAAAATAAAATTGATCCTTATCGGGCTCCAAATGTTATGAGGGTAAAATGATTGAGAGCGATAAAATAACATCCACTCTCGTAGAGATTTCAAAACGGAGTCAAATGTAATTAATAAAATATAGGGCAATACACAGGGGAAAGGGGAAGTCGATATTAGTCTAATTATGGTAATACGCATTAGCATAACAATAATTAGGAATAAAACGACGGTAAAAGGAAAACATACCCAAAGCACGACGCAATGAAGGGTAGTCAATAGGAGCTGGTAATGCTAAAAGGTCGGATGTAGATTTTGTTTTTGGTTCGATACCCCGCTGAGAAACAATGAATCCCAAAAAATCAACTCGATCAACGGAAAACAAACATTTGAAAAGATTTAAACGAAAACCAAACTGCAGAAACCGCTCAAAAATCAATTGTAAACGAGCATCATGCTCCTCCTGCGTTTTTCCATAAATGAGAACGTCGTCGATGTAGGCAAAACAAGGTATATTACGTAGGACGTCGTTGATAAAACGGGAAAAGGTAGCAGCACTATTTTTGAGTCCCATCGGCATACAGAGAAAACTAAAAGAACCGAAAGGAGTTGTGACGGTAGTTTTGTCTACATCATCAGGGTGAATGGGAATTTGGTAGTATGCTTTAGTCAGATCTAGACGTGAAAAAACTGTTGAACCATAAAGATCACTGTTAAACGATTGAATATCCGGTAGGGGATAATGATCCGGTTTTGTGATCCGATTTAAAGCTTGGTAGTCCCCTACCGGTCGAAACATGCCTGGTTCAGATTTAGATACTAAATGTAAGGGGCTTGCCCATTCGCTAGTAGCAGGCTGAATGATACCAGCTTTCAAAAATTTATCAAACTCTGTGCGAGCAATTGCTAATTTATTTGGGTGCATACGCCGAGGACGACAAAAAACGGGCTCCCCAGTAGTCTCAATACGATGAGTGACGTTATGTGGGGATGTTTTTGAAATAGTGAGAGGAGAAAAAAGAATATTGTAATCGTGAAGTAATTTCGTTAATTTGGATGATAAATAGGTTGGAAAATTAAATTTTAATGAATCTACAGACACCTGACAAGAACTCAATGAGGTGGATAATGACGTCATGTTGTCTGTCAAGGTGCTGGCAGCACAGTCAACAACAATTTTATGGTGTTGTAAAAAATCGATGCCTAAATTTGGCTGGGTAACGTCGGCAATGACAAAACAATGTTGAAAACAACGGCGCAATCGTGGGATACTGATGTCCGTAAGAATTTCGCCGTCGACATCACTGTAATAGAACGTCCGGATGCCGAAATAAGAGATAAATTAGAAGATGAAAATGGAATATTTAATGATTTGACGACAGAACTAGGTAAAATGGAAACAGCCGAGCCTGTGTCAATTAAAAATGCTAACGAAGGTAAATAGGGAACTTTCCCTGTAACATATAAACATTTGCCACGTCGAGTAGGGGACTCGACGTGACTTACGAGTTTCCCGGGACAGGGGAGATAGAACGTGAACCAGTGGGGGAAGATGAGCGATCAAAAGAAGGTTTAGTCCCGGGCCATTTGCACCAGCGGCTGCATTGCTTTGCCTTGTCAGCAAAATATAAGTGTGAGCGGCAGATGACAGGTGGTTGATCTCTATAGAAACCTCGGACTACAGATTTACCAACGTCAAGAGAGGAACTGTCACGGCGGGATGAGTGTGAAATTGCATCCACATGCAAAGTAGGCGAGGCAGACGGTTGCGAAACAGCCTGGACCGTTTCGAAACGGGCAGAATTCCAGATTATATCTGCAATTAATAAAAAATCTGTGGAGGGTAAATGAACCTGAGCCAATAATATATTTCTAATTTGAGGTGGCAGGGCACTCATAAGGCGATGGTGAACTAAGCTATCCTCGTCCTTAATCCCAGAGGCTAAAAGAGACTTTCTTATCTTTAATGCACAAATAGAAGGTTTCAAACCTTCCAAGGAAATCTCACCGAGTGCCTCTCGAAGGCGCTGCTGCTTCGTCTTACCAAACATTTGCTTTAGTGAAGCTTTTAACTTTGTATAAGGTTTGTCAATATCAGCTGCATTTGATTCTTCCATGACTACCAGAGGTCCAACGTCAGGTGGTAACTAAGCAATAACATAGTGATATTTGGATATCTCGGTCGTAACTCTCCTTAATGCAAACATGCTTTCAATTTGTTCAAATCAAAAAGAAATATGCGTCCGGTGAAATGGTGGCAGTTTTATTGGTTCACTGACCACGTTGATCGTTTTCTGTGATTGAAGTGATTCCTCGTGATTTATAATTGGAGTTGAATTTTGTCTTCGCGGTATCATCACGTCGGGGTCACCATTTGTAGAAGGCATTTGTATAATATATGATTCATTCTGCATCATAAGTTTGTATATTAAAGACAAGACAAATCAACAAAGATTTAATAACGTTGTAAGAAATCTATTCAAGTTAATGTCTCACAGAGGAATGTCTATTTCATAATTCACAGTATATCATTATTTAACATGTTACATGAATAAGAGGTTAATGAAAATGAGACTGTTACTTTATTTGCATCGATCAGCACAGTTTACTGTAGTTGTTATTGTTAATGATTTTTGTATTACCAATGAAAAATAGTTGCGTCTTTTTTACGTTGATGGATAAGGAGTTCTGCTTGCACCATGTTGAAAATGTTTTTTAAATCAGTATTAATATCTTCAGTTGTAATAGCCATAGCATTTTGTGCAGCAGGATGATACGAATAGAGCAACTGTGTATCATCTGCAAATTGAGTTGATTTGCTATGCTTTATTACAGATGGTACGTCATTAACATATATCAGAAATAGAAGTGGTCCTAAGACTGACCCCTGTGGAACACCAGTGGACAGAGTTATTTGGTCCGATGATAAATTACTTACACGCACAATTTGTTGTCTATTATGTAATTAAGATGAGATCCATTTGAGTGCACAGGGAGCGAGGCCTAGTAGTTTGAGCTTTGTCAATAGTATCTTATGATTTAGGCTGTCGAATGCTTTTGATAAATCTAATAAGATAAGTACACTGACTTGTCTGTCGTCCATAGCTTTTAATATCTTTTCGGAAATGTTCAGTAGTGCAGAGACAGTTGATCTGTTCATTCTATAACCATGTTGGTTCTTTGTCAGGTATATATGTATGTAATCGTATAATTGTTTGCATATAACTTTTTCCACTATAGCAACGATAGAAGGGAAAGTGGTCTGTGTTGGTTGGGCTCAGTTGCTCCTGGTTGTTTTGGAACAGGCGTAACAATTGCAATTTTGAATACTATTGGAAAATCTGACTGAGTTATTGAAGGATTGATAATCTCTGTCAAACGTTGGTATATCACTGATAGTGCAATCTTTAATAAAAAACCATTTATGCCATCAATACTGATGAATCACCCAAAGGCTGTTGCGCCAATTGGTTGTGGGCGCAACAACATATGTAGTTTTCAACTTCTCGCAAACCTATTTACATTGGAACGGTAGCTTGCTGTCTTCTTGAAAGCATTTAGATTCTTGATTACAATTTTACCACTTTCAAACATAAACAATAAAGTCAAGCATAAATGGTATTTTCGTTAAATTATTGATAATTTGCTGGGCATCATGTGCCTACTCCTCACCTAGTATTTGCTTTTGATAATATCCACGTATTACAGGATATATTGTCATAAAGTTTTCGATTTGAGGCATACCATTTGGTAGCAAAGGTTTTTTCTATTGGCCACGTAGAAAATTGTCGCAATCATGTTGTGAATAAATGTCTTTTCCATGACTTGATTTGATTCATCTACATTTTTTGCACGAGTATAATTGTACTGGCTACAGTTAGCACCTACTTTTTGTTATTTGGCAGAGACCTCCAAATAAGAAATTAAGAAATACGTTCTTACAGTTTATGTAATATTTGTATATATAATTTATATAGATAAAAATCACTCAACTTGTCAATAAAATAGAAAATTCTAAAGTGTGTTTTTGTTTTGATATATTTTTCAGGTGCAAAATCAAGTACATCAAAACAAGATGCCTTTTTGATAAAAAGATATTTGCAACAATGTTTCTGAGAAGAACTGAAATGACTGTATCTCACGTACGTACAATAATGTTATAGACTCACACTTGCAAAGTATAACAACTATAATAACATAACACTATATGTATTGTTTACAAGTATTAAAATATTGTACAATTAAAAATAAGGATTAGATATGTATGGACAGAGGGGTATAAATGTTTTGAAATATCATTACGTCAATTTGCATTTGATAAAGATATACTCCTCTGAGTAAAAGTCTTCTTGTTTAATATTGCTTCAATTCAACGCCGCCAGTCCGTTCATCCATGGCTGGATCATGACTTTTATAACCAAATGCTGAACCATTAGAAAGTGAACGGCCTCTCATAGCCAAGCTTCCAGATTTGTCCATACGAAAAGCTTTTAAGAAGTCATACTTGAGTGATAAACCTTTCTTGACAAAAATAAACCTTGCAATCAAAGAAACAACGAGTAGTGTCGATAGAGATATGAGCATGGAAAATGTTCTGAAGGAAAACGACGAATTACTGTTTGTCTTGGCAAAGTAAGGATAATGAATAAAGGGGGGAAGACTTATGAGTTTCTCCCCACCCCCAAGCCTCAGTATAATCCCAATGGTGTACGCTGATAATGAACCATATGAATTAACAAATGGAAAATATACTGCACAAAGGAGTTGAGGAAAAAGGATGACAAAAACTAAGTCTGCACACAAGGCCCATAACGTGTAGATTGATTTGATTGTTAATGCCATAACTGTTGCGATACCACCAACAACAAAGATACCAGCACGAATGACCCATGTTAGTTCACGATCTGTTGCCTAAAAACAATACAAAATTAGTTACAGTACATATCCAACTTTCTGTTCAGGAGAGATCAACTATAATTGTCATCAGCCAAACCATTTCAATTATGGAAGGCAAGGCAAAGTTCTGCATAGTAAGGGTATAAAGTCATTGAAAAGAAAAAAGTTTCAATTTCAATTATGAAATTTCAATTAGTGATTGATTTAATGTTTCCATGTAGTTGAACTTTCCCAAGCAGTTGTTCAATTTTTTGAGCTAGGAATTTCTGGCAAACAAATCAATCAATATTTGTATACTACTCCAGCCTTCAGGATCAAAGATCAAATTCATTTTTTTTTTAAATACATAAACATACCTTCGGTCTGAATAATATCTTGTAAATGTTGTAACTGAACATTGAACTTGCAGACAGAACAGATGAATCAGCTGATGACATAACAGCAGCAGATACAGCACCAAGACCAAAGAAAGATACCCATGCTGGAGTAAGATACTGAAGTACCATTGGTAGAATAAGTCTCGTATCACTTATACGACCTTCAGCTGTCAGTGCTTGGGTGACATTGAGGGCACGCCAATCTGTAAAATAGTGCAAAAATGTACAAGGAACTTGTAGATCACTCCTTCCCTCCAGCAAGCCATTGCTTATTGCCTAGATAAGCGAATTAGGAGATGCATGAGTATCTACTATCCATGTTCCAAAGGAGCCAGGACTGGAGTGAATTTCTTGCCACACAGAAGCATAAGTTGAATTCAATGTCTAGGAGCAATCAGTGTAATTTCCTAATAAACTTTGCAAAGTTAAAAATTGTCTGGATATTCCAACATGGCTTTATTTGTAATATCAATCAAATGGCTGCTTGCCAGATAGTAGAATACATATTATATACTGTATAACATTGTATAGATTTAAACAACATATACCGGTATTGATTTAAAGCTGAGCAAATTACCTGTTGATGCGGCAATTGCACCTATCAAAACTGCTGGTATTGCCATAAAGAAGGCTCCAAAGGCAGCAGCATACGACAATGCTTGCGCATATTCAGCACTTTTTGATGACAACACTCTCTGGAAATATACTTGCCATGGTATACCACCAAATATCTGAAAAAATGTTAACATCAATCACAAGTTGGAATTGTAAATATTGACATCTTATAAGGACTCTATTACAGTAAAACCTGTTATAACGGTCACCTCTATACAGCAGTCACCTGTCTATAGTGGTAACTCTTGGAATGTCTAAAGTGATACTTTATATTGAATAAACCCTGTACATGAAGACTACCTGCATATAGTGGTCAATTTACCTACCTCTCATAAGTGGCTGTAGTGTAAAGGTTTCACTGTATGCAGAATTTGGATATCATTTTGTCGCTGTAATCACTCAATATGTAGTTGCATAGATTTACTACATTATTATTGCTTACCAAAAGAACGGCAAAATCAGTCCATTCGGCTGCAGAGGTATGTTCTAGCGTGCCAATCCATTGGTCTGTTGTACTTGTTATAGAACTGACTTTGCTGTGTGTAAATGCAAATGGTATTGTCAACCACTGAAATGAGAAGAAAACATTGTTTCATATAGGAGAAAGTATATTCATATAGGAGCAATTATAAATATAAATTGCAAATTAATAAAAGGTTTCAAGGTAAGAGTCAAGTTAGATTGTCTGATACAGTAATAACCTGATGGTTTGAAACTCAGGATAGCAATATCTAATATGTATTACCTTTGACTGTTATTATGAGGATATACTGTATGTATCTAACTGTAACATCTATCTAAGGGGTTGTTTGAACATGAGATGGCCAGCCAGCCAGCCTGGCAAGGTGAGATCAACACCAACTATTATTCTATATTGTCTACTGTAGTGTGTTTATATGGTTGCCGGGCTAGCCTACCCGGGCGGGATATCCCCTGATGATCTGTGGGATCCCACCTGGGTGAGACAGAAATTCTCCATATAAACACAGTTTGGTGAGCCAGCCCAGGTTGTCGCTTCATCTGCACAAGTGCACCTAATAGATAACATTGAAAAACTTGAAAATATGAAAAGAGGTTTGAAAAGCGGGGCATGTTCAAACTAGTACTGTACTAATGATTCTGTTATCTTTTTATATCTTTCTAATTGATGTAACATATAATTTCAAACTTATTATCTTTTCCTGATTTGATTCAAAAACTTAATTTTTTGGTCAGCAGTTCAGAAATATCTCTATATTTACCAGGACCTGGATGATGTCTCAAAACTTACCAATCCAATAAAGATGCAAATTAACTGCACAACATCAGTGAATGCAACAGCGTACAGCCCACCAAAGAATGTATAACCAACAGCCACAAGAGCAGATAATATAACAGCTAAATCAATATTGATATCTAATATAACACTCAATGTTGCTCCCAATGCAGATAAAATGGCAGCAGACCAAAATGTTTCACCGAGCAATGCTGGAATGTATAATAATGCCCCCATCCATTCGCCATACTTTTCTTGCAATGGATCAAGCATGGTGACATAACCTTGTTCACGCATTTTTTTGGCAAAGAACATCCCACCTGGAACAAATGAAACAAACCTTTCTGTAATGCTGTAATAGCTCTAAGAATATATGTCTGCAGGGTCCGACAAAAGTAGGAATTTTGCAATTCTAGATTCCGGAAGCCTAGAGAAAATTCAGAAGAAAATTGATATTTTATGATTTAATAGTCAGACCTAAACAAAAGCCTTCAGAAGAAAATTTTGAAATACCTCAGGAAATCAGAAGGCTAAACCTTTCTTCGGACCCTGAATATATGTAATATCAAAGTATGTGTAAGATCCTCATTAGGGAACCCATTCTTAGACTGTTAGACATGATGTGAGATATTAATTGCATTGCAGTGCCTTCTAGCTGATCCTTTTATTAGAATTTCATTAATACGTATTGTTTAATTTTGTATTAATCATATTGAGACAATGGCAATGGACCATTACACGGTTCTGTGATTGATTAGATTAATTCCTGTTTTGGCAGAAAGTGTGTGCCGCTGTATACAGTGTCCGACAAAAGATTTGGCCAGCAAATTTTAATACTTTCTTCTGAATTTTTTGTTGAAGTTTGAACTATTAATCAGAAACTTATCCATTTTCTTCTGAATTCGATCCAGCCTTCCTGATCTAGGTTCCCATGATCCCTACTACGATAATTCTATTAATAATTATAATAAAGGTTGTACAACCGGTATCTATTTGTTTATATTAACTTAATGACAAATTGATAATGATGGTATATCTACTTACCAACCACCATGCTAAGTGCATAGCACCATGGAGCCTGTGCCCATACAATCCCTGAGGCATAAACAGATTCAGCAGTACCGTTTATGTATCCACCACCAACCCACGTAGCTAAAATACATATCAAAAATATTGTGATACAGTCGAACTCGGTTAATATCCCCCTTCCGTGCAAGCAAAGAGCGGGACATTATCCGAGGTGGGATATTATCTGATTTGAGAAAAAACAAAGGAATTCTGTTCATTGTTAACAAATGCTATTCAATCAAAATAAGTAATATAGTAAATACTATGGATAACCATCGAATGATTTCAAAATAAGTCCAATTAACACAGATGTATTAAAAGTTTCATACAGTTTCTTCTTCTTGATCACAAAATTCTTCCTGCGTGATTCTACGAAGCGTGCAATGAAATATAGTATGCGTTGATAACACTTGTACACGTGACCTACATCACAACCACGTGAACTCAGTCCGTTTTCGTTTGATAGAAGCCACTTTAAAAGTTTGTCATTGACAGAGGCGAGTTTGCAAGGAAGCTGGAGTAAAGTAACATTCAAAGCTGTTTAATTCGAGTCACAAACAAAGGAAAATGTTTCTTCGAAGTGTTAAAATGTTTATTCTTATTTAAAACAAATGAATGTTGTCGATGTCATGTCCAATATCAAGTTCGAAGTGATGATAATTTTCACAACAAAGGTAAACGCTAACAATGAAACGACTATCATTTGTTTCAAATTCAAAGAAACGGGTCATTAAACGAGTTTCATAACAAAACGGGTTTGAAAAAGCGGGATATTAAACGAGATGGGATATTAAGTGATTTAAATTAGTTGAGTTTGTATAGAAAACAGAAAATGGTTTTTGAAAAATGGGGATATTAAGCGAGGTGGGATTTTTACCGAGGGGATATTAACCGAGTTTGACTGTATACAGTTAGTAAATTCATTAATTATCATATACAGTCAAACCTGTTATAACGGTCACCTCTATATAGCGGCCACCTGTCTATAGTGGTCACCCTCTCAATGTCTAAATAGTATTTCTATTGATTCTACCCTGTATATAAAGGCCACCTGCATATAATGGTCAATTCATCTATCTCTCATAGCTGGCTGTTATACACAGGTTTCACTGTATAGGTAAATAAGTAGTACCTTACTGTCAGTCAAGTCAAAGATAAGACGTTGTCTCTGTTACTCAGGGTTTCTCGCGACAGCTCTCATCAGACATTTTTATTCATAAATCGTCAATGTCTTATCTCTAACTTGACGTATATTGATTTTGTCGGCACATTTTATTTGATCCAGTGGAAGTTAATATCTCATTCCTCAGGTACTCAAGCACAGTGCAGCACATTCGACGTAAGCATAACCATGGCCATAACTTCCTACTCCTTGCTGGAGGGGTATTGATAGCATAGTTGTGAAAATCAATAGAGGGTTGGGTGTCCTCAAACTTGTCAGGCGTTTCATTCCCAAGAATCAGCCAAATGTATAACTTAATTGTTTTACCACACTTTAATTACGGCGCTGCCATCTGGGGAAATTGCAAAATCCAACATATTGAACGCCAAGGCCGTAACTACATGTTTCTGACTAGGAGGGTTTTTGCCAATTTGCCTAACGAAATGGACAGTTTGCCTGGAAAAAGGTGTTTGATTTGCATGTTTAGGAGCTTCAGTACAGTAATACAGTGTAATCCATTTAAGTGCAATTCGAATAAGTGAAATCCCCGCTTATCTGCAGCTTGACATTGAAACGCTATAAACTATTTTCTGGTAATTTTGTATAAGTGCAACGGAAATTGTTGGCAATTTGAGTTACAGTTAAGCGATTACACTGTACCTTCGAAATTACACGATTTTTCGATTTTGTCTCAAAATTGCCAAAAATATGAGCCAAAAATTGTGTTGGGGGAGTTAGACACCCTCCCTCTCGCAAAAAAAAATTAAGATTGCAAAACAGAACAATGAGGGCAGTACACCGCACTTGTATCTCTGATATAAATAGTCGGCTTGTTTGACTTTCTGTCAGAGACAGAATAACCTCACATCAATTAGTACTCACACACAAACTAAGATGATGATGATGGCCCCCAGATGAAACCTGAGCCCCCCTGGGACGAAGCAAACACAAACAAGCGAACTTGATCTGCGACATATAGGCCGCTTTTTAAAGTGAGTTGTTGATACAATCCATGGACACAATCTATTCATATATAGTTCGATACATTTAAAAACAAATACGCTGGAGATAAGAGCTTTATTAAAGGAGAGAGAAGTAGGTGATCAACAGCAGTAGCACGTGGAAATCTAAATATGTTTCTATTAAGCGAACTTTATTGAGCGTCTGCTGTGTCTCTATATACAGACCTATATCCATCAATGCAGCACATAGATTTAACATCAAATTGTGTAACCTACCAGTCATGGTAAATGTACCAACAAACCAACCAATACTTCTACCGGCTAAAATGATATCTTCGCCATTTGATGACTCATCACCAGCTGCAGTTGATTGTTCAGAACGTCTTACTTTGTTTCTTCTCCATGCCGCGTAAATACCTACGGCCAAGATCACCAAGTAGAATATTATAATTGAGATAAGACCTGGTACGTTGATAGACATGTTTTACATGGAAAACCTTTTGAAGAGAGATTGCTATTATTCACAGAAGCAGTAAAGTACGGGCGACTCTGGTCTGTTCTTTGCCTGCGAGAAAGCATGTCATATTTATGTTGTCAACCGACGCTGTGTGACTATTGTTCTTTCGAAATGACATTCCAACGATAATGACAATATTACACCTGTATATTCGCCTATGACCGCAAGACGCTATTCTAAGGTAAAATCAAAGATCTTTTGGACAAATATTTAAAGAGAGCCAGTAAGGTAAGCTAACAATTCTGCCCTGATAGCTGGGTATGGGTTAGGATTGAGTTAGTCTCAATACCACCCTGTCATTGATCAAAACTCAATCTTCACAAACATTTAAAATTGTGTAATTCTTTAGAAAGCCTGCTCGCAGACTGAGCTTGGTATGATATAATAAGCTCAGTAAACAGCTTTTGTGATTCCAAGCAGGTATTGCTTAGTACTGAGGTATCGCTCGTATGTCATCTACTGTTTTACGAAGTTTACCTTTGACAGTGAGTCTGCGACTGGCTAGTTAATACACAAAGCATCATGCTAAATTGGAAGCAAGTTAAGATTCGGTGTCCGGAGTTGAATCCGCCACACCAAGTTTTGCCATGCGTGTTTAAAATTGTACATTGACCTAAAAGTCATCATCGGAATACTTGGCGAGCGTAGCGCTGAATATTTTTGAGCCATGCTTTTAAGAGATCCCATCGGGCCCAAATTCTCTCTCGTCTATCCTGATCAAACATCAAAAGTTGAAGATAATTGACGGTATTGACTCCATTTTAGTACTCATGATATGCGTGGACATGAATAAATGGGCAATAATTAAAGAACTCTTTTATTTCTACTCTTAGAAAGCGAACATCGCAATATTCCTTTGCCACTTCTTCCCTCCTTTGCCGACTGGAGACATTTCAATCCAAAGATTTTCGGACTGACCAAGTCGCCAGGGGTTGTCACTCCCTCAATTCCCCCATACTAGGGACGACCCTGACTGCAGCCCCGACTCCTGCTAATGTCTGGTAAGAAATTCACTCCAGTCTGGTCCCTGTTCAGATATGGATACTCCTTCCGAAGTCGGAGGTTGACTCCTGCTCGTGCTTCTGTACACCTCTCTTATGTACAGCGGAATGCTTATATGATTATATAGAGGTAAGAATGACCTCTGTTGGTTCCTTTGATGTTCACATGGTCAGCTTCATGATGTATAGGCTCGAAGATACCTGCTAAGTTTACCCAAAATATGATAACTGCATGAAACATATGATTTATGGCATCCAACGTGATAGCATTTCTAATTCTGCAGAAAGACACAACAATAGACTATAGCTCATTTTTCATTTGATTTATTTATTGAGGCGTTGAAAGATTAAGAGCATACATGAGTTTAGAAGAAGTCAGCACTGATGATGCCTCTCTTTGAGAATGGTATCATTTTTATTTTGAAGCTAATGACAATGATAAGTCAGTTTTCTTATTTTATTAGAAGATGTTATAACATTTCCCAGAGGTTTAAATATTATAATCCAAAGAACTTCTTAAAAACTTATACAAGTAAATTAAAAGGCTACACATAAATGGTATGGCATTAAAAAAGACCGTAAATCTATGTATTATCCACGTGGAGGGGGTCTAGAAGGCTTACCAGATGGGGGGAGCAAGTGCCCCGTTTGCCGGACTGTACAGATAGAACGGGTGGTAGTATCTATTTTACAAATAAACCCAGCAAATTTTGAGCATTGGTCTTGTATCCACTTTCCAGTTGAACTCAATGCAGCACAGCTACTAATGCTTCTGTTGAAGGATGGATAAAAGTTATGATATGAAAATGGTTTATTATCTGACCAACTCGTTGAGGAATAGTCCCCACCAGCATGTTGTAAACCAATCCACAACGGAGTACTTTCAATATTGCACTGAAAGAATGATTTATGTAAAAATGTATTCTCATCCCCATCTACTACACTTGTCAGTTTACTTCCCTGTAACGCAGAACACTTCGATGAGGAATCACTGTGAGATTGAATAGAACGTCTCCATGCCATATAACAAGCGTTTTTATAAAACAGCCAACCAGAAGGGCACACAGTAGATTCATAAAGTCTCTGGCGTAAGGAATTTATCTCATTCTTTAAGTGATCAATACTACTGCTATTACCATTATTTGCAGCGTTGCGGATTGCTAAAATAAAGCCAGCAACTCCTAATATAAATAATACCATCAATATTGCGTAGCACCATAAACTCATGCGAGGGCTGCGCTCATCAAATTCTTCGTCATAATGAAAATGATTTTTGGATTTTGGTGTAGCTAAACGTGATCGATTTCCATTTGGTCTTCTTGTACCAGAATTAATTTTATCTGCATAATGATAAGTTTCATTTTTATTCTGTTTTTCTTGTGGTGGATCAATAATGTCATCGTATATTTTTAGTGATTCATTCGTATCTGATAAGCAATTATTTGCATCGTCATAACCTTGTTGATCATTCATTTCTGTATAACCACTGTTATCTGATGTTGCTACTCTACCTTGATACTCTTTTGCATTGTTCGGTTTATAACGAAGATCTGTGTAGCGATTCGAAAGTCGTGGTGGATTTTCCGCATTTAGTTTATCAGCAGAAATAACAAGTTCTTGGCCACTTTCTGATGTACTACAAATAGACGGTTCGTTCGAATCTTCTATGTTCTTCTCCCTCATGATTCCACACTACAAATATCGCGTTGATATAATTAGGCTGAAGTTGTATCTCCTGCCCGTTTTTAAATAGTTGTTGTGACCAGACACGCGTGCACTGTGCTGTGAGCGAGAGGTGCTTTGGCTTCTAGTTGGTTGTAACCGATGACTTTGTATGTATTTCCACGAGGTCTTTCTCTTTCTAACAAAGTAGGTAGGAGTTCATAGTCATTTAGCAATCCTTTTGTTCTGAAGGTAATTAAAGAAGACTGCTATTTGCAGGACAATAGTGTGTTATCCTCTTGTTTACTATATAAAAGCAATCAAAAATATATACCAATCTACAATTTTAAGGTAGCTGCGTTGTTGCACGTGTTACCTTTTATAAAGCATTCATGTTGATGATGTCGCCTATACAGTACAATTACATAGTGTGACAATCAAAAGTTTGTTCATGTCACATCGATCGCAATGCTCAAATTCAACATTCAATCATTCTACTGTATTTATAATTTCATTTCACTGAAGTGATATTTCTCGTTTCTGCTATATTTCCTTGTTGTACTTTATTATTCCGCTTTGGAATTTGCATCATTTGCATATAGTTAATATTATAGTTAATACTGTATTGTAATGATGTCTATATTAATGGTTTGTTGATAGTTGAAGTTAATTGCTTTGTATATGTATTACGCTTTTACATTCAGTCAGACACATTAAATCATAAAAATATTATTATTGATGATTTTAATATCAATATGTTCGTTATCATTATATGCTGATCACAACACGAATTTCTTTATTGTTCTTCAACGTATTAAACCTCATTACGAGCACAAGTTCTGCAAGTCCAGAAATTGTGAGGGATTAACATAGATAGCAATCACTCTTATAAATTGAGATTTTTGAAATACGGTTTGCGTATTCTTATTATTAATTTAATTGTATACATTTTGAAATCAGCCTTGTGAAAAAAAGCCTAGTATGACTTACCAGGCCCTGAATAAAGATATTAATATGATGAAGAAAATCAGTATAACAAAAAGTATTCTTTTCCTTTTCACATCAAAATTAAAAATATCTAATCTATCATATAAATGTATAAACAATTAGACATACAGTCTGTCTGTTGTAAAAAAGAATGGTTCGGAAAGGTTTCAAAAATAAAGCCCGCCATTATAAAGTCTATTAATGACCGAGCCGACATCATTTTAGGTTATAATGTTTCTTACAATCATTTAAATCCAATCTCTGTTTTTACTCAACGAGATTTCAGGCATAATATTCCACTCTGATGGCAGTTTACACCAACAAGGAAATTCCAGATTGAAATAATAGTTACGCCATTGTAATTTTCAGACTCAAAGACATTATGTATCATTCCCCACTCTGAGCAACCCGTACGAAAGTGGAACCATGTTGAACTAAGCTGAACTGAGCAGGACGAATTGTATGGACGACCTCTGATTGGGAAATTGTAAATATTATATGAAAAGTAGTTTTAACAGAATAGCAAGGCAGCTCGTAGCTAGGATTAATCGTTTTCAGTGAGTCAAGCGGTCTAAATCAGAGTCACCCGCCGCTGTATCGGCGCAGCAAAAGCCGCCATGGCAACAGTTTCCTAATTTTATTTTCCTGAACATTTCGAAAACCATTTCCAAGAGCATAATATAATGAACCGTTTACAAATTTAATTCAAATAATTAAGTTTGATGATAGATAAGTGAAAAATATTTATATCTGAGGAAAGTAACATTAGAAAATTGTCGCCACTTACTTTTGCTGTGGAATGTTTCAAGACCGAGGAACTTTTAATCAGATAAAGAAGAGTTGAATGCAAACGTTTAATGAAGCTACTGTATATAAACTATTAAAATTGAAATTGAAAAGCAAGATTTACTGTAATTACTGTTTGATATTTCTAAACAACTTATGATGCATTAAAGCTAGGAGAGACAGTATCAAAAGGGTAGCATTATTCCCCGTAGGCCGAATTGCTATTGGACAAGAGGTAATTATTTACTTTAATTAGTATATATTGAGCTATGAGTATATATAAATTGGCGTGAAAATAGCTAAAAAAAAAAGTATCAAATGATATTCTATGTTACTTTGAATTGATTTTAAGTCATAACAAACAATTGCAGGAGAACATATTTTTGTCGTAGGAATTTTATGCCTTCATTTTCCGTTTCCATATCAATGCCGTTTATTTCTGCCTTTATTAAAAAGGTTGACACTGATTATTAACCAAGAACAAATTCAAAGTTAAGCACGAAGATTTGGTAATATTATGTTTATGACTGCCAATCCTAGGAAATTATTGCCAATTATTTTGTGATTTGTTATAATGACATGCGCGGGATGGGATGACATATCAATCGGAGAGCCCCGTTGCGCTTAATTGTCAATTTTCTAATATTTTCAATATCCGCATTCTTCAAATGTTGATAAGTCAGCTTAATTTATTACTAAAATCTTGTTCATCTGAATTTTTTAACTGACACCAGCTGAATAATCGCCTAACAGATTTCGTGCTACACAAAGAACGCAGTACAGTGCGGTGTTTACACAATGCAACATACACGACATAGTATAGATAGTAAATGAAACATTCTGGGTGATTTTAAAGATTGAAAACGATTATTTTGTAATACTCATTAATTATTATGGAATTTAATAATTTACAGTCTACCGCTTATACTGTACATACATAATACATCTATTATACATGAATTCTCAATTGATCACTCTATATTATTATATAACTCATTTAATATTACTATTTTTGGAACATATGTATACTGCGTTACTCACTACTGTACAAAAACATATGCTTGTAATGAAACAGTTTTTTTATCGTGACTATTTCCACTAGATGACCAATAGCTTCCACCGCTGTTACCCAATCCTAATCTTGAATCCGTTTTCAAACAATCCTTTGTGCTACTTCCAACAATCCCAATTCTGGTTTTCATGCCCTGATCTACGTTAAATCCTGCTTTTTGACAATGTTGATGAACAACTGGGGTTTTAACAAGCTCTCCCCATGATTGAACGGACTTTCGGACTGGTTTATATTTTCCATCTGCTAATACATCGAGAAGAGATTTGGCTGAATATGAGATCAACGACCATCTAATTTCTCCTTGATCTTTCATGCCAATACAGATCTTTGTAAATGCAACTGTAGAGTAAGCTTTTGCTAACAGATTTTGTCTGTCTTTCATACCAAGGTTTCGGGAAAAATAGTCATCTTTACTTTGCCAAATTGATGCAGAATAAGAAAATGTTTTCTACAGATACAGTACAAGAAAAAAAGCTTTTTAATGATTAATTTTTCTATCATTATAACTAAATAATAATTCAACAGAAATAGTTTAAATTTTCATAAAAGAGAAATCGATATAGTTTCTTTCATATCGCCTAAAATACACTAAAATAAAATACAGGCCTATTCTATTGACCCATGCATCTCAAATATTGAAAAATAATCATATTAAGAGTCAGGGGTATCCTTAATCCTTGGCTTTCATTATTATATGTTGAACTGTTTGAGATTGAGAGGAAACCATTCATCGAAATCAACCTGAAACGTTTGGAATTCTCGGTCTACTGGGAAGGATGGCCTTTTCAATGTCACATAAATCATCTAAAACCCCCCAAGGTAATCGGAATTTATAGAGCTAAGTTCAGGACTGGAATGGGAGTGCCTACGTTCCCCTACAAGCCATCTAGGATTCGGTACTGTTGATATTATTATAGGAACGAAGAGCATACATGTTATTGAAATGGTAAGATACATGTGTATTCTCAACTAATGGTTTACTCAATTACTTACAGTGTATGGTTGGATTTTCAAGACTTGTGTCCAACCTCCAGATCCACAGCCTTTAAGTGTCTCCATGTGACAATACGTCTTTCCAGCAGAGGTCAAATGATAGGCACCATTCGTACGTGATCCAGATTCGTAGAAGTCTTTGCACGATGGGAAATCTAGGGTAATGAATAATAATTGACATAATTAGTTTCAGGATATATACCATGCAATATACGCCAACATCAAATTCATCATAGCAATGACAAACTGATACATAAATTTACACAGAATGCGCAATTTTATATCGATTGAAAATTATGATATTAATTATATATGTGTCATTTATTACAGTCAACTGAAACTCAGCCTTGATTTTATCAGAACATCAGATGGCCACCAAGTGGGTGAATGTTGTGTATATCATGCGGTTGGAATACTCTAACGGAATTTAATTGTAAAGGGCTTTGGTGTCTCACTGGGGCTTCACAATGAACGTATGTCAACCGTCTACATTATTTGTTATCTATTATACGCTCCTGCGAAAAACAGTTTAGGAGTTCGTGAACAATCCATGAGCAGTTCATGAAAGTTAAACGGCCCCAATTTTCCTGAACTATTCTTTAACTGTTCATTAAGGCTCTGAAGCTGTTCATGAACAGTTCATGCATGAAATTGAGGTCATTTAACGCTCATGAACTGTTCATGAACTGTTTTCGCAGGGGCGATATCTATTATTTCAAGGATTCTGATTTATACAAATTCACTATATAATGTATAGGGTATAAATAGCTAACTCGACTATATACTTACTTCGTGGTGTTGTTGGAGGAAGTGTTGGTGGATACGTCATTGGCTTGCCTGTAAATAAATCACCTATAAATCAGAATGACATATACAAAACAAGGACATAAGTAATTCAGGTTTAACCGTTTAACCTTCAAATCATCTACTGTCTAATCACCATAAGGAGAAATAAATTGCGTAATATTCAATTTAAACGTGATTGAGAAATAAAAAGTTCCTTATTAATTTCTTACACAAGATGGGCGTTTTACCCAAAGAACGGTCGTGGCATATGCTCAAATGGAAGCTTCGATACTTCAATTCCTTCAAAACTGCACGAGTATACAATTTTATACGTCTCAAAATTGCCCGAAAATTTTCTCAAAATATATATTGGTGAGGTGTCGGATCACCACAAATGTTTTACTGCCGGGATCCTATTATGTGCTCGATCAAATCTCATTACAGTTCCATAAACTAAATGACTACTCTATAAGCCATCTATACTGTACAATCATGGGATTGTAATTATGCGACAAATCTAACATATTGAATCATAATGTTAAAAGCATAAAATTGGCCATCGCGACTCGCGTGCTCAAAATTGATTAATGAATGCCATTTTCAAGCCACAAGTAGTGTGGTGAATCAGTGCATATTCGAAGACCGAGCGCAAATGCCACCGGTCAACTTTATGCCCTTAAATGACGTGAGTGAAATATCCATCATTTCCCATAATGCTATTTATCAACATCAAGAGATACATATATGCTAAGTACCTGAGCAATTGTAAAGTTTATGGATCTGTGCAATGTCTTGTAAACTCATGCCCAATCTTTGGCCCATTCGAGGAGTGTTTTTAGGATTCAACGCTTCGATGGTTGGTTTACCGTTTTTAGAGGCTGCCATACTACCATAGTGCATGATACTATCATAATCATAGGGGGAACCCAATGAGTCGATCTGCGTGTTTCTGAATTTATCAAAATTACGTGCAACACCTTGAAACGAATCAACAGACAATTTCATAGCCACAAAATGCACACACATTAGCTAAAACAGCGATGTAAAATGCATCAATATTACCTAATATAGTTTGTGAATGAATAAGAAACAAAAAAGAAATAAAATAGGAATGGATATTACGTTGAAATTATAATAAACGCCTTCGTTACCGGGGAAGGGGGCTGACACCAGCTCTGCATAAACAGGAATTGGTGACACTTTGGGAAAAGTGAAGACCGAAAAAGTTTCAACAATCTATATAAATGCTAGCCAAAAGGTCAAAAATTTAGAAATGCTACCCAAAAAGTTCTTCAACTTTTTAAAATATTTCCATTTCAAACTTCTTTAAATTTCAAAGTTCTCCAGATTTCACAAAAGGACAATTGACAATGTGGAATATCATTATAGTTACCTTTAGCGATGTTTCCATAATGAACTTTAACAAATTGATCACGATCAGGACGGTTATGTTCATGATAGAACCCTAAACTGTGCATGATTTCATGAAGAACCAATCCTTTTCTGGGACAAAATATACCAATCTTAACATTGTTAGCACCAAAATTGAAACCAATTCTAGAACTACATCTGTATAAATATAGAAAAAGAAAGAAAATAGAAATAAATTCAACTCTATACCTATTATGAATGATAATTTTTTTTCAAAGTATTTATCAATGTATTTCATATATTAGATTCTATGTTAATGTTCTGTTTATAAGAAAACAATGTACTGATTCATTTGCCTCGCATAACTATATCCATCCTTCGTAGATTAACTGGCAGTTACATTTCTCTTAATATTGTTGTATTATCAGTTAATGGAGAATTATCAATATGCTGAGCACATCAGTCCCTGTTAACTCCTAAGCAATAGTACAGAGAAAAGCTCCAATTTACATTTTACTTACGAACTAGAGCCACTAGGCACGAAATTAATGTATGCCATAGCTTTTGGGCTTTCTTTGAATGTCAAACACGTGTATGTTTCAATGTCTTTCATTGCATCAATAATGAGTTGGTGATATCTCGTGCTTCCTGAAATATGATATATTACGTTACTTACTATTTCATGAAATTAGAAGTATAGAATAGCAGATTATTTATTACTAATACAGCAAAACTGAGATATGGTATAGTCATAAAGTCTTATCCAGGGAGAATATCTCCAAACAAGATCTATCTTATTAGTTATTCATCTTTTCCACACCTTGTCACCGATTGTAATTATCTTGAAAGGAGACATAATAATTCGATATAGCTTAACAAATTGATGATAGAACAACTGAGCTATCGATCTGACGTTATTTTGGAAGAATTTACTTCCTACAGAGTAATGGACACATCTTCTGACTTGAAGACTTCGTCTTAAAGACTTATCAGCTGATTAACATACTCAATGAGCTGTGAATTCTGTATGGAATGTCTTTAGCATACGGCCATTTCTTCCTTATTCCAGCGCCATAGCCTACAGATGATTTACTCAAATCAATGTATTCAGATAGGGACATTTCCATATCACCATCTATTACGAGAAGAGGCTCTGTAATACGAGAAAGAGAAAACGAATAATAGCACGGAAAAATCAGCGTATAGAGGTTATTGTATTTACAGTATAACATTTGTAAAGATGATATGGCATGGGTCCACCACATTATCAGGCAGTGACGCACGATGGTTTACTAATGTTCAATTTTGGAAAGTCAACTTGAAAGTATGAATAAGTAATACGAATTGTTTTCGTGTACGTAACATCTTGATGCTTCATAAAACTGTCGTGAAAAAGGGAAACCGAGATATGAATTACAGCGCAAACATATATACCTATATAAAGAGGATAATACATGCACTCCAATACAGCAAACGCATTTTTTTAAAGTATTCAATCCAAAGAACCAGATGGGGTAAATTCTTCATGGATCGAAAGATGATTTGATTCACAAAACATATTATTTTCACATGTGAATGCAACATTGAAAAAAGGTAATTGGTAATGTGGGGACTGTGTCAAACATTGAAATATTACTGCATTATAGATGAGATTCTAAATCAATTATATATCATTAAATCTCTATAAGTTGATCGAATATGGACACTATATATGGCGATTCCCAAAATCTTACAAACTTGATCTCCCAAAATTGACTTTCAACTGGAAAGGAGACTTTTAGTCTTACCTTGTGAAGCCGACGTAAAAGCCAAATAAATGGCACAAAGTAGTACTAACGGTCCAATCTCCATGTTTTTTTATGTCTGTCAATTGCGATGTGTCGATCACAAATCATGTATGTCGGGGATGCAATGACTTTTAACCGAATTAATGTAAGCTGAGTCAACATTTCAGGTATATAATCTATTGAAAACAATAGTTACTCACTGATTTACCTAGCTGTCATTTGTTAAAATAAATAAACAAGCTGAGGAAATATGAAGTAATCGAATATATTTTGATGCCGATGTATTATTATCACAGATTTCCATTTATCTATATCAATAGTTATCATGCACTTTTTGGATGATAAATTGCTTGAAGGCAGCATGTCTAAATCCAGCTAATTGAAATACCGGAAATTTTACTGCTAAATCAAACTGTTAGTAGAGCAAACGATTTACCTAAGATTAGCAATACTTTACTTTTTTACTTTACTTTACTAGAATTTCACTATAGCATTCCACGCAATTATAGGGTAGGACTTATTGAGTCAATGTTTGATCTTCATTTATCATAAAATCATTACATACCTAAGGGACCGTTCATTATTTATCCCACGGGGGGGTACCGAAGAGATTGGGGGTGGGTAAACTAGATTTTGATTGATGAAAAGGGGGGGTAATTTTTTTTGACCATGTTTTTCTTTGATCTTGATAAAATATTGAATTTGTTCAAAAGTTATTCAACAAAATAAAAGTAGAATATGTGAATAATATTAAATAAGAAAGTCCAAATTAAAGTTACTCCTTATCGCTGTTGATTGGAGAATTATCCAATGTGTTCTTTGAATCAAATTATTCCTCATGAGTGATGAATGCTTGTGCCTGTGCTAATTATGGGGCAATATTGAGTTCAGTTTTACAATATGAAAATAATTAAAAAAATCAGTTATGCTTCACAGATACCCAAAATACTGTTAATAGGCATTCGATTAAAGTTATTATTCAGTCAGTTGCTTGTTAAAAAAGATTAAAGTATTTGGGGGTGGGTAATTTATTTTTTTCCACTTAAAAGGGTGGGTAAGAAAAATTTTTCCAGAGAATTTCGGTTCTCTTCGGTACCCCCCCCCCCCCCCCCGTGGACTAAATAATGAACGGTCCCTAATACTGTGAAAGTTAGATACAGATTTAGTAATGTTTTACATTTATATTTACTACCTTTTGCAAGTAAATATAACTCCATACAAAGCATTATTTAATATAACTGTTTGCCAATATTCCCCAAAATAGCCATCAGCTGTGATAATATTTCGTATTTAAGTAAATCGAACCACATACGTGATAATGTAATAAAATGTTCATCAGGATCCCCCTTGTGATAGAATCATATAGAATTGTAATAACGTAAAAATTTCAGACAAAGGAAATATGCAATAAAACTATTGTTGTTGATTTACAAGATGTTTTATTTATTTACTCGGAAAAAAACATTCATGAAGTGGAATTATTGAATTCAAATTTCATTGGCAATTATAATTATGGCACAGTAGCATAGTAGTCAAATCTTTTGTAGCCAATTTGAAATTTCTTTTCTTGAATATTTTTGGTATGAAATAGCCTGCGTTACAGACCGCGATTCATTCACAAAAGAAAATGATGAAAATGATGCAGAATTCTTTGGTGTGGTAATTATAAGTCAATCCGGAAAGAAAAACATTAAAAATGCAACAGAGGAACTAGTGCCAGGCTCTTCTCGTCCAAATAACATGGTTCATCTTATGTAAATCATCAAGGGTCGGATGTAAAATTGTTTATTTTCTCCTTTTTATCTTTAATTAATTACAAATGTAATAACAAAGAGTATTTACATAGCAAATCATCACAGACACCAAACAGAGAGAACATGACAATAATTAACCAAACATATATATCATATGACATACAATGTATCCAGCACAATCATATTTGATAATTACATGGTTGGACACCAGCATTGCATGACAGCGTGGAGATCCCAAGTATCCAAAAAGTTACAACAATCCTGAAAATGCTACCCAAAAATTTAAAAAGAATCTGAAATTTCCTACACAAAAAGTATCTTTCTCAATATGGACCCAAAACTAGGGGGTAACTTCACATGGTTGGTATACGGGAACATGCCAATTATTGATGGTACCTTTTTCACGTCTTTTTCACGAACATTTTTGAGGTATCTATTTCAGAATGTTCAAAATATTCGAGGTGTTGTTTTTCAATGAGCAAAAAGTGTTGATGTAAACCCACGGAATTGTAATCAATTTTCAAATATGCTTCGACAAAAAAATATTTGGGGTATATAGTTTGGCCTGAATAAAATATTTGAGGTATCGATTTTAGAGGGCAAAATTTTGAATTCAAATTGGCACCCCCTGTCCCTGAAATTTCTTGAGTTACCCCCTCCCCCGGGACCCCAAAAATGCGGCAATTCCCCGCATTGGCTGTCATATGCCAAGTTTCTCCCTGCTAATTACACAGTTGCACCACAGTTACATACAGGAAAGTATCGCTTCGATGTAAGTTATATCTAGCACCCAGAGCCATCGATGGCTCTGCTAGTAAATACTCAAGTATTAAACTACTATAGTGAACAATATATCTATGAGCCTATGAGGTAATGGAAACAAAATATCGTTGGAAACCAATTATCACGTGTCTTAACTATCCTTCCATAATTGTGGGTTATCTACACATTGCACAGGTATCAGAATTGTTTGGAAATGTGACCAGGCTTATTTTAGAGAATTTTGCAATTGTAATGTACCAAGTACCTTTTTCAGTTAATCACAATGTATTGGAGAAACAACACAATTAATAATAGCAGGCTCGAGCACTGTATTATTTAAACTTCTTATCAATATTATTAAAAGTTAAAACTGGTTCCACCAACAACAACTTTCATCTCTGGTTGAAAATTGCTCCACTTGTGAGCATCCAAATTAATTGTTATCTATTCAATGCTTTGTTACAAAAGGCTATTGTGAGTCTGTGACTCTAATTTGGAACCTCCACGTCTAAGAAGATCTGGAACGCATATCACTCCTGATAGAGATATGGCTTGACGACCCCTGCATGATATTTAGAACGGGCATGAAACATTAATTTTGCCTTAATGCAGTACTGATTGAATTAGTTATATATATATCTCAATCAGTTAATAAGAGTAATTGACAGAAAAGCCAACAAAAAATGAGGCAATGATACAGATAGAATATTCTATTAAAGATTGATAGAAACGTAGAAACGTTACTAAGCGTCTTATCTACAGTGAAACCATAATCTATTAGAAGATATATACAAATCAAAAAAATAAACCATAATTTTTATTCCTTTTACCTATCAGAAATTTCTATATAAGCTATTAATGATGAATCTATAAGTTATTAATGATGAATCTATCTTAACTTGAGTGTGAATTGATAACATGAAAACATCTTAAGGATATCAAGCGCAACTTATCCATGATATGACGGTGATCGATATCTACCATATAGGTTGATTGTCATTTTTCATGAATCTTTTTCATAATCACATAGTGCTGTATACAGTTCTTGACATCGTTTGTATTCGAATTATTCATATATAAAGTTGAAGTTTAATCATCACTATAATGATGGGTGTATTTAATAAATATCTTAATCATTAACTGCAGCTGATTTAAAATACGTATTTCATATAGTATTGTCCTCAATTTCGTAACGTGGCAATAACTTCAAACTCTTTTGGTTCATATGAGAAACCACGATTTCCCAAAAAGGATGGTTTTGGTGCATGTGTTGGAAGGGAAAAATGAAATTTTCTAAATAAGTTGACAACAATTAAAAACTGCTCCATTTTTCCAAAGCTTTGACCAATGCAGCTGCGTGTACCCGCAGAAAATGGATAAAAGTGTTCACATGGAATTTGAAACTTTCCTTTATCATTGATGAATCTTTCAGGTCGAAATACGTCTGGGTCACCCCATTGTTTAGAATCATAATTAATTCCATGGTGATTGACAAACACATTAGTATCCTTTTTAATCATATGTCCTGACACCATTGTATCCTGAAGTGTCTTGTGTGGCAATCCTAATGATATTACTGTGCTAAACCGTTCTGTTTCATACCAGACTGCTTCAACATAAGGAAAGTTATCTTTCTGAAGGTATAATGGATCTACTTTATTTCCCCAATTACGATCAATGTTTTCTTGCAGAGCTAGCTGCTTCTCGGGGAAACTCACCATATACAGAAGAGCCCACGATGTAATGTTATAGCTTGAATCTGATGCTGCAATATAAAGGTCACCAAATATTGCCGGCCATTGCTCAACAGTGAAAGATGCGTCCTCCTTTTTTTCGTCTTGCATGATTTTTGCTAGCGACATGTTACGTCTCGTGTCACCTGACTCTAAGCGTAACTTTTCTTGCTCTATGTAAGCGTCCGTCAATTCTTTTATTGCATTAAAAAATCTCTTGAAGGGCTCTATGCTAGGCTTTTGTGCAAAAGGCATACGGCTCATGACAACACGGAACAGACTTTTACGAAGACCTTCGCGTACACTAGCACTTATTGAGGTCAATCTCTTATACTCTTCGCTCTCTTCTTTAATTGTGATATCAAACATCAGCTTGCAAACAATTGAAACAAATAGGAAATGCACTTTATTTTTAGGATTGAATGGTTTTCCATTTAAGGATATTAAATTGTTGACTGCATCATTGATGTCATCCATTACTAAATCATGTAGATATTGAAACTTCGCACCTTCAACTTGGATAGCTGTATGAACAAGTCTACGATTTCGTTTCCATTCATCCCCATAATCAGCTGAACCCACACCAATCCCAGAGGAGACTGATTTCATTGTCTTCATTTCTGGTCGACCAGCAAATGCTCTTCCTTTTGTTATCAATATTATTTTTGCAGTTTCTCCGTCAGATGCAACGATCATAGGCTTTCTACCAAGCCATAGTGTCATCAATGGACCGTATATTTTCGATAGTTCGGTAACCTTTGCTTGAATGCTTTCCCCGTCACCCCTCAAAAGATGTAAGTTACCAATTAATGGCAAAGGAAATGGCCCTGGAGGATAACCAGCCATTTGCTTGCTACACTTGAGGTAGTAGTAAATTATTAAAGTTACGATTGTGACAGAAATGACCTGCCATGACAGCAACGATAGGATGATTGATGTTATACCCATTTCATAGATTTGTTTGACCTGTTGAATAAAAAATAATGGTGGAACATTTTGAATGAAAAACTCTAAATGAAAAAATAAATTTTCTGAGAATATTTAATTTGTATATCAACTATTATGGAAGTAATTAAGTAAGCGTCGGTAAATAAATAGGACGACTTATAATTGAGTATATATATATATAGTGAATGAAACACAACATGTGATGATACAAACGATACGCAGTAGAGCAACGAGTGAGATGTTGTTCATTCACAACGATCTATATTCTCGAACGGCTCTCACAGCAACTGAACTGCCATTACATTACATATTTTACATGCCAACTGATATTACATATTTCATACATGATAATAATACGATATTGACACCATATAGCTCAGCCAATCATTGGCAAGGGAGCACTTATTAATATAACACATTCATTCATTCATTCATTTGTTTATGAATTGCTATAGCGCTATTTCCATCATAATTTTGCTCAATAGCATTTTACAAAAATACAATACTTATTCAAAATCGAAATTACATAAATTCTTACTAGATAAACAAAAATTTTAAAAACTTATATTAAAACAAATTATACATAATACTATTTTTATTGTAAAAGATAGATGTCTATTTAATCATGTAAAACACTTGATAATAATAATATACAAATCGACGTAGTTGAAAGTTAATTAGTGATACATAATAAGGTTAATCCCTGAAGCAATCAATGCTTGTTTATTTGTGATACCTGTAACTTCATAAAATGATTAAAGAAATGTTATATTTCGATCATTTGTAAAATTTAAAACAACATTTAAATAAGAATAGTCAACGATGAGAATGACAATAATAGTAATATTAAACATGGCTAAATGAACAGAATAAATTATAAAATGTTTCAAATACATTTGAAAATAAAGAATAAACAATATTATAAAAGGTGTGAAATACATTTGAAAATATGATTTAATTACAGTAGATAATAAACTCAGTTGGAAAACCAACTATATGGTTAATGAGGAGGAAAGAATTATGAAGGGGACTAGAAGAATGAGCAATGAACTTGAAATAATGCGTTTTAGATGGTTGTTTAAAATATATGTGATGATTATGTATTTCTCAATTCCAACATCATTACTGATCAGTCTTAATTATATTATATTATATATTTTGATTTAAGATAGTAATTGCACCATAATGTTCCTATAAATATATACTTACGTCGCAGTAATTTAACTTCCACAGCCTAATCTGTTTACTTCATGTAATTAAGTAATAATATAACTTGAAGAAAGTCTTCCTCAAGTTTTTATTTATGATTTTTTGACCCAAGATCTCTAAACAGAAAAACAAGGGAGGGGTGTTGTTTTCAAAAATATTGCATTGATCTTTTTCATGCTTGACGGATTTATTGAAATCAGTATGGAGAACAACAGCACGGTGAAGCAGCATAAAGGGAGAAGGGTCAAGCAATTATAACTTAGGAATGCCAAAATGCCTCATCAGATGATTTAGGCTTAGCTATGGGGACTACTATAGTAAATATGATGATCAAAACCATATAAGCTCATTTGATTGATTAAGCCGCTGTATGAAGAGGGTATTTGAGAGTGAATACAGCAGGGCATCATGATTAGGGGATGTTTCTGTCCAGAGAAAAATAAGGGTATTACATTTTTAATTTTTATCATTTGGGGCACAACTTCGATATCTTTGAAAATCATGTCCAGGCCAGTTCTACTATCATATAAACATTAAACACGGCCTGACTCCCTAGAAATCTATTCGAAATATGAAGATCGGCTATAAATAATTAAATGATACATCAACGAAGGTAAAGTTAGTACGGAAGACACTAGGCATGCTGGCCTACGAATTAGAGAATAAAATAAGTCACTAGAATAATCACTTAGAACACTGTAGCAAACTTACATATAACAATTAAATTAAAAACAGCCTAATAACTGAAATATAGAAGGAATAACAGCCAACTATGAGATATAGATCAGTGGCCACTATATGCAGGGCTAATTGGCCACTATAGACAGGTGGCCGCTGTATAGAGGTGACAGTTATAACAGATTTGATTGTTAACCATTACGCAATGTAATCATAACCGTCAGATGTAAAGAAGCAATAGCATTTAAAACCCCTTCAAATGAATTTTACTGTACTTGTAATTAATTTTGAAAAGCCTCGGCCAACCATATAGTTAATTAAGCTGTTTGTACTGCATGTCTTTAAATACACCAATATATCTATCTATCTACCTATCACACACACAATATACAGTACATACTATTGATGAATAAAAAATGATAATTTACGCAGTTTACGGAAAGGTTAACATATCAAATTTTGATTTTACAACAAAGAGGTTATCATGTTCTCGTTGGTTTACATAATTATCAACTATAATTAAAGGTTTTTCAAGCTTAATTTTATTTGGACTGCCATGTTTACTGTTTACCAATATTTCAAAGAATTGACTTGAAAGCAACTGATTAATAAAACAGTAGGCCTAAATCACTGACCTTTTATTGATGATTTCAGTCGGATATTCATGGCCGGTTAAAAATGAATGAATACTCAAGTCGAGAAACATTATTTAGAGACAGAAACGCCACAGTATCACCGATAATAACTTGGATTTGGCTTAATTAATAGCTAAACCTACTGAACTCAACTGAATTTCTAACAAAACCAATTCTTGATGAATTACTTTATGGTAATTTCACTGAAAGAAAATCGAAAAGTTCCATAAAAGTGGAGCTGTGTATATAAAAATAAATAAATTGAAACTTTTTTATATTAAAAAGTATATTTTCTTGTTTCTGGATGTGTTGTTTTCACACTAATGGTCGACATCAGAGCTATCTATTAGAAATGGAAATTTCTAATAGATAACTCTGGTCGACATTGCAAAGGTATATGTTTCACGCAGAGTGTGTCCATCATTTGGTCGTCTCAGCACTTCCTGTCAGAACAAGATATTTCGCTCGGATGCGCAGACCTTACTAACGAGGAAGAAAGGTTTTCAAGTAAGGTCTGCGAGCAGGCTACCAATCGCAGTGCCTCACAATACATTAACTTACAAATTTTAAAACAGACTATTTAAATACAAACTAAATTACGCCATGCACGGCTAATTATTAAGTATATTAAATCTAATTGCATGAAAATGGGGCTAATTAATACAAATACGAGACTATACAAAAACTACTGTTACCTCTGCGAGTAACAGATGTAAGTAAGTCATGTGATTCATCTAGAAATAGATGAATGGTATACTGGTGCCTTCGGTAAAGCAATACCGTTTCAATTACTACTTATGAAGGACAGAAGGGATTGTTTGGAAATTCGGGGAATAAATCAATCACCGAACCATATTATTTGTAATAATAATCTGCATAATTATCATAACAAAATTATCATGAAAATGATAGCATATATTATCACAATGGGAATTAAAGTGTGGAAAGTAAAATAGTACATCATTGCTATTTACATTAAGCAATCATCGATTTTTATTCAAGAATATATTCGCTAGAATACAATCTGCTATCATCTTCTCACAGCAATAACTTTGTAATCTTGTGGTCTCCAGGAGAATGAGCGAATTCCTTTCAATGTTGGGTTCGGTTGATCATCTGGAAACTTGAATTCATAAGTACGGAATGTTTTCAGGATAAACAGGAATTGCTTCAAACGACCAAAACTATGACCAATGCACATCCGAGCACCGCCACCGAACAGAAAAAAGTATTCGGTTGGTACTTGAAACTTGCCTTTAGCATTTATAAATCGTTCTGGTTTGAATTCTTCAGGATGATCCCATTGCGTGTGATCGTTATTCAAGGCATCATGATTGATAAAGAGACGAGTGCCTTTCTTTATTTTATGACCAGCAACAGTGGTATCCTCTAGAGTTTTATGGGGTAAGGCAAGTGAAAGAACACTGCTATAGCGAAGGGTTTCATACCAGACAGCTTCGACGTAGGGGAAATTCTCCTTTTGAAGATAAAGTGGTACTGAATCATCGCCCCAGTTGTCATCAATGTTTTTATGCAATGCTTTTTGTTTATCAGGATGATGTGCAAGATAAAGGATAGCCCAAATGATATTGTTATGGCCTGTGTCAATTGCTGCCACATATACATCTCCAAGTATGACTGGCCATTCTTCAACGGAAAACGAATCATCAGACTTGCTTGTGCTCTCTAGAATATGTCCCAGTGATGCACGTTCTGTGCTATAAGCATCTACTTTCTTATCGAAGCACTCGATAAAATATTTAAAAATACCTACGAAGTCACTCCAGAATTGTTTTGTTTGACTCTGTCGATATGGCAATAGTCGTTTCATAATGGCATGAAACAGACTTGGACGAGCAATAGCCTGCACAAGATCATTCAACTCTACCAGTTTTTCATAAGCTTTCCCATTCTTTGTGATGGAGACATTGAATAACAATTTACAGATTGATGAAGCAAAGGCAAAATGGACTTTTTCACGCATGTAAAATGGTTTTCCTTCTTCCTCTCCGATGTCTGCAATGAATTCATTGACATCTCCAATGACTAGACCATGTAGAAAATCAAACTTATTTCCTTCCACTTGGACTGCTGTGTGGACAAATCGACGATTGCGCTTCCATGAATCGCCATAATCACACGTTCCTACACCTTTTCCACCTTTTCCAAAATAACCTTCCTGCATTTCCTTTGATACCGGTCTACCAGCAAATGTCCTACTTTTCGTAATCAAAATCTCTTTAGCCGTCACCCCATCACATGCAATAACCATCGGTTTTGAACCCAACCATACTGTTACAAGCGGACCATAGACTTTTGATAGCTCTGTAAGTTTGGCATGAATACACTCTGCTCTAAGTAAATGAAGATTACCAATGAAAGGCAGCGGAAACGGCCCAGGAGGATATTTAGACATTTCTACGCGGCATGTGATGTAGTAATAGACAATCAATGTTACTATGGCAATGGCTACAGCAGGCCAAGAGATGAATAGGTTAAGGATAGACAGGATCGCCATGTTTCTATATATCTAGTAATTCAAAAAATAAATAATTGTAATTAATATAATTTAACTTGTCGTATGTATGCTCTTCACTGGTATATTGATATTGCATATATATATAATTTATATCATAGAAAATTATGTATTTAAGTAAACTATTTTCATATCAACTCAGGTTTGATTATAATATCATGGTGGATTTTGCTCTTTTCCATAATCAGATCATTTTTGCTGCTATGCTACAGCGAGGAAAAACTTTACCAGAAAATGTTAATACTATAAACGAATAGTGACTAACTTAATTCATTGAAATTTTGGGACTCATTTCGTGATCACATCTCAGGCCTCTGCTTTAGTAAATACACTTCAGGGTGATGTACTGATGTTGATGGTTGAAGGTGGATCCTGATGAGATCATGAGAATACTGAGTCTGAGACCTCAACCCTCCCGATCTCGACGAGAGTCTTTCTATTTTCGAGACCATTCCCCCGCTCTCCCGATTTTGGCAAAATCCTCCCGCTTATTCAATATTATGCTCATTCTTCTAAATAATCAATTAATTTAAAGGTTAAAACATATTTTGTTCAATAACATAATTTTATAAATAAATAATTTTTGGCTCTGAAATGACGAAAAATAGCCAAGAATGTTCTAAATGTCCACAGTTTAACTGAACAATTAGTCGGGCCAACAAATAAATACGTTCTTTCGATGATAATTACCAACGGTGTTAGAAACATTGCTAACTAATTATTAGCCTGCGTGCAGACTCAAAACAAAACTTCTCTAAAGTTATACTATGAACTTTGGAGAAGTTTTGTTTTGAGTATGCACGCAGGCTAACTAATTATATAATCAAAAAATGCATCCAAAATTCCAAACTCTTTTAGCGATATAATTCATAGGAATAGGACGAGGATAAAAGCTACGCTTGCCGGTCATTATGCTAAATCATTTATTTTGATGCTTTAATAGTGCACGATTCCATAAATGCAGAGCTATTTCTAATGGTAAATAAGTGCAAAATACGGGCATTTGTATTTGCTAGATACTACACATTTGATAAGCCTGGCTAACGGAGCTGTATATAATAATAAATTATAGATATGTTATAGTGATATATCACATACAGCTCAAACAATAGTGTAATTATATAATTTTTATAGCTATGAATTATACATACAGCAGCAGAATCAATCAGAATATCTTTACAGCATCTTCATTAAAATAAATTCGAACGAATAACTTTAAGAAATCCAAATATGTTCCTGTGTTATCTTAAGAGTAAACCCATACAATTGTCTGACGTAACCGACGTGGTAAAGATGTTTTGTTTTGATGAAGAAATCAAGATCAATGTACATTGTTCCTTGTGCAGACTATTTGTATACACATTCAGTTATCAAAACAATCAATTTCAAGGTCCAGCTACTTCATTTCAATTATACTTTTGTAATAAGGAATAATCGTAACGAGTTTTCTGATCTCATTATTAGATATATTGTACTTTTTTCTGCCACATATTTCATGTGAGGAATTGCGGTCTGTCAGATCTTGGCATCATAGTTCGATTGAGGTAGACTCCCGGGGGGTAACTCCAGCTCTTTAGGGACGGGGAGGTGCCACTTTGGAAAAAGGTAAAGTACCCAAAAAGTTCCAAAAATTCTGTTGATGCTACCCAAAAAGTTCTAGCAGGTTGATTGATTTTTAATAAAAACACAAAAATGATGCAAATTTTTTCAAAGATTCTTGAAAAAGTCAAAAATAGGATACCAAAAAGCTCCAAAATTTGAAATGTCATACCCAAAAAGTTTTTGCTCAGCTGGAATATGGACCCAAAAGAAGTGGCACGTCCCCGTATAGCCGGCCTAGTGGAGTTCCCCCGGAGGTTCGACTCCTTGTCGGATCGTCGTTTTCATTGATTTGTTTTTCATTGCTGCTTCTCTGCTTAATCGAACTATCTGAACGTTTATTCTATGTATGCATGTCAAATTTGAAAGAATGGATGGAAGGGCTACAGCTGAGTAACAGCTTCTAAACGGTACCAACAAAAATGTCACATAGGGGCTGATGGAGTTTGCCTTTAAACAATGGGGCTGGACTGTACTTGAACCCGCTAATGCCAACTCTATCAGGAACTTAAAACTTATGTGTACCGACGATAGCTTACTACTTGGACTATTAAGACAACAGCAAGTAATATGAACAACTTGACTCACCAAATACACCAGAAGTATGTCTTTGATTACATTCTTTATTGGTTTACTTATAACATCGAAGGGCAGCGCCGCTTCGGGAGATGCGTATACAATGTATAATCTTTAATCTTGAATTAATACATATGTTCTTATCAAGCCTCTAGCTTATCTCATCTTGTTTGTAAATTGCAACGGTATTTATAGGAAATACAGAGGCTAAATTAAGCTATTCAACTATTATTATCGGGTTATAATTGCGGGGTATAACTTTAGCATTATTCAATAGCTTCTTACACTTTTATTCTTATAAGTTTCTTACACAACTATGGTTATAAAATCTAAGCATATTAAATGTTTACTTTAAATAATAAGGTTAAATGTTCCAACGCAAATAGTATTGTTATGATTATGGTTTTGATTATAGGTAAATAAAGTTCCGTAATCCAAATTGGTTCCGTTGTAAATCTGTTCCTTATGACAAATCAATTCCGTATTAAAATCGTCAACAGGGGCACCCCACACATAGGTCACCCGTATAGCACCTACATGGAACTACCACATGGGTTTCTGTCTTTCACAACGACAATGCCATGCACGGGAAATGCTGAAGGCCTGTTTACAAGGAAAGGGTGGTGTTACCTACTAGGATCTTCCTACCTGATTTCTTATTTCAGTTTAGAAGGAAAGAGGATCTTCCTAGCAGCTACGATCATCCAATTGCTCAATTACGATGACCCTACTCACTATGAAGATCCTCTTTTCTTCTTTTAATAAATATGAAAACTTCATAGTGTCACCTTGAAGTGACTATTATTGTAACATCTGGCATCACGTCCAGGTCATGCCCACCTTTGTAAACATAAACAGATAAGAAGATTCTCTGTACTAGGATGATCCTATTGAGCAGATTAGAGCTATGCCTCCCTTGTAAACACGCGATATGATGGTCCTATCAGTGGTAGGATGATCCCCCCTCTTTGTTATCAGGCCCTTAGATCCTGAAAGCATTTTTCAAAGAAATGTTCAATGGGGAAATCGAACAATTTGATTGGTCGAGCAGCGGTAAATTTTAAAGCGGTATTGACCTCTAACAATCTTAAACATTCGTTGATATCAGGCTCCGTGAATGAGTTTATAAAAGTTCGCCTGTTTGAGCCTGTTTGTACCAATTCAGATGTCTATTTCTAGTATACCACCTATACCTTCGAAAACTGTAAATTTAATTATTGCCGCGTACATTTCACCTGGAGTGATCGACATCATGTTTTGGGAAAACTCAGTAGACAATTACATCTATGCATGACCTACCCAGGGGGTAACTTCCATTGCGCTTCGACGGAGTTATTCAAATGGAACTTTGGCACAATGACCATGAAAAACTTTCACATAATGAAAAAGATAGCCCAAATAATTTTATGAATGACATATTCAACCAAAAAAAAATTTCAATGGTAAATAAAGAAGTGCGGTAAGCATCATGAAAGTTGACAAGCTTTGTATGTTTTGAATTCCAGCTCCTGATTCCAGTTACTGAATATAATTCATTCATGTAATAGAATTTTAAAGAATATAATACAAGCTTATTTTGACAAGTCTCAACACAATAGAAAATGATACTGCAAAAGTCACCTGGATAAAACAAAGCAAATAAAATATTTATAGAATATACTATTCAAGTAATAGTTATTTGGATTATACTGCACTATAGAGCGTTTTCCTGTGACGTCACACGCCCTCGAAAATATTGCGGCGGCCATTACGGGGTTCCAATATTCTGGTTGAGAAAATGGCGAACGCAGAAGTGAACTCAGCTGACGTTGAAAATAATGAGATACCTCTATCAAATTATGCTCAAAAGTTGAAGAAACATGTGAGAGAACGCTATTTACAAAAGATTGCTATTATTGGTGTGGATCCATTATTAATTCCTGATGTAAAGTTTGATGGAGATAACCTTCCTCCTATCGAAGCGACAGACATTTTTTCTTATCTTGTTATGGATACGAGTCATTACACTCAACAGCAATTCAAAGCTTTTAAAAGCCTTGAAGCTTACAACCAGATGATTTCAGGTTTCATTACTAGTATTTCTGCTTGTATTATAAAAGATATTTACGTTTTGTTTGGTAAAGTCAGACATTCCCAGCGAATGAATGATCCGCCCGTTCCATTGTGGATTTTGACAGACAAAAAGGGAACAATTTTATGTGCACATTGCATTGGTTGTATGGCTGGTTTGGGCGAAGTATGTTCACATGTTGCTAGTATACTTTTTTATGCAGAAGTGTGGACAAGAATTAATGATAAACTTGCTTGCACACAAGTCAAATGCACATGGCTGCTTCCAACAACTGTAAAGGAGGTATCTTATTCGCCTGTAAAATATATCAATTTTGCATCTACCAAAAAAAGAAAATCATTGCTTAATGAAGCCGTTGAAAATGCAGCTAAAGATTTATATAGTAATAAAACTAATGAACCACCAATTAACGATTTGAGTGATAAGTCCAAAATCATTCCTTCGCCTTCACCTTCAGAGCTTGCAATATTTCATGCTGCTCTTAACAAATGTGTCATAAAACCAGTTTCACTTAGTTTGGTTTTGGATTACGCTGAACAATTTATTAGTAAGAGCAGAGATCTTTCAACAATTATGGATTTATATAATCAACAGTATTTATCTCTATCATATGACCAGCTGTTAGTTAAATGTGATTCCATAAAATTAGACATTGATGAGAAACACATAAATCTCATAGAAGAAGACACCAGAGAGCAATCGCAAGGACAGTCCTTCTATCTGCATAGAGCTGGTAGAATTGGTGCGTCATCAAGCTACAGTGCAAGTCATTCCAATCCAGCACAGCCTTCACAATCTTTAATCAAGAATTTATGCTACCCAGAGCTATTCAAATTTTCTTCAGCTGCTACTGATTTTGGCTGCAAGCATGAAAAGCTTGCAGTACTAGCTTTTGAAGCTGCAATGAAAATTGACCATACAAACTATTGTATAAAACCATGTGGACTATTTGTCAGCAAAGATCACCCATTTATTCATGCTACTCCTGACTTTTTGTCATATTGTGACTGCTGTGGGGAAGGGTGTGGTGAAGTGAAGTGCCCCTACTGCCTTGATGGAATGGATTTCCAAGCATATATGCTTAATCGTAACTGCTGCTTGATAAAGAAGGACGACGACAGGTATCATTTAGATCCAACACATCCTTATTTTTATCAAGTTCAACAGCAACTGGCCATTACAAAAGTCAAATTTGCTGATTTTGTCGTGTGTAGATTTGATGGAAGCGATATAGAGTTTATCAGTGATAGAATATGTTATGATTTAGATCACTGGAAGGAGACTTTTCAAAAGTTAGAAACTTTCTGGAAATTTTGTATTTTGCCTGAGGTACTTGCCAGGTGGTACACCAGAAAGGACAATATTTTAAAATTGCATTCAAGTGAATGTAATGTCTCATTAACTTGTTTTTGCCAGCAGAATATTGACGAAGAAACTGTTTCATGCAGAAACACTGAATGCCCTATCAAAAGGTACCATCCCACATGTCTTCAAATGAATGTCAATCAAAACAAATTTCCGATTTCATGGTTATGTCCAAACTGTTCCAGATTACCTGAATTTAAACGGCAAAAAACAGTTAATCAAGATGTCAAGCTTGCCATGGAAATTAATATTATTTGCTCTTGCAAGAAAGCTTATTGTAAAGGCGATAACATTATGAAATGCTGCAATATCAACTGTTCTAACGGTAAAATATTTCATCTGGATTGCCTTGGCTACAAGAGAAGGCCAAAAAACTATAAAACAAACTGGTACTGTAATACTTGTATAACAGAAAGTGCTGAATTAGCAATTGAAGTAGTTGTATCATCTGAATCAGATAGTGACGAAGATCTTGCCCTGACTCTTGTTACTGTAGGTACGTCCCGTAAAAGAGCTACTCTAGCTAAACTTACCGATGAACATTTCAATATAATTAGCAACAATGGTTGGCTTGATTGCGACATAATTCATCAGGCGCAAGTACTGCTGCAGAATTTGAGTCCATCTATGGAAGGGCTTCAGCGCCCAACACTTGGACCCTGTCGAAATTTTGGCACTGTGAAATCATCATTTGTTCAGATTCTCCACACTGGTACCTCCCATTGGGTTTGCGTCAGCTCTTCTAGTAGTGAAGGAACTGTTTACCTGTATGACAGCCTCTATCAAGGAAAATGTAACATTGAAACGATAGAGCAAGTCAAAAATTTAGTAGGTAATGTTTACAAGGAAATTATTTCCATACCAGTATGTCAACAAGACAACCATAGTGACTGTGGTATTTATGCAATTGCATTTGCAACTAGTTTTGTATTAAACACAAACCCTGCTGACTTTAATTTTGATAAATCAAGAATGAGAATTCATTTGTTAGATTGTTTAGTGTCTGGAATTATGAAAGCATTTCCAGAATAATATTTACAATTTCAGATTTTCTATTTATGTAAATACATCATCAAATAATTTCTTGTTGTTTATTCCATAAATTTTAAAACTTATATATCAGCATATCGGCAACAATGTTTTATGTGTTTTGCTTAATTTTTGAATATATTTGCAGCTAAATACTCGTACAAATTAGTGCATTAATTCAAGTTAATGAATTTAAGAACCAATAAAGTAAACAGTAAAGTTCATGAAAATCTTAAAAATGTGTAATAACATTATGGAAAGTTCATGAAAACGGAGCCCTTCAACATTCATGAACTTCATAAACCTTGTCCATGTTTAACACAGTTTATGAAGTTCATGAACGTTGAATGACTCCATTTTCATGAACTGTTCATGAAAAGAGATAATTTTACAATTTTGAGTTGACTGGTTCGTAAACTTATGAACTTGTTTCACATAGATAATAGATTATAGAAACTCAAACTTGTTACTAGTTAATTGGCATTATTAAGAATGCCTAGTAGCTACTAAATGCCACTACAGTAGCATGATCATGAAATTCATATTATTTTATCTCTTTACTTCAGATACAGAAATTTGTATAAATTATCTAACATACTTTTGCCAAACCATCTCTCGCTTGTTACTTGCAAAATTATTACCTATTAGGTTGTATCATTCAGAAGGTAGATCCACAACAAACAACATCTTAAATAGCAAATCAGACAAGAATATAATTCAAGTAATTAAAAAGTTACCGTAGCTAATCTATGTGACGTGGTATTTGCTTAGAATATAGAATACAGAAGAAGCAGTATGTGAGCAGTGAACATTCCTTGCTTTAATTTGTGAATACTAAATGTTGTAAAATCTATATAAATAATGGTAATTACTGCAAGATATTGCCAAAGATTGTTTACTAATATGATACAGTAGTTGCCCATGATTGGTAAATAAAATTAGTCATAGTAAAAATGAAAGATGTTACTTTGTGCAGGCATATTGTTCTAATCAAAAGGTATGATAGGTGCGCATAGGTTTACAAGTGCAGAACATACTCTTATGATACTATCAATTGTAGGAACGTCATTTGACCCACTAGGTGTCATGAAGTCAATTGGAAGTGTTCTTTCCAGAATGCTGTACTTTTGACGCAACAGTCCAATTACTCTTTCAACATGAATTCTAACATTCGCAATTGTCCTAGTTTTCTCAACATCGATTGGATCAAGTTGATCAACACCCTTGGTAAATGCGGGGATTGCCAGTTCTGCACCTGTCATTGTTACACTCTCCTGAATGGTAAAACCTCTATCTGCGAGAACATAATCTCCAGGCAGTAAGTTTTTCAAAATGCCACAGTTCTCTGTTAAAAATTTATCTGAGGTTCTACCACCCCATGCTTCAGAGACAAAGCTAATTGTACCCTGAGGGGTAATTCCAATCAATACCTTGACAGTGTTATGATGCTTATAATTGGAAAACGTCTGCGCCCGTGCTAATAGGTTGGATGGACGCTCAATAAATACTTCGAAACAATCTATGATGACTGCTACCTTGTGTCCAAAGGCTTTTTGGTAGCATTTTGGCATCGTAAACCATAATTGTTCTCTGTTAGGCCATGATATAAGTGCAGAGAGTCTGGCATCAAGAATAGGCATCCAGCTTGAAAATATCTTTGAAATAGCAGACACTGACATCTCAAACCGATATGCTAGATCCTTGAACGGTACACCCAAGCGTAGCTTTATCAAGACTGCCACAAATTCTTGAAATAGACTCAATGTTGTATTTTTCCTGTTCACAAAAGGAACCACGAATTCGTAAGTGGTAACCAATATTTCATAGCTTGGCAAACCAGTATAAAATTTCGTCTTTTCGTCATCGCCATCAAAGTATGACTTTTCAAACGGATTTAAATTTGATGTAGGCATTAAGTATACAAATTCTGATGTCTGGGTCGATGAATCAACGTATTTCAAAGGTTCATAGTCACCATTAGCAATATCAAAATCAACAATTTCATCTTGGTCGAAGTCAGAGCTTTCAGCCTTATCGGTAATTTGTTTATCGTCATCCAGTTTTGATAATTTCAATGCTAACTCAATATCAGCATTTTCAATCATGCGCTTTTTTCGCTCCTGTGTTCTTATAGCTCTTTCACAAGAACCTTGACTTTTAACTTGGGAGACTTTGGTATGCCCCAACAATAAACTTGGAACCCAATCAGGGTTATGTTTATCAAATGGCCGAGCAGCTTTACCACTGACAAAATGTTTATCACAAACACGATCATTTCTTAAAATCTTTTCAGTAATTCCCACCCTACTAATAGCTGATATCCAGAGGGTTCTTCTTTGAGTCGAGAGGATTTTAGATGCTTCTCCTTGGTTTGTTATTATCTCTGGAACTCTTGAAAAGTGAACTTTCTCTACGACGACGTCAGTTTGGTTTTTGTTTTGACGTTTGCCAGTCTTTCGGCCACATCCAACTATTAAACACATAGGCATACTAATAATTGATGATTTAAGTATTTGTAACAACGAGAAACAACGTATACAAGTGGTATAATCAGTGATCGTCGATTAATGAAAACTAACAGCAAGCGCCACCAAATTTCAACTGCGTTTTCAACCGTGCGTTTTCAAAAGATTAGGAACCCCATAATGGCAGACGGAAGCTATAGTGACGTAGGCTGATGACGTAGGGGAAAACGCTCTATTAGCTCTTTGAGATTCAACTACCCAACGATCTAGCAAGCCATAACCACGGGTAATATAATGACAGTCATACTTCATTTTGTATTATCTCACGGGATAGAAAACGTTTGAATGAGCTTTTCACCAGAGAAATACATCCCAAACATTCCAGCAAGTAATCCAAAGATGATAATGAACATTTGAAATAGCATATGCAATGTCGATAAAGTGCTCCATTTCAATTTAATATGAAAAACACAAGGGTATACAAAGCATATAAAAATACCAGTAAAATTTCCAATAAAACTCATTAACAATCCAAAATGGGGAACAATCAGTGCCAAAAGTAAGGCCCCTGCTAATAACATAGGTCGAGTTAGTAATATCCATAACCAATGGTAATTTGAATTGACACTAAGATGAGGAAAATAAGGAAGCACGGTTTCATCAAACGCAGCACTTACAACAAACATTACCAACGGTAGAAGTAACAGAACATTTACAAGTGCTAAACTTGTAGTTAAATAATATACAATGGTGTTATTTTGAAAATTAGATGTCGCAACTTCATCAGTTTTGTTACCAAATGTTACGACAACAAATGTGCCTAATAATGCTTTACTTATTGCAGCAATAAAAAATGATCTACTCATCATAGCATTGTATTGTTTAGGATATTTCATACAGCCTTCAATTCCAGGAAATGTTGGTTGTGCACAATAACTAAACACAATAATACCCATTCCAATTGGAAATGTTTTTATATTGAATATAGGTATATAATTCCATTGCCATGTGTATGTCTGTGTTAAGCATGTAATAATCATAATAACTACCGATATCGCAAGTGATATTCCAGATATCATACCAAAATATGATATAATAGACATACGACGTATATATAATATTGGTATACATAATACACAACTGACTGCGGCCCATTCTGATGTTGTAAACATTGATGCTATCGATGAGAACAAACCATTCAAAATATTACCAAGTAAGACGATAAACATTATAACTGCACAATACATTTCAAAAGATTGAGTTACATTAACCAAATAAAAACCAAATTTTGGAAGTGCTGCTTCACCGATTTCAGAGTAAGAACTTCGTACTCTTTTCTTGCGCTTTAGTCTTGACGAGTTTTCATATAGACAATCAATTAGTAATTTACCTGTGTGACAAGATATTAAACCAACGACAAATATAGCAATTATTGCCAGCCATCCACCTTGTTGTACAGCAAACGGAATACCCAAAATACCTGTGCCTTGAGCTAGATTTGTTACATTTAATCCTGTTGCTAACGTCGATGTCTTACGATCATCAGATAAATTCTCAATCAACGATATTGTTAATGTTTTTGAAGAATCATGATGATTTTCGAAATTGTTTTCAATTTTCATATTTGTATCATCTTTGCTTTCGCGATGGTTGTTTTCTTCAGTGGAGGAGCCAATTGATAAGTAATTGTGATTTAAATTATAATCTTTCATCAAATCCTTGCTCTCTGCAGTTTCATAGTCAATACTAACATATTGCAAGTCTGTCCTTGCTGTAGTTTTCGCCTTGAGGTAAGACATATTACTGAAAGTTAAATTTGCGACCTGGATTATTGGAAGCGTTCCCACTCTAAGACATCGAATGCATAAATGATGTGTGACGAAATTGTGGGCAAATTTGATTGCTCAAATTAGAAATAAAGATGATGTATGTATGTATGCATGCATTTGTGAAAAATATTTCTTTGAATGTTAAACATCCGGAAATGTACGACCTATTTGTCAATTCTCTTCAGAACATTTTTCTTCCTTACAGAATTTCTAGTACATGTAAATAAGTTTATTGGTGAATTTACTGTGGCCCACAACGGCCACGGCAAAAGCTTTACAAATATTCCAGGCAAAAATTAGGCAACAAATAAAAAGACGGACAACATTCACTTTTTTGATGATACAAATAAAAAATCACGACATGGTAACTTTTCTTTAATAACATTAAAAAAGCTAACCGTGACTTTTTAATTTGTGTCATCCGAAAAACTAATGTCGCGTAACATTTTTATTTGTTGCCTCATGGTTGCCTATATCTTTTGTAAATTTTGCTGTGGCTGTTGTGGGCCACCGTGTGAATTGACTGGGATTACTAATTCAACAGAATTCAAAGTGATGTTATTGTACATGAATTGTTATGCTTAGACAGTATTTCAATATTTACATGCCTACATCTATTTTTTAGAAGATAGAATTAGTAAGACAAGATTTCCATGAGAATTTGCTGTTGTAGTTATCTTGTAATTGCATACCATCATGATTTTCAAACGATTGTAAATTATTAGACACTAATTTCCATTAAATTGGATCCATTAAAAGTTGAACTTGATTAGAACAGATCTTTAATAACATTAAAAAAGCTAACCGTGACTTTTTAATTTGTGTCATCCGAAAAACTAATGTCGCGTAACATTTTTATTTGTTGCCTCATGGTTGCCTATATCTTTTGTAAATTTTGCTGTGGCTGTTGTGGGCCACCGTGTGAATTGACTGGGATTACTAATTCAACAGAATTCAAAGTGATGTTATTGTACATGAATTGTTATGCTTAGACAGTATTTCAATATTTACATGCCTACATCTATTTTTTAGAAGATAGAATTAGTAAGACAAGATTTCCATGAGAATTTGCTGTTGTAGTTATCTTGTAATTGCATACCATCATGATTTTCAAACGATTGTAAATTATTAGACACTAATTTCCATTAAATTGGATCCATTAAAAGTTGAAATTGATTAGAACAGATAATTATAGTTTCAAAATATGATTTCCCTTTGTTTGTAGTACTAATTAACATACCTTTTGAGGTAAAATGACCAATTCAGCAGTAATATAGATGACTATCATTAGTAAAAGTATATTATCTCACGTGGGATATTTACTGATTAAAAATGTTGCATCCCAGTGATGTACCATAACGATTGATAACACATAAATTAATTAAAACTGAAGTGATCATAGCTTTGAAAAGTCATTATACTACATGTATACGAAATTTCATTTATAAAGTCTGTTATGACAGTACACACATTCCTTTGTGAGCCATGAAGGGTATTATTCCCGAGTATTATTTTAGATATGCATACTATTTCTGGTAAAACTTCAGTGCTGCCTTGTGTTTATATCTATTTACACTTTCTTCAACCCATAAACTATGTATTCAAATCACTGCTCTGGATATACACTAAACATTAACAGACAGAACATGATCACTCAGAGCTTCTTCTTTGATATTGTTTTATGTTGTCTCAAGGGAAAACCAGGGATAAATCCACATTTAATCCGCATATGATTACAAGTAAAATAACATATAAGCTTGCAATGAAATCATGGAATGTATTACTGATCGCTGATTGGCTATTCACGCGCATATAGTTTTCTCGTTTTCGAGCATCGTACATTTTCTATTTGATAAGCAATGGAAGTTAGTATGGTTACGGACAAATTATCAGCGGGATGAGCATCAGTACATGTCCATGATAAATGATAATGCAGGCATACCTATTTATATCAATGTCAATTTGATTAGAATGGAAACGTTTAGAAATAAGATATGATTGTGAATTTGCTTTTGCAGCTATCATAAAGCAGAGCTCTCAACCTTAATAATTTTTGAGGGGAAGGTTTTGTCTTATCTACTCCGAAGGGGTGGACCTTTAGGGGGGTCTGGGGGCATGTCTCCTTTATTTTCCTTACAGTCTTTTTTCCGCCATTTTGACAAAACATAAGTACAATTTGTCCAATCAAAAACTAACCTCAAATTCAATTTCAAATGACAGGTGAGCAAAAGGGTTAAAGTTTCTCGAAATTTGTGCGTAGCCCTTTATTTTGTAATGGATTACAGTTCCAAAGTTTTATTAAAAACGAAGATATCAATATAATTATAAATGTCTATATAAATGGAATTACTAGAAAAAGAGGGAGGAAATTTCTCAAAGTGGGAGAAGACCCTGAAATGAGGGAGACTCCCCCCGAAAGTGGGAGGGTTGAGAGCTCTGCATAGAGCAGTGCGATGATGGTTTGAGGTCTGGGATTAATATTATATCCAGGTCACGAACATTGGCAACATTGGCAATATCTTTGCTTCAAATAAAGTAAGATGGCTAGGATATAATCAGATTACCAATGGAAAATGTGTAACAAATTGCGCCACTTTTTTGGGGTCCATATTGCAGATGAGGATATACTTTTTGGGTAGGAAATTTCAGATTTTAGGTATTTTTGTGACACTTTTTGAATTTCTAGAGAATTTTGGAAATAGGTAGATTTTACCGGATTTTTGGAACTTCTTTGATGCTTCACTTTTTTCCAAAGTGACACCCAAGGTCCATGCACAGAGTCTGGAGTCACCTCCCCTGGGCTCACAAGTTGAACAATAAGGAAAATCCAGAGCATCTTTTAAGAGTAATTTAAGATTTAAGATTTTAGGACCCATTATGTATGATTATGAATCACGGCGCCTTTGTTGGCGACGGACGCGCTTTGCGTGCTCCTGGATTATTATTTTAAAATTGTAAATTTATAACTTATTTATAACTTTATTTTTTATATTTTTAGTTCAAGAGCTTACATTTATTTGTAGTTTATTTTTCTTTGCTGAAAGTTATTAATATTTCTGAGTGATTGATATCATTTTTGACAGGGAGATTGTATATTGTATATCTTGAATTCTGATTTAAAATTTTTTTTTGTTCGTTAAAGTTTTGGATTTGGAGATAATTATTTAACATTTTACAAGAAAACAGGATTTGTGCTTCATAGTAAAGAGTTTAGATGCCTTAAAGAGTTTATTGTCGTTATTTTGTTACCTACATTAATCTGAAAGAATTTATTTGATTATTCCATAGTTTGTATATTCAAAATTATTATCGTCATTACCAACCGCCGTAAACTTTATTTGAATTTTTATATCTTATAATCATTGATCTATTGTCATTATAACAATGCCAATTGTGCCATTCATAGAAACTGTTCATTCAATGATTGCATACACTCGAGATGAATTATTTGAAATACGTATTAGTGCTTGTTCTGATTTGTTTAATACCTTAACTACTCATTTCACTTTCAACAGTAGACGCAAAAGAAAGAGAGGCAAGCGTGGTGGGAAGAAATTTAGGATCTCAAATTTCTTGAAATACGCAAGAAACTGTGAAAGTGACGGTAACAACAACAATAAGATTAACCAATCCGTATTATCAACACAAGAACAACATTAGTCGTCCAGTAGTTATCATATTCCTTTCGGAAAAAACATTCATGATAATCTAACAGTGATTTCACCTTCACTTACTAGACCTACTGACATTGATTCTAACAACAGATCAACAATTAAACCTGCACAGTTATGTATGCTAAATGCTAGGTCAGTTAACAACAAATCCTTGAGTATTAAAGATTTCGTTGTTGATAATAACATTGACGCGCTTGCATTAACGGAGACATGGCTAAATGGATCAAATGCTGATCAAATAATAATAAACAATATATGCCCATCTGGCTATAGTATGCTCCATACACCTCGTGAAACATCAAAAGGTGGTGGAATTGCATTGCTCTTCAAAAAGCAGTTGAAGCTCAAGAATAGTTCACTCAATCTCTTGTGTTGTTCTTTTGAATATGCTGACTACGTAATTAGAAATGCGTCAAAAAGTCTGAATTTGGTAGTTATTTATAGACCACCACCGTCCCAGATGAACCAGCTCACTATCTCTCTATTCTTACAGGAATTCAGCTCCTTCTTAGAACATCTAATAACATCGTCGAATCAACTAATTATTGTCGGAGACTTCAATTTTCATCTAGATGACCCTTGTGACATCAACGCAATTCGATTCCAAGGAGTACTGGAAGCTTTTGGCCTTGTTCAGCATGTAAACAAATCAACCCACAAAAGTGGACACATTCTTGATCTCATAATCACAAGATCGTCTGATACAGTAAACAACATTAATGTAATTGATCCACAACTATCAGATCACTCTGCTGTGTTCTTTGAGACGTCATGTCTCGACAAGCCAGTATATGAAAGGAAAGAAATAACTTATCGAAAGATAAAGTCTATTGATAAGACTCTTCTTGTTGATGATATCAAAAATTCTCCCCTATTGTTGCAGCTTGATAGGCACGGTGATGTATCATCCTTGGCTGAATGTTATGAAAGAACTTTACACTCCTTACTAGATCGCTATGCACCTGTTAAACGCCGAACTATAACTATTAGACCAAAGGCACCATGGTATTCAGAAACAATAAAAGTTGAGAAGTCAAAGCGCAGGAGATTAGAACGCAGATGGAGAAAAAGCAGACTAGTCATAGACAGAACTATGTACGTTGACCAATGTAATATCGTTAACAAAGTAATACATGAATCAAGAATGACATTTTATACTGACATAATTGACGAGCACAAAAATAATCAACGTGTGCTGTTTTCTACCGTATCTAAAATGCTAAATCTGAAATCAGATAAAAAACTACCTCATTACACAAGTGCAGTCAATCTTGCAGAACAATTTGTTGACTTTTTTGATAACAAAATAAGTATCATACGAAATAACTTTTCATTAGAGGCTAGCACATGTACAGCGAATGAAGAGCCTCGTTTTCATGCAAAACTTGACACTTTTTTACCAACAACACCTGAAGAGCTATTATCTCTCCTAACCACTATGTGTGCCAAATCCTCGATTTTGGATCCAATACCTGGTGCTCTGATGAAAACTTGTCTCCCTGTTCTTTTACCTGTAATTTCGAAGATAATTAACCTCTCTTTTGATAATGAAATAGTTCCTGAAAATTTAAAAGAAGCTGTTCTGGATCCTCTTATAAAAAACAATTCCCTTGACAAAGATGTGTTTAAAAACTTTAGACCAATTTCTAATTTGAAGTTTATATCAAAAGCAATCGAGAAAGTGGTGTCAGTAAGATTAAATCAACACCTCGATGACGAGAAGTCACATGAAACCTTCCAGTCTGCATACAAGAAAGGTCATAGCACTGAAACTGCTCTCGCTAGAATTCATAACGATCTACTTTGTGCTATCGATGATAATAAATGTATCATACTCGTTTTACTGGATTTGTCAGCTGCATTTGATACTGTGGACCACAATATTTTAATTAATAGACTGGAGAAACGTTTTGGAATTAGTGGGAAAGCTCTATCATGGATAACATCATATCTATCAAATAGAACACAGTTTGTTAAAATTGAAAATGAGGTCTCCTCCTCTCGTAAACTTAGTTGTGGTGTTCCTCAAGGGTCAGTGTTAGGCCCATTATTGTATTCTATGTACACTTCACCACTTGCGGATATCATCAAATCGCATGGCATGTCTTTTCATTTTTATGCTGATGATACACAAATTTATCTAACTTTCAACCCAAAAGCAGAAAATGAACCAATTTTTTCTAAATCACGCATTGAAGCATGTCTTAATGATGTTGACTCTTGGATGACTTCAAACAAACTTTTGCTGAATGGCAGTAAGACTGAATTTCTCCTCTTTCATGCTCGTCATCGACCCTTGCCGCCATTAAGCTCTATTAATATTGGAGACAGTGACATCACAAATTCAACATCAGCTAAAAACATTGGCGTTTGGTTTGATGATATACTATCAATGGATAAACAAGTGAAAGCCATCTGTAAAACTGCATTCTATCATCTTCGCAATATAGCCAAGATAAGAAAATATATTTCATTTAAACATTGTGAAATTTTAATTCACTCATTTATATCATCAAGAATAGATCATTGCAATATATTACTATCTGGAATTACAAAAGAAAATTTACATAAGATACAATGCGTTCAAAATTCTGCTGCACGTGTACTGACATTCACACGAAAATATGATCATATTACACCAATTCTACAAGATCTTCACTGGCTACCTGTAAAACAGCGCATTAAATTCAAAATTTTAATCATCACATATAAAGCATGGTACGGAATGGCACCTAGTTATTTGACAGAACTATTGCTTCCTCATATACCAATTAGAAGTTTGAGGTCTAAAGATAAAATGCTACTTGTCCAACCAAAATGTCACTTGAAGACCTACGGATGTCGATCATTCTCCAACGTAGCGCCATTATTGTGGAATGGTCTCCCATTTGAAATTCGCTGTTGTACATCACTTGAACAATTCAAAAGCGAAGTAAAAACGCATTTGTTCAAAGAGTATTTTAATTTAAATTAAATTAAAACATAATTATCATTCTATTATGCTGTAGATGTTTAACAATGAATCTTACCTTATACTTACTTACCTTATGTATTTTATTTTGTATATACCTTTTATTTAATTTTATTACTATATAATCCTGTAAAGCGCCATTGGATTCATCAAGAAATGGCGCTATAAAAATGCATATTATTATTATTATTATTACATCTTTCAATCGATGTTGAAATCAGTCTTACTGCATTACATAAATACATGATACAATTAACAATAATTGTATGGGAAAATGTATTAGAAAACAAATAAAAATGATTTGACTTGAAACTACTAATATTTAAAAAAAGTTCTATTCTCACTGATTCCATCTACGTTCTTTTTATTGCAATAACTTTGTAATCTTGCGGTTGCCATGAGAACGAACGACTACCTTTCATCGTTGGATTTGGTTGGTCCTCTGGAAATTTGAACTCAAAATTACGGAATAGTCTCAGCATAAAAATGAACTGGTTTAGCCGACCAAAACTGTGACCAATGCAGCTTCGGGCACCACCACCAAACAGATAGAAATGTTCAGTTGGGACCTGGAACTTGCCTTTGTTGGTTATGAAACGTTCTGGTCTGAATTCCTCTGGTTTATCCCATTGTGTAGGGTCATGATTCAAGGCGTGTTGATTGATAAAAATACGTGTACCTTTCTTCATTGCATAACCAGCGATAGTTGTATCTTCTATAGCTTTATGCGGTAATGCAAGGGAGAGAACACTGCTATAGCGAAGGGTTTCATACCAGACAGCTAAGACGTAGGGGAAATTCTCCTTTTGAAGATAAAGTGGCACTGAATCATCGCCCCAGTTGTCATCAATGTTTTTGTGTAATGCTTTTTGTTTATCAGGATGATGTGCAAGATAAAGGATAGCCCAAATGATATTGTTATGGCCTGTGTCAATTGCTGCCACATATACATCTGCAACGATGGGCGGCCATTCTTCAACGGAAAAATGAGGATCCGTCTTACTTGCATTCTCTAATATGTGAGCCAATGACCCGTTTTCTGTGCTGTATACATTTTCTTTTTTGTGAAAGCATTCAATAAAATATTCCATAATGCTCCTCAACTCGAGTAGGGATGATTTAGCTGTGTCTTTTCCAAATGGCAATCGTTTGAAAATGATTTGTAATAAATTTTGCCGTGTAATCTTCTGTAAGGCTTCGCTCAATCCAACCAATTTCTTGTACGGTTCGCCATCTTTTGTAATAACAAGATTAAATAGCAACTTAATAATTGTAGAAGCAAAAGCAAAATGAACTTTTCCCCGCACATAAAATGGCTTCCCTCCTTCTGCTTCAATATCTGCAATGAATTTGTCAGAATCATTCATAACCATACCATGCAAATAGTCCAACTTATTACCTTCGACTTGAACTGCTGTGTGTACGAATCGACGGTTGCGTTTCCAGGCATCTCCATAATCAGCCGAACCTACACCCTCTCCTGGATAGTATTTCTTTACAATTTGTGAGACTGGCCTACCAGCAAATGCTCGCCCCTTTGCAATTAAAGCCTCCTTCGCTATTTCACCATTGCATGCAACTATCATTGGTTTTGTACCTAACCACAATGTGATTAATGGACCATAGACTTTGGATAATTCTGTAATTGTTTCATGGATGCACTCTGCTGTTAGTAAATGAAGATTACCAACGAAAGGTAACGGAAACGGACCAGGTGGGTATTTAGACATCTTTATTCGCCAGATCACGTAGTAATAAACCATAAGTGTTACAATAGCAATGGCTACAGTAGGCCACGTTATAAATTGACTCATGATCGACATTATCGCCATGTTTCTAGAAATAGACAATTTATGACAACATTTACAAAGATTCAAACAAACTCTTTTAGATATTGATTGGTTATATCAATGGAAAAGCTTGTGTTTGCTTCTCCAGTAAATTCAACCATATAGTCAATGATTCAACTCACACACGTACTGAAACAGAAACATTGGGATCTAGTCCTTGATTGTAGATTTTAAATTGTCTGATAATAAGCCCGGTGATGGTGAAGTCTGTGGCTCTGTTTAACTAGATCCAAACTGTTGCCAGATGAGCTTTCAAAAGTCTTAACCTATTTTCGATTTTTTCTTTTGTCTCCTCATTTTTACTGTGTGTGTCTTTCTCGGAATCTTTTTCTTTACACTTGAAAATGGGTCTTATGGTATCACTTGAGGCTATGGTTTGTGGAGATGGAGTGGCTTAGCTTGGATTTTCCACATTGACATGTGGGATATTATGACGATGCTGATATATGATAGTCAGATAATTATGTGATGATAATTTCTTAAAACTGTTTAATTAGATATCACATATCATAATAGATATATCAAATGTAACTAGATAAACAAATTTTGTACGTTTAATTCTAATATGGGTTTTAAAAGTTAAACTCCTGGAACACATTACTTGTATATGGTATATAAGCATTAAAATTTTGAACGGATGTACGTAAGCGAGAGGTTCGAACCGTCGCTGATGCATCGGCAAACCAATTTTTCATTGACAAATAAAAATGTATAGATAGATACATGATGATAATAAAGTGTAAGGAAGTGACGTATCCAAGCAACGACGTCTATGAGATTTCTGCATATTGTGCAAGTACGAATCATGTGTCCAGCAATCATTTAATACAATAATTTATGGACTACGTTTGCATAAAAAGCAGCAAAGCAGAAAGTTTTTCAAAAAACGTGGCTATTTTGATACCATGCATGTAAATCATCAAATTTCTTGAAAATTAATCGAAATAAATAGAGCTTTTTCACATGTTGATGTGGCATAACAATCAATCCCGGGGGTAACGGTCTTTTCAAAATACATCGCCAGGGATATCAATCTTTTCTATAATAATTCTCAACGTAATCATTGGGAACATGTGAAAAAGCTCTATATACAACAACTAATGTGGGCGTTTCTCACAACAACGTATATAAACTTACGATATTATTCTAACCTGTTTGCAGAATCATTATAGGGTTCACGTGGGAATAAATAATTACGATCAATAAAGTATATATGAAGCCACATCAAAGAATCATTGCTGTTTTATATATCACATATGAATTACTGAGTAAAAGTGTTCTTGTCTGGTCTGGTTACATCTGGCAATTAAAAAAGTTAATCAAATGTCGTTGATTTTTCATGGATGTTTCACTATAGTTTAATAATTAAATACTTACAATTTATTGAAGTTATAATCCAATACATAAATCAAATGTGAGTAACTGCATCTCCAATTTGGTATTCATAGACAAGCGACAAATAAGAAAACAAAAATTATTATTTTGAAGTCTTCCTCTTTCTTTGAAATGTAGAAACAAAACCTTATCTTTTAGAGAAAATGATGAATTTGGAACAAACAAAAGATGATTGTCCTATTGAATTTATAGATTCTAACTGCACTGTAGACTGCGTCACAGAACAAAACATTTGTAAACTTTTTTAAATATTTTAGTCTGTGACACAGGCTAACGGCATTGACTTATATGGATCTTTGTGCAATGTGCATTGACCTAGATCCCAGGGTCATGCCGACGTTGAGCCCAAGGTCTTTTCGTAACGCGTAACCATTCCTACTTTTGATGATATCCTCTATAGGAGGCTAGAGTAAGTGTTACACATTTGTTGACATTTATGGCTAATTACTTGGTATTGAATGCACTCGTTAGTTGTGTAGACGTAAATTAGTGTTATTGCGATGTTTTCGAGTTATATAATTGGTTTGAGTGAGTGAATTACTCGTTCACTTGTTTATTCGGGCTCCGCTAATCCGCTATTACAGCTCGTTTCCTCTTCGGTTCATCTATTCATCCTATTAGTAGGCTCAAGTCAACTGCTTCATTCAGTTAATAGATGATTTACGCGAGGAACTGCATTTTATGAAATTAAAAATAGTACTTTTCAACAAAAGAAGAACAACTACTGAATCATGGAGCAGAAGAGGATCATGGTACTGTAGCTGCATCCCCATTCATTTATTTTTGACACTGTGAGCTTTCAAATTGTTATTTCTGCCCGTGTTGTTGACTGTCAGCGAAACTCTTTAAACATTATGAAGAAGATCTAAAAACTATTGCGATTTTTCTCTGGTGCATAATTTGGCTATCAACAATGTGTTAATCACTTTGCTAATCATTAAACAGAGAATAACGGCATTACATGAAGAATTTTTAACTACACTAATCGCTAGTATTTATTAGTTAGTTCATCTATGGTTATTATTTGCTAGTCATAACGTGGCAACCCTTTTCCACATGTTCATTGATATTTAGTTGGTTAGAGTCGAAACATAAGTTACATCTACATTCTATTGATTGCAATAACTTTAAAGTCATGTGGTTGCCATGAAAACGAACGGCATCCTTCCAATGTTGGTTTTGGTTGGTTCTCTAGGAGTTTGAACTCGAACTTTCGAAAAACTTTAAGCAGGACTAAAAATTGTTCCATACGACCAAAACTTTGTCCGACACAGCTCCGGGTTCCACCACCAAATGGATAGAAGTATTCCGTAGGAATTTCGAACTTTCCTTTGGTATTTATAAACCTTTCTGGTCGGAACACTCCCGGATCATCCCATTGTGTCGAGTCGTGATTCAAAGCGTGATGATTGATAAAAACACGCGTGTTCGTTTTGATTGGATGACCCAAGACAGTTGTATCATCTAGTGCTTTATGTGGCAATGCAAGAGACAAAACGCTACTATACCTTGAGGTTTCATGCCACACGGCTTCAACGTAAGGGAATTTCTCTTTTTGAAGGTATAGCGGTTCGGATTGATCACACCAGTTGTCATCAATGTTCTTGTGTAGCGCCTCTTGCGTCTCAGGAAATGAGACGAGATAGAGGATTGCCCAGATCATGTTGGTGTGACTTGAGTCGATAGCAGCAATGTACACATCTCCAAGAATTGCAGGCCATTCTTCTATTGGAAATGGATTGCCATCTTTCTTTGAATTTTCCAGTATGTCTCCTAATGATATGTTTTCACTGTTGTAAACATTCTCCTTTCCTCGGTAGCATTTTATAAGATACTTCAAAATGTCAGAAAAATCAGCCATGAATTTAACATTCTTGGCTTTTCCAAACGAAAGTCGTTTTGAAACCATTTGAAATACAGTTTGACGCACCGCCTTTTGTAAGGATTCGCTCATTTTGATTAAATTTTGATACACTTCACCTTCCTTTGTGATAACAAGATTCAACAGTAATTTGCAAACAACAGAAGCAAAAAGAAAATGAACCTTTCCACGTACATAAAACTCCATTCCATTTTCATTCTTGATGTCTTCTATGAACGTATCAACATCCTCTGTTACCATACCATGTAGGTAATCAAATTTATCCCCTTCGACTTGAGCCATTGATTGAATCATTCGACGGTTGTGCTTCCAATCATCACCGTAATCAGCTGCAGCTACCCCTATTCCAGGGTAATATTTCTTTACCTGCCTTGCCATTGGCCTACCAGCAAATGTTCGTCCTTTTGTAATTAAAATTTCTTTTGCCGCTTCTCCGCCGCATGCAATCACCATTGGCTTTGTCCCAAGCCATAATGTGATGATTGGACCATATGTTTTAGACAGCTCCGTAATCCTCTCTTGGATGCACTCTGTATTAAGCAAATGCAAATTACCAATAACAGGAAGCGGGAATGGACCAGGAGGATAATTATACATCTCCATACGGCATCTAATATAATAATACACCACGAATGTTACTATGGCAACGATGACAGCTGGCCAGGTAAAGCACTGACTTATCAAAGATGCGAAGAACGACATTGTACCTACAATTAATTAGATATCATTAGATGGTAAATGATCTGAAACAGATTATTTTGCCTTAACATCATCACATTGCAAAAGCCAGTAAAAAGTCCAAGATGTCTAACTTGCAACGCAGACAAATTCTTAGGCACCGTTGCTTGCATGAAAGAGTTACGCTATTCGAAATTCTAATATGCTCATCTTATGAATCATCAAATCATCATGGTATATGGTAGACATATGAATATGAATGGAAAACGAGTCTGCGGTTTGTTTCCATTTTATCATTTTACAAGCCTTCGGCTTGCGGCCTGCGCCCGGGGCCAGTCAGCCTTCGGCTTCCTCAAAGAGGTCGCTTCGCTCCCGTTAGTAGCCTGCAGTAAATCTTGTCAAAGAGAATGTCAATGAAACAAAATAGTCATGAGAAGGAATTAAAAATGCAGAACAACACTGATAATTAATTTCAGTTTTGATAATTAATCTTTAAGTACATGTAAAGCATAGTGAAAAGGAGAAAATTGATACTCTATTGTATTACATATTTCAAATCAAATAAATATAGGTTATCTATAAGTAAATTTTATGTTGACTACATAGTTCAAATTAAATAAATTTGGATTGTATGTTAGGTAAGCAGTTAATGAACTTGTTTTCACGGTGAAAGGCATTGGTATGTAAATATTATTGCTGTATCGGTTGAGTGAATCTCAGCATGAGTCATTGAGTGGTAATAACAACAGGAGATTCTGAAATTTGATACAGTAAATTACATAAATGACTCATTTAAAATGAGAGACCCAAACTCTAATATTATATTAACTTAAGCCAGCTTCTCACAGAGTGGACCCATGTCTATAATGGTCACCATTCACCTACGTCTTATAATAATGATTTAAGTAAACAATGTGTGGTCACAGTGGACGTTGTCAATGTATGGCACATTATAAAAGTACATTTCGATAAAACGATAGAAGGCAGCTAAATTACAACTCTAATTTTGTATTTGTACAACTTACAACTGCTTGACGACTGAAAAGTACCACATTAATTCTCTGAATTTGTGTATTTGTTATGGGTCAAATCTCTGTGTGTGCAGTGTGGATAACAGAGCAGAACTGCTGACATAAAACGGTGACACAGTAAATCCTTTCTTCCCACGGAGAGCAGTTCATAACAAATCAAGCTATCATGGCGATACAGTGACACAGAAATCTCTTCGGCCAACGATGACTTGATAACAAAGTAGGCTATTGGGGATTATGAAAACTAAAAGTATAAACAATTGCCATTAGAGTCCTGTAAGCCCTCATGCAACAGGGTAAAAACCACGGTAAAAGTGACTTCGACAGACTTTACATGAAGCATTTAAACATTCAAGTTGTAAATAGCCTGCGCGCAGACCCAAATCTTTTTTTTATGATTAGTAGGGTACTAATCATAAAAAAAAGATTTGGGTCTGCGCGCAGGCTAAGTTGTAAAAGACTTACCGAGAATTGGGTCTTCTGTTTGTGATGTAAAATGGAGTATTGTTGGACCTCATCTCCTTCCAGGCATATTGGAATACTTTTGCAAAATACGAAACACTTTTACAAAATATTGGCAGCCATTAAAATAAAGCGTGCTGTAAAATTCGTGATGTTGCTAGGCATGACGGGATACACCAAGGAAAGCAGTTTATTTTCACATAACTTCCGTCGAAATATCACGATTTTGGAAATTTTAATCGCAATTTATGAGCAATTTATAGCATTTTAACCTGTAAAAACAAAACGTCGGATAGCCAAATGCCTATAGATAACCCAGAAGCGTATAAGAAGTTTGGAAAGTGCTCTGCGGAAAAGGAGTTTAACAATAATGAAACAATGGTGATTTGATCACCGACACGGTTTGCGTATTATTATTATTAATAATAGTTCAGGAAAATTAACCTTCACAAAATAAAAATGGCAAACATGCAACCAATAAGAATCAAGGAATCATTTCATTGCCATTTTTGTATATTGCTTGGTTTTTATTTCAATTTATAGAAACATTGTTATGTTCAGATAACGAATGATAATATCTTCCTTCTAGCCTCATTCTCTTGTATATTCTTTCGCAAAATATATGATCAATCAACCCGAAATATCATTTTTATGATTGTCGTTAAAATTTAAAAAAAATTGATCTAATCTATTCTTTTCTTTTTGTTCTAATAAAGCAGAAAGTGAATTTATTTAAAAAAATCATTTTATTTATCGATTCATAGGTGTGATCTACTTATAGAAACTTTTTTTGTTACAAACGAAATGAAATTCCAGTGGGACCTTGTTACAGACTGATTGGGAGATGAGGTTGCTCGTACTATTAATTAAGTAACTTGAGTTTGATCAGATCAAAATAACAGAGACATTTCATCTTCTAATTCATATTAAACATTCAAATAGCAGCAGCAGTCTCTCTTCGTGACTTTCGTAATTACATATATATACAACTTGTCAGGCAGATCATAGCAATTACCAATTAGTACATGTACGTTTATATAACTCACCTGACAGTATTCGTCCTTGGATCAACAAACCTACTTCTGGAAATTCTTCCTCGTATCTGATTTTGATAGACATGGAAGAACTGTTGATTACTTTCTTTGACCAATGAAATTTTCAATGAGCCCTTTGTTGTTGTGCTCGATTGTCTCGCCGCATAACAATACATATAAATTATATTCAAAAGTCACAGGTCCAAAATGCACATCGAAATTGCCGCAATAACTGTATTTTTGGTTAATCGCTGGTCTACATGATCAAGTATAACCACCGAGAATTGGTATTTACATGTAATTAAGTTGAGGAAAGATGTTTACAAAACATAACCATGCAGCTTGATTTGAAATAAGCCATAGCCTTCTGATTTTGCACCAGCCTTTAGCAATCTAGGATTTACAGGATTGAGATTGCAGGATTAGGATTGCAGGATTACAATTTTTATCAATCCCAGCAGCAGCATATCATCTAAAAAGCAATGAACAGTAAAAGAAGGAACATAGTGATGCATGTCACCTGAGGCTTTAGAAGAAAGAAATAGGAGAGTAAAATAATCAGACCAGTAACAATCAAACAGATGTATTATACAAATATAAAATAATATATGATGATTCTCAAACGAAGGTATTAAAAGAAGTAATATAGAGCAAGCTATAATAGATTGACATTTGCAAAATTTACATTTATGAGTATCTACAGAAGCGTTTGCAACATCGCCACAGTCTTTGAAACGGATCGAATGGCTGTAGCAACTTTCTGACAGGGGGTGCGGATTATTATGGTCTCAACTTGAAATTCAATCGCGTACATGGTGTGATTCTCTTCTACTATCTTTTCTGTGTTTGTGCTTCTTTGATTTCTTTTCTTTTTTACTCTTCTTCTTTTTCTTTTCGATCAATTCCCCATCTTCTGGACTGTTATCTTTCTGTTTATTCTTGTCATCTTCGCCACTGTCTGAATTATAAACACCATGCAGGATCGATTGTTCGAAAGGTAGTTTGATGTCATCACGATTGTCTCTTTCTCGCTTGTCTGAGTGATTGTCTTTTGATTCTGTCCGTGGCTCATTAGCTTGAGTTGTGTTTCCTTTGGCCAGCGTGTTGCTAGCTCGGATTACACTAGCACTAGGCCTTATATCCCGACCGAATTCATCTGTAAGTGGTCCATTGACATCCTTTTCATCTAGATCTTTTGTAGTATTTACATTAGGTTTGTCATGAATTCCATTATCGTGTGGCTTTGGAGACGAATCTTGCTTTCTGCGCTTCTCCGATGGTGGTGTGTCACTCCGGCTTCTATGTCTTTCCTTACCTTGTTTTTCATCTTTTCTAGGTGGACTACGACTGACACTCTGCTTTTTACTAGGACGATCACGACTGTTGCTTCTTCTACTTCTACGGTCTTCAACCGGACTACGGCGTTGACTACGTTCACTGATACGATCTCTTGATCTGTGCCGGTCATTGCTTCTGCTTCGGTGGCCATCCAATCTAGAACTTGAAGATCTACTCCTATCATCAGAATTGCGACTTTTTTCTCGTTTTACATCTTTTTCCCTACTTCGACTTCTTTGCCTAGAGGATTTGACATCCCGACTACGGCTCCTTTTTCTGTCACGGCTGTCATCTCGGCGACGTTGACGGTCTCTGCTACGACTTCTTTGCCTAGGACTATCTCGATGCCGACTGGATGATTCTCGATCACGACTGAAGAGAAATAAAAAAAAACATAAAATTACAAGGACATGATTTTTAATGAGAATTGGAAATAAACCTAAGCAAATATTTCTTCAGCGACATGTATTACACAATCACTTATACAATATAGTGTACAATTTTGCTAACCTTGCTATAGTAGTACACAAAGCTTATCATGTTTGTATGCAGTCTAAATTAGAGGCAACAAATTAACATGACTAAAAATATCAGATACATATCCTGTTGAATAAGTTGTACTTTTGTCGGTGCTTTTAAATTTTGAAGGGTTAATTCTTAGTTGGATGGTCCACCACAGCTACGTTCTAGCCATCTAATCTGGTGTTTATTAAATAATTATAGGGAATGTATTCTGTGTTATGTACTCTAATACAGGATGTAATAAAATGTAGATAATGAGACACGGCGGATTACAGCCTCAAGACCCGTTGCTCCACTAGGCAAGTGATTGCAGCCCTTCAAATGTTTTGTATGGCACAGTTTATATACAAGAGAGCAACAAAGTCTGTAACACATCAAAGTATCAGACGAGGGGTAAGTAACACAGATACCAATTAAATAGATCGCTTATTCTAATGATGAAAAAAGCTTGAAATTCATAAAATTCTTCCTATTCATTCACTGTAGAGATGAGGTCAACACAGGGCTACGAACTCCCAATGTATATATATATAGGCATGTCGCCTATGCGAGAAAATATGCAGCCTATCAATGCAAAAGGTTGGTCTCCAATGTACGTCAAAGCCATCGACTTAATTGCAGCAATTCAACGCAAATATACCAAAATAATGATATACACCATTGATCCCAAGTCAGAACTAACTTACGAAGAACGTTTAATCAATTTAAATCTTGATAGTTTAGAGAATTACGCTTGCATGCGAATTTAATCCTTTACTTTAAAATAATAAATAAATTGATGATAGAAATGGATACATCCTTATTCAAAATTTCAAGGCACGGCCGCTTACTTACGACTCTTTCTAAATTAAATGTGTAACGTCATTCTTTTGCTGTACGCTGCATAAATATTTATAATTCACTATCTTTAACTATTCGATCATCGAAAAATATACATATGTTTAACACTATAGACTTAAATCTGACGACTTGTCCAAATATTTTAAATATAATTAATTTGTAAATAATCACATTTTCTTTGAATTAACAAAATACAAAAATAAAATTCATTCAAAAGTGCAAAAAAACTATTTGAAAACAAATACGAAGAGAATTACCATGATTTGAGAACAATCATTGCATAAAAGACTATATAATAAGGATTGCATTGAAAGTTGATACAGATCATTTCTGCAGTTTTAAACAAATATAATATATCTTGAATGATGTGATTTTTCGAAAAGAAAAGGTGCAATGTGCGTGCATTCATGGAGTATCAAATTCAACAGTACAAATTCCAGCGTCAAGATTCAATAAGAAATGAAGCCAAGTGATTAAATCCTCAACACATGAAAATTAATAGTAACAATATTTACCTTCTTTCACGTGATTGATTTCTTGAAGAATATTTGTCAGTATCTCTGTCATTCTTTCTGTCATCGTCACTACCATAAGAAATCAAAGCAATATCAATAGCGACAGTACACTATACATTGATGCACAGAATAATGTTTTAATTATTATATAGGATAAACAGGTTGGTACAGGGCTGAAGTTATTTCGGGCTTACGTAGAACGAACATAATAACAGCATTTTCTTATTGGTATAATTTTTATAAAACATATTAACAACTAGATCTACCCTTTTTACTTAGCTCTTGAAGAAATAAAATATTACATTATTATAATTCTTTCGATTTTTGAAATTTGAATACATTTCAAATTTAGCTAGCCTTCCGGGAGTGGAGAGTCCCGGAGTCATCAGCTTACCAAACCCTGGGTTTCCTTACTTATTATATGTAATTTACCCATTGTTTATTTTTCTCTCACATTCGTTCAAGATGTAATGGCGATGTGTGTCATGTTTCTCAGTCACATTAATAACAAGTTTAACAACTCTGTTCGTCGATTTAATAATGTCAAAATTGTTGATAATTTCAGTAATGTAAAATAACTTGAAACGAAAGTTGACTCACTATTTAATTGTGTGTGCAAAAAGGGCATACAAACATTATCTTTTGAGTGCAGCTTTCGGACAGCCGAAACAATACCCATCCTGTTCATTATAAGATGCATATATATATATATATCTCAGTGTATGTAATTTCAACGTCTTACAGTGGCGAGACATCAATAAATGGCTTTATGTTAATACGCAATGCAATTTAAAAATTGTTCATAAATAATAGTTTGTTATCTGCTATTCAGAGTTAGCAAGATCACACTCATAAGATAGTTTATTTCATGTTGTTATCAGTTTCACTACCATGTTACCCATGAGTGAGAAATTCGAGAATGTTAGAAATAAAACAAGTTACCTACTTGGTATCTTCTTGTGATGCATCTCTGACGCCCTTTGAATATCTTTCTGCCTCGCCCCAGGTTTCATCTGCTTTTCGTTTGTGATCATCACATAAATTTACTTCAGATAATTTACTTTGTAATTCCTTTTGAATGGGTACAGGAATACGAGGAAACAGTGTGCCATACCAATCTAATTTCAACATAAAACTACGAACCAATTGACCAATGGTCATCACACAGCCACTACCAGATTTTACATCAAGCTCCTAAAATCCAATGGACAAAAACATGTAATGAAGGAGGTCTGATATCAATGCCTAGGGAAGCTGTTCCAGTATTATAAGGAATGACACGGCATCTGAAATAGTTTAATAATCCAAGGCTATCTCAGTCAGATTCTCAGTCTTGATTTATCAAAGAGTATCGTATCTACAATGGCGGATATAATAATCTAGAGGGAATCAAAATATGAAAAGCTGTGATTTACAATTGAGGAAAACATTTACCATGAGACCAATATTTCAAATTAAATCTGTGCTGTGTATTGTGCCAATACTGAGTATTAACCATCATTACGCTGAGTATCAGGCTTTGTCTAAAAGGAGGGCGAGTTTTTCCCCTTACAGAGTTGCAATTTGATAAGTTGATAAATTTGAATCTGCCAATCTAAGCATGTGCTTTGAAACCGAACATTTCGAGAACAAAAGAAACGTTTTAAATAATTGAAAATTATTACTGCTAGGATAACCTGCTCTGTTAAATCGAGTAGCTTGTGTAGGTGGGTTAACTTCCTAGCTTTGCTTGTCCACGGGTAACTCATCCTTCTTGTAAACAGGGCCTAAGATTTTAAACACTGGAAGAATAAACCCTTCTTACAAATTTTATGGAATGATAATGAAAATTCTGATCAATAAAGATGCAATTTGGGTTGTAAATTAATCACTGATATCTTAATATGATATTTTCAAACTAAATATGCAACGGTTTAAACAATTACTTCTTCTAAATTTGTATGAACAGTTCAAACTTTGATTCAATTTGACTTTAGCCTCTGTATGTATGTACGGTACTTGGCAATTGGAAAATTGTTCAGATTTTATGTTGCTAGAAAGAGGAAAAACCTAATTTTTGATTATTGATAGCCTGCCTCCAGACTAAAACGTTTCAGAGGGAAAGTGTAAATTTCCACTTCAAATTTCCACTTTCCTTCAGAAACGTTTTAGTCTGGACGCAGGCTAGATTAATGATACTGATGGTTGCTAGTTTTTGTTGTTGTGAAGAATAATAATTTACAAAAAAGATAGTTGTTACCGGTATTATTATTGAATTAGTTGATTGCTGGTATAAACGTGTTTAGCATTTCTGAAATTGCATATAATTTTGTTTCACCATGGTTGAAATCAAAATTCTAAGAAAATTTGATCAACCCATGACGAAGAAAATTGCTTTTGTTGCACCCATCCATTGCATTCAATTGGTCTATGTAAAAATTAAACAGTATCAACAATATCTGTTTCAAACCTGTTGGTCCACGCACCTCTTCATCCTCAAGATATTCCTCATACCAATGCCAATAGTCTTGGGGAGGCTGACAGAATCTATTTAAACAGAATAAATACAATGAGTTAGATTGGATAAGAATCGCATGATGGTGGGGTGGAAACAATGATGACATATATAGCATTATATTGTTGTGAGATATTTTTTAATTGATCGAATTGTCATTGATAATTGAAATGATGGAAGTTTTGCCTAAATATCATGTTAAATAGTTCATCAATTTCCCTCAATCATGTGTGAGCTATGTAATTTGCTGGGGACTTGGCTGAGTTTTCACATTGTTAAGCATTAAAATTATTGTGGTCCGGGTTGCTCAAATGTAACAAATCTTATGTCATTGAAATTTTGAACAGCCAAAATACTCAATTCAAAAAAGTAAAATTATCAATTACGTAAATGAAGTAATTTTTAAACATATCACGAGAAGACCGAGCATTTGAGTTGGGAGACTTATTGTCCATCATCATTCTTCAAAGAGAGACAGAGGCAATCAAATGATCGTTCAAAAAATAATTCAACTAAAACGGAAGCCATACAAAAAGGTGATCCACTAACAGTGTTGTAAATACTCGTTACTCGTTACTTTTGGAGTAATTTTAGGAGTAATTAGTTACTTTTTTGAGAAAAGTAATAATTACTTTTTGAAGTAACGAGTATTATTTGTGAGAAAGTAATTGACGTTACTTTCCAAATTAGTTTTCCGATTACAAAATATTTGCTTTGTTGTCTTGTGATAATTTTCAAAGGCGTTGCTGTCACTAACTTCCGCTTTTTATTGTTCTGTCTGCGATGCAATCTCACATTATTTGCAGCTTTTACGAGAGCTATTCAAACCAGGTAAATTGTGTGATATATGACCAATAAACCCTATCCCATATCCTATTCGTCTCTGTTCTGACATTGTTCTGTTGATCAATAGACTCAATAGTTTGTCACTTATTATTCGAGTGAGTTTCGAACATTGAAAAGATGATGTAAAATTTATGGCTATATGAATAGATTGAACCGACAAAAATAAACTATTTCGATAAATCAATTGAAACCATTTATTTGGGAACTTTATTAAAGTTTTTAACGTCAAGTTATCTTTTGCTGCAGTCGCCAGTATTATTAATATTATTAAATCGATCGTTCTCCTTCGTAAGAAAATAAGATGGCCGCCATGATTGTCAAAACGAAACATGTCATTATCGAAAGGGATGCAAAATCTTTTTGTTTCACAAGTTGAAGTAATCATGAAGTAATTAGTAATTAATTACTTTTTTGGGAAAGTAATTTGTAATGTAGGCTAATTTATTACTTTTCAAAAGTAATTCTCACATCACTGTCCACTGAAGTTGGTAAATTACCCTTCTTGACAATAAGTTATGGTAGCTTTTCCAGGTAGATACATTGTGTAAATGACAAGGGTCTGCAGTAGCAGCAGAATGACACCTTGTGGTTTTTGTTTGTAACCATATACCATCAATGAGGGTTCTACTGTATGCTGAGGGTACTCGCAAACACACAGCATACAGTTTCTTGATATTATCAACTTCTGTTAACCAGATAGGAATCTTAAAAATCTGAAAATCAAATTACAACTTTAACAAAATGTTTATCAGTCAATGAGAACAGACGTAGCAATCGAACAAACATAATGACAAAGGCTCAAATGACCAGGTGGGCGGCATTATACATATATCATTATTTCTTATTTGCAAACCTTATGTACATGAATCCTAAACCACGGATAAAAGGTGAATCAGGATGATCTAGTAGACCCTTTAGTTGCTTCCTTGTAAGTTTCAAAGTGAATAACTTGAAAAGTAAGCAAAACGCTGTTGATACAATTCCGCCGGCACCAACACCTCTCACCTATAAACACAAACAAATTACATCAAATGAGATCATGTAAATGTTTGCACACTCACAGCTTTCATTCTGGTGCTACTTTCATGCAAATCTCATAAAACTTGCACATTGTCATTTATCTTTCAAAGAAAAGAAAGCAAAGGCCATTTCTTGGGAATATGATTCCACACAATATTTCTAAAACTCAATACAACTATTTCACCCCCCCCCCACCCAGGCGGGACTCTAACTCCCTGAGTCTTTGGTCCTCCATTATATTCAACCATGTTGGTATGACACTGTCACACCATCAATACAATATACTAGTCATAAACGAATGCAAACCGTCCTATCTGATTGGATTGACTTTCTGCTTTAGGATTACATTGCATCCAGGGTGGCACAAAAATCTTTGCCTTCTGCGAACCAACCTCCACTCACATGCAGGGTACGACAAAACCCAGCAGCCTGGCAGCTAGGTTTCCGGAAGGCTGGCCAAAATTCAGAAGAAAATTCATTTTGATCATTTTTCTCCTCAAATTTAGAGAAATGACGATATTATAAGGAGAGTTTCAGATGAAAAGTTCACATAAGTTGTTTGAATAAAATGTCAGGTTTCCGGAATGATAAAACATTTGTCGGACCCTGCTCACATGTAACCTTTGGAGTTTTGATAACTGTAAGCCTATTCCATTCCGATTTCCGCAATCAGTTTGTGAATAGCAATTTATTGCAGGAAAAAGTTCAAATTAACAATCAGAACAGTCTTTCAACCAAAATTCAGGTGCAACTTCAAAACAATATAATATAAGTAAACTAAATAAAATGACATGACGAAAGGGTCTGATGAGCCCTGAGATCCTGGAATCCTAGCTTCCTGAAGACATGACGAAAATCTGAAGCTGCTCCATATATTTGCTGCTCATTTCACTTCAAAAATAATTATTGTAAATCTGCTTTCCGAAGCAGAATCATAATTTCTTAAAAATGTTATTTATTTTCAAGTGAGTAGAAAAACATTTTATTAACGACAGAGTTCATTGAATTGGTTGTCCAATCCGTGGTTTTGTTTACAAATTGAGAGCATTTAATTCAACCCTAATTTCTCAATACGCCATTGACCCTCTTTTTACATAGTCTAGCAATTGTCAAATCTCTGGAATTAGGAAAATGAAGATGATAAAATCAACTTCCATTGAATTGTAAAATAAATAAATAAATGGAAGTAAAAAAATTTGCAAAACTTGGAAATTTTGCTTTAACTTCTGAGAAGCATGTTTGGATTGTTTGTGCTACCCTGATCACATCGGACTGACATGGTTCTGCGATTGATTTTAAGAAAATGTTTATGTTGTTTTTGCAATAGGCACTGTTAAAATTGAATGTATTGATGTCCCTTTCTACAGCACAATTAGTCCAATAGGCAATAGGTAAAAATAAAAATGTGCGCAGAAAAAATGCAATTACATATATTTCAAAGTTATAAATAAACAGGATCCGACAAAAGTGGGAATCCTTGGATCCTAGATCCTGAAAGGCTTGAGCAAATTCAAACTTTTTTCCTATAAATAGGCCAAACCTCAACATGGAATTCAGAAGAGGTTGAAAATGTCCAAAGATTCCAGAAGACTAAACCCTTTGTCAGACACTGCAAATGAATAATACTTATAGAAAGGCGAAAAGTTCTTGTTGGAACATACCCCACCACACATTCCGACTTGGCCAGAGGTCTTACGACTCCCTTTCTCCCAAGGCTCAAGATGGTCAACCTGCAAAAACATAATAAATTATGATATTCATTAATTGTATGATGATGCAGATTAGAAATTTAAGGAAATACAACTAAACTATAAGAGACACCATTTCTGTATTTGTCCATTACAATTTCGCTGTTGTTGGAATTCTATTTGACATCAAAATCTTCTATTGATTTTTTTCTTATATAGTTAGTATTTATTTGAATCGTATTAGAATATCACACCTATCCTATGATGCTGATTATAATATAGCTGCCAGTCAAACTGTTCAATCATAATCATAATCAGACAATCAACAAAGCAATTAGGAGGAAGGTAACGTAAAATGACGGTGTCAAAAGCATGAAATATGCAAATTGAATTTATAATTGAAAAAAGAAGATATCTGACTTCAAAGAATCATTATAGATGTTTTTAAATCCTCAAAATTATAAACAAGTAGTGTAACCTACATAAGTGTTAACTGTTTTCTTTATATTTCCCTACCGTAGGAACCAATACAGTAGCTAGCTAGCTAGCTAGCTAGTAAGTTAGTGTTAGTTAACCACAATATTTAATTTTAAACTATTTCAATAAATATCATACTGCTATTACTTTTGAAATAAAAGTACAGCAGTTATTGGTCACAATTGATTCACAAAAGAGAATTACTTCTTTATGTAGGGGTTTCTCTTTAAGCACTGGTAGCTCAGTGGCAGAGTGTCCGCACTCTGTGCGGGAGGCTGGGGTTCGATTCCTCGTCGGTGCACACATGTTTGTATTTCTCTGTAAATCTGTTTCATGTCCCCCAAATAAACAAGCACTTGTGCTTATGGGGTGACTATCAGTTATATTAACTGCCGTTAACTGAAAATGTAATATTGTAAGTCTCCAACCCTTTTTATCGTATTTTCAGATGTATAAGTTGATTATCTTGCCTCAAATGTTGAGTCTTTACATATATTATACAAACTATTAAAATATTAATACAAACAAGCAAAGTAGAATAGATTGAGAACAAATTTATCCAAGACAAGTTTATAGTATAAAACAATGTTGTTGAAACAATAAATGTAAATGTGTTCATGTTGTTGTAAGAATTACAATAAATCAAGCTTTACTCATAGCTTTGTGCCGCTTGTGCGGGGCAACTTCATCTTCCCACTCAACTTTCTCTGGTTCGATTTGAATATTATCATTGTTTTGGCAAAGTTCATCATCTTCATTTCAATCTAACGCATTACATATTGAACATTTTTTGAAAGATTTAATAATAATTTCAGTAGCAAGCTCATAATATGTTGTCATTAGCTTAAGAGGCCACCAGGAATAACATCTTGCGATGTTTTATGTTTTGATCTTACATCGGCGACAAGATGAGACTTGAACATATCTCATACAAGTAACCGACGCTTTTTAATAAACCACCTTTACGTTGTTGCCAGGCTTTATCTATCTGTCCATATTTAAATCTGTTTTCACCCATTTGTTCATCCATTTCCAACATTTGTTTTTCCTGTGGTTAGTAACAATGGACTTTAATTTACGTCAGTCACAAATTTGCTTTTTGTTTACACCAAATTCTTTTGCAACAGTGACATTGGTTGTTTTATTTGCAAGAGCGATAATCTTCAATTTGAGCGAATCTTCAAATTTCTGTCATTATCCAGGCATATCAATTTAAGAGAGAGCAAGTTCAATAGGGCTTTTCATCGAGGTTAAAAATAGATTCGCTGCAATGCATGATGAGGCGTTTTCGTACAACAGTTCTTCGTCGTCTTTATTTCCTGTATGATTACCTCTTATTTATCAACACTATGTTTGCTATATTCTGTGATTTATTATCGCTATCTTATCATTTCTGCTAGTAAACATCAAAGCCATGGTGATATGAAACATTATTGATATGGTGTTTCAAGAGTAAAATAAGTAAAATGTTATTTGTAGGGTTTTCAAAACTCACGAAAATCAAACCTGAAAACTGGCAAGCGAATAATTTCACAGAAAAAAAGATACAAAAAGATACATATACAATCTGCTGCCCTCGTTTATTATGAATTTACACAACAACATTAGTGATCCCTGATCTATTAAAAGTGACACTGACTGAGCAACATATTTGATAGTTTTAATGTTATTGAAAAGCAACAACCAAACTTCGAAAGAAATTAACAAAATGAAGGGCTACAGTAAAACGAATGTTAAGTGTTGTGGGGAATATTATTTGTTAGAGAGGCTATTTAATCATGCCTCTCAGCAGCTCTTGAATACTCTGATTAATTATATTTCACCCAGTATATTTGAATATATATCTGATTGTCCTACATATGAACTCGCTATTACAACGTTGGAAGGTTTATATATAAAGAAACCCAATGAAATATATGCTAGGTATTTATTAGCTACTCGCCGTCAGCAATCTGGTGAGTCTATTGATCAATTTTTACAAGCATTGAACTTGTTGCGCAAAGACTGTAATTTTGTAGCTTTAACTGCAAACCAACACAGAGATGTTTCTATAAGAGATACTTTAATAAGTGGTCTTCAATCAAATATTATTAGACAACGTCTACTGGAAAATAAAGTTCTAGATCTTGATACTGCCATAAATTTAGCTTGCTCTTTAGAAGTTGCTCAAGAAAATTCTGCAATTTATATAAACAGTAGGCCCGGCACAGATTCTCATGTCGTTGCATCGTGTAAATTAGATCAACTACCTGCTTTAACTGAAAATGAGCAAGCTTCTGCAGCTACTTCAACTAAATCGGATAACAAATGTTTCTTTTGTGGTAATAATCGCCACCAGCGTCGCTATTGTCCTGCTTGAGATGTAGCATGCAATAAATGTAACAAGAAAGGACACTTTTCTAAAGTTTGCATGTCTAAAACTGCTATAAATGATTCAAATTCAGCTGCAATACAATCAACCACGCTTGCCAAAGTTGGACAAAACACTACAGTGGAACGATCCGTTACTATAGAGGGTATAACTACCAAAGCATTACTAGATACAGGCAGCGAAGAGAACTCTATTTGCTCTACACTTGTCAAACAACTAAAGCTAATGAAAAGGCCAAAGAATTCTACGGTATACATGGCTTCGACTGTATTAAATTTGAAGGTTGAAAGTTTTGTCACTGTAAATTTGACTGTAGAAGGAGCACTTTATACTAACATTAATTTATCAGTTCTACCAGGACTCTGTTCTCAAATTATATTAGGAACTGAGTTTCTCAAACAGCATGAAACAGTAACCTTCAAATTTGGTGGTGATAGAGCTCCTCTTAATGTTTGTGCACTTACTGCTATTTCTACCAATCCACCTAAGCTATTTGCTAATCTTACAAAAGATCGTAAACCAATTGCAATTAAATCAAGAAAATTCAAATCAGATAATCAAAAGTTTTATCTCTGCTGAAATACAGAGCATGCTCAGAGAAGGTATAATAGAGCCCAGAAACTCTCCCTGGAGAGCACAAGTGCTTGTCACTACTAATGAGCGTCATAAAAAACGATTAGTAGTAGACTACTCTCAAACTATCAATAAATTTACATGTAGCTTGATGCCTACCCTCTACCCAAAATCGACGAACTAGTTAATGATGTTGCCAAGTATGAAGTCTTCACAACCATAGACCTTAAATCTGCATACTACCAAATACCTATTCATGAGGATGATAAAATTTATAAAGCCTTTGAAGCAGATGAGGTCTTTATCAATTTTGCAGGATTCCTTTTGGAGTTACAAACGGCGTCGCTTGTTTTCAGCGCATCATAAACCAATTGATAAAAGAGCACGAGATAAAAGATACTTTTGCATATCTAGACGATATTACTGTATGTGGTATTTCTCAAGAAGCCCACGATGAGAACCTCAAGAAGTTCTTATCTGTCGCACAAAAACACAACTTAACTATTAATGATACCAAAAGAAAATTTTCATGTTCTTCAATAAATCTACTTGGTTATTCAATATCAAAACACAAAATAAAGCCTGATCCAGAACGCCTGGAGCCACTAAACAAATTACCCTTAACTTCTTCTAAGTGTGAACTTCAAAGAGTTCTTGGTCTTTTCTCATACTACTCGCAATGGATTCCAAGATTTTCTAGTAGAATCCGTCCACTCAGCCAGAGCATTGCATTTCCATAAAGTTCTGAAGCAGAAGAAGTCTTCAAAGAGCTAAAATCAATCATCAAAGATGCTGCACTTCATTCAATAGATGATCAAACTCCTTTCGTTGTTGAAACAGATGCATCTGATTATGCCATTGGAGCCACGCTTAATCAAAGGGGAAAGCCTGTTGCCTTCTTTTCAAGAATGTTAACAAAAAGTGAATAAGGACATTCGTCAATCGAAAAAGAAGCTTACGCCATCGTCGAATCTATTCGAAAATGGCGCCATTACCTGTCCGGACGACATTTCACACTGTTAACAGATCAACAATCTGTAGCTTTTATGCTTAACTATCAGCAGAGTGGAAAAATCAAGAACGATAAGATCCAAAGATGGCGGAATGAACTTTCTTCATTCAAATTTGACATTGTATACAGACCAGGGACAGAAAATGCTCCTGCAGATACTCTCTCGCAAATAAGATGCTCAGCAACATATTCAATCACATCATTACAAGACTTACATAATAGTCTGTGTCACCCAGGTATAACACGGATGGTTCATTTTATTAGGAGCAGAAACCTTCCTTACTCTGTTGAAGATGTAAAACACCTAACTGCATTGTGCCCTATTTGCTGTCAATGTAAACCAAGATTCTTTAAGCCTGATGAAGCCCATTTGATAAAATCAACTAAGCCATTTGAAAGAATAAACATCGATTTTAAAGGACCTTTGCCATCATCAACAATAGGGCATCGCAGTGAGTCCCGGGAAACCGGGACTCGGACCAAAAGTAGAGTCCCGGGAAAGCATTTCGGGAAAATTTTCCCGAAAATTTACATAAAATTTTTTAACTTTCTATGTTTATGAAATTATAATTTTCGATTTGTTTATGTTTCATTGATGTTGAAAGTATTTTATAACACTGATTGCTGCTTTAAATAATATTCCAATGAGTTGGTATATAATTGATCAAAATTGAATTGAAAATCTAAATCTGACAGACAAACTCCGCGTTTCATAAAGACCTATAAAGACCATGTGGTTTTTTCAAAGTTGAATAACACAGGAATATATTAACTGGATACTAGTACTGTAAATTAGCCAAAATGAAACCACTTTAACTCAAAATAATAAATAATGAAACATATTTAAACAATCATCAGTGTATAATCATATCAATAGATCATCGATGGTTGAAGTTTTCTCGCTTTCTTTCTTTTCTTTTCCACTCGACATAATTCAAAATTTCATTCGACCAAGCGTGAAATTTGATCGCGTTGTTATGGGAGCACATCCGCTATTGTTTTCAAACAATAGAAATCGAATGGTGTTAATCAAATAGAACGATCTTGTTTACAATTTATGTCGCTTACGTTTTTCCACCGCTTTTTATCTATTTTTAAAACATTTTTTACATCAATACAATTAGAGTATCACAAATGGATTGAATTTAGAAATAATATATTCGCAAAAAAGACTTTCAGAAACAATTTTTAATAAAATAAAATGTGTCCAGAAAAAAAAAATTTGCGAAAAAATATTGTGGAAAAAATATTTTTGGGGGGAAAATTCCGGGATTCAAACGGGTCCCGGGTATCGAGTCCGGGAACCCGGTTAGTCATTTCCCGCCATTGCGATGCCCTAATCAACAAGAAATAAATATATCCTGACTATTATTGACAAATATTCAAGATTCCCATTTGCTTATCCATGACCTGATGTTACTGCTGGAACAGTAATCACTTGTCTTCAGCAATTATTTTCCATACTCGGAATGCCGATGTTTATTCATTCTGATAGAGGATCATCATTATTATCCGAGGAACTGAAAACATTTCTGCGTGCACACCGTATCTCCTCAAGTCGAACCACTCTCTACAACCCACAAGGAAATGGACAGTGCGAGAGGTATAATGGGATTATATGGAAAGCTATCAGTCTATCACTCAAGTCTAAAGAGCTGTCCACATGTAAATGGGAGACCGTTCTACCTGACGCTTTGCACCCCATCCGGTAACTATTATGTACTGCCACCAATGTGACACCACATGAACGAGTTTTTCTACATCAGCGACGTTCCACATCTGGCAGTTCAATGCCATCGTGGCTAACCAGTGGTGGTCCAGTGTTACTACGCCGACATGTGAAACACAGTAAATAAGACCCAAGTGTTGATGAAGTTGAGCTACTTGATGTGAATACAAACTATGCCCATGTTCGCCATCAAGATGGCAGAGAAAGTACTGTATCTGTCCGCCACCTTGCTCCAAGAGGTGATATAACTGATATAACAGATAATGTTAAAGACAGACCAGATAATCATATTATTCAAGAAACGAAAAGTGAGAATGGCAAATCATCTGAGTTGGACAACGTAAGCCCAATAGAAAGTGATGAGAACACTACTAAATTTCTTCGTCGCTCTACTAGAATTAGAAATCCTGTCGAACAATTGAATCTTTAAAGTAAACAAAATATAAACAGATATATATATATTGTGTTAATTAAAAGCACGGGTGAATGTTATGAAATTCTATTGTTTACAATTAGGAGGCTGCTGCTCATAATTGTCAGAGAGGCTATTTAATCATGCCTCTCAGCAGCTGCACATGTTTATTTGTTTTATTAGTCTTTTGTGTTTAATAAAGCCTAGTTCCAAACTATGGTCTATTCTATTCTATAACACAACTCAATATAGTCTATCAAAGTGCAGTTATATTTGTTTTCACGTGGCATTGAAGGTTAGGCCATGGAGCCTTAGAATAAACTTGACCGTATTAAATCTTCGATAATGTTACATGTTTAATAAATAAACGCTGACCAAATGTCACGACACGTTATTTTGGTTGATGCAAAAGCTTGTGGATTTTACGAGCTTGTCTCCTGGTGAAAGGTTTGCCAGCGCTTTTTACCAAAACTTCACGCCATGACGCTGTAGCCAGTGAGCGTTTAAGGACATTTACAGAAAATCAACATTCAACTTTACAAGCTCACATTATCCTGTAAAGTTTACACCCGCCATATAAAAGTTATAATTTCAATCGACTTCTACTATATCCCGTGTCAATTAGAATAAAAATCAATTTTTGAGTCAAGAGAGCTCCATAAATGTCTTTTTAGGGTAATATAGTAGCTATTAAAACCATTTTCAAGTAAACCCACAAAGAAATGACCAAATTATCCAATAATCAAAATCATCAAGCTCGCAAATACAGTACCAAACCCTCTAATCGAAGGTTTTTTGAGCACGAGTTGTCCGAAAGCTATCCCATAAAGCATTACAAGAAAATTTTATGATGTAGACGATGAAAAGCCCTATTTCCAACACTGTTGCGTGTTTGCATAGAGCGACTACTTCCCCATCAAAATTGACCCTGAACATAATATTTTGGAGATTGAGAACACAGAGTGAAAGTAGAATTTCTGCGCCCACTCAGGCGTGCACAGCACATATTTCAATCTGGCCGTCAACCAGTCTGCAGATTATGGCCAAACGTCAACAAAGTATTGCTGTCACGCACCTGAGATCTCAGCGAAAAATGCTCTTCTCTGCAGAGCAGTCTGAGCTGTCAAATGCTTCGAGAGTTTGCAAAATTTTTGGTAAAACATTATATAGATTTACAGTTTTATTAGGAGAGAAACTATAAAAAAATTCTTAAAAGGGCTCTTTTGAAAAAAAAAATTTATCTCAGGATTGCAGTTGCCGTTTTCTATTAGCTCTCTGCATTCTGGTCTCTGGATAATAGTTATAACACAGTCTCACTCTCACAAAACCACAGTAATATTGATATTACAATTACTATTAACCTTACTTTGAAGAATATTTCATCGACAACTTCATGATAAGTCTTTAGCTTTATTAATTGATTCTTGAAGTAAGGGGATCCTAGTACGTTAGTGTGCACCATGCTGTTGATGTTCATTGTCGCAGCGTTGCCCCATAATGGCAATGTTTTGCCAAGTTTCTTCTGAGTTTCACCTTGATGTTCCTTGCTGTACATTGTAGAAAATGTAGGTCTAAATTAGTATTTATGCATAGCTGTTAATAAAATGATAATGGATAGAAGTTAGAACCCCGTGAAAACCTGAGTAAAGTAGCTGCTGAATTCAATCCATGTAATCTGGAATAATTTGAAGTAGTATACAGCAAAAATATTAAAATCATGAAATTAACGTAAGAACATGGCGGCAGAACGTTGAAACCCATCAGCCATTGCGACTTCAAAAAAATCAAAGCGAGGCTGATGAAAGCCTGTATGCAGATGACTATGTACTAAGGATTTTTGTGGCCTTTGTGTACTGAATTAAAACAAATACTGCCATATCAAATATGAATGTACATATTGACTATTGCACATATAGTACATCATTCGTTAAACACTTAAATTATAATATCAGAACGTAATTGGGCTCTCATCTACACAGTGGATTAATAATTAACTTAATGTCAACAATGAAATGGTTTATTCAGCTGTTTGTGAATGTAAACTACAAACTATTTGACATTGATTGTATGATCTGCATTTAGAATTGAAGGGATATAGCAGTGTCCTCCATCTGCAAGCCACAAGTAGGGTTGATTTTAGGGTTGGTTCAGGTAGTAGTAGCATGCGCGCGCAGAATGATATCTCGTATATGTAGGGAATTTTTGCCCCACTTTGGCTATATTTTAACACCCTCCCTCCCCATTGACACTCTTATTAAAGTTGACAGTCCTGCTGTTCCCTTTGAAAACCTTAGCTGTGTCAGTCTCAATTAATTCAACACCTGGCAAATCGTATTTATACTGTCATAACAAATCGGGCTGTCGGAGTTCGAAATCAAGATGTACGAGTAATACAATGGTCTTGTAGATGACAATTAACAATTTGTCTCATTTAGTAAGCATAAGCCAGTATCAAGAGAACTTCAACAATCATCCGCCAAACAAATGCCGTCGTATCCCAAACCCGGTTTCATTCAAATGTTACCTTTTTTTGTATTTACTAAGAGCATACTTGGATCGTAAAGAAGTGTTTTCAAGAGTACGATGCGAGTTACTTGAAGCGCATTGTGAAGGCTGTTAAATACGTCAAAGTGATATGTGTCACGGGTATGATAAAATTGTTCATCAATTAAATGTCAGCTTGATGCTGAGTAGCGGCAAATAGATCAGCCGAGGTCAGTGCGCTGTTATTGTACTGTCTTCCGATCGTTTGTTCCAAAAGGCAGTTTGTTTGCGTTTCCAGCCTGACCACTCCTGCATTGGACAAACTATAAAGTTCTATTACAAAGAGAGCCATTACATTGATTCAGTCGCCATCGCTGAAGAGTGAGCGAATAAACACTCAATATGAATAATACAACAACGATAACTCCAGGCACTAGTACATTTACTAATCCATACACTAGTCCGTATACATCTAGCCTCACAACGCCAATTAGTACGATTGATCAGACTTCAATGTCGTTAGCTGCAAGAATACCAATGGCAATAGCTTTATATGCGTTAATACCAATTGGTTTAACCGGTAATATTCTGGTTTGTATGGCTTTATATCGTCGGAAAGAACTACGGACATTAACTAATTGGTTTATTTTAAATCTAAGTATAGCTGATCTTGGCGTATTGCTATTCTGTACCTTGTTTCCTCTAGTCACTTACACAACGGGTAAGCATGCGAAGGATAATGATGTAGATATATAGTGGGTTTTATAAGGATTAAACTACTGATTATTTCCGGTAGTCGCATATAAATCACTACACTCTGGTACAGTGGAATACTGTACTATGAAGCCTGAGGGCTCTGGGAATACGTACTCAAAAATAGTAAAATTTTCTTTTGCAGCTGCAGAGATTTCCGTTTATTGGGATTTTTTAGATTTGTTGTCGAAACGGAAACTCGATGGTGTTATCCTAAAAGTATTATTAGAGCTTGATCTATTTGGTTTTTGAACAGACAGATGAGAGCGTATATCACGTGCTGGGACCTATCTATGATTCTATGTATTGAAGATGTTGCGATCCATGAAGTTTGGGAGTAGTTTATAGGATGCCTGCTATAATTTGTCGTTTAATTTCTTTTTATGTTATATCGTGCAGTACAAAATACGAAGGTATGATGTGAGCTTGCTCGGTTTGTCATAAAGGAGACGGGCCACATAAACCGGTATTTGATAGAGTGCAATTGATAAAATCTCGAGCACGTTCCATGTCCACTTAACACTCTCTAAATTAAAATAACAAAGAAGTTAAATAAATGTAAAGATAGCTAAACGACCTACATAGTACTGAGACTATGCTTTATTTCTCAGTTCGTATCATATGGTGTTTGACTACGGTCATTACATCCTTCAAAATCTGTCTTTGGATAGATGATAGATGTGACTGTCTGACTCCCCATTTAGTCCAGAGTCTGAGTCCATTCATATTACTACGATAACGTTCCCTGTTCATATGACTATATTGACTACGGTCTGTTAGCTCTATGAACACCTGTGTCTATTTTTTGTCCACATATCAATTTACACAGTAAATTTCTTTTGTCTACTCTATTGTGCTACTGGAGGCCTTAATTTCAGGGAGATTATTGTTAATCAAAGGAGGCTAAGCTTATTTAAATTCACATTTTGTTGGTTTTGATCTTTTAATACTATGGTAGTCCGCATTCGGTTCACCAATATCAGGCTACAAGTGATGTGCAGTACTTCGGTGCATGTCATTGTAATATTACTACACTTACTAACATTTATTGCCCAAAACTCGTCGACAATACTTGTTGTCGGCAATAATTTACTAACTTCCTCACGTGACATGCAGGTTTAGACATCAGCAAGTAACTTCACGATTATGTAACAAAGTTGATAGAAATAGAGTTCAAACAACTTCTTTGTCATGGATGAGACAAATGTTGGCAGTTTTGATGTTGCTTGGTTGGTTGGTTGGTTGGTTGGTTGGTTGGTTGTAAATGACAATTCTATGCGCATTCCATTTCCATGATGCCAAGGAGCTATTGCTAAACAATTTTTACAAGTTCCAGCACATAGATTATCCTTCCGATGCAACCATTGAGTTGGATTTTTAAAATTTAAACATCTGATAAAGATGATATAATGAATCGATCATGCTGTCATAATCGTCACAAACCCCCTTCAACCTATGCTTATTTGTGACGATAGATATCAATAGATATCAAAGTTTTATGACAACGAGATTAGCAGCCAGAGAAAAGCCATAACAGAATGATAGTGTATGATGTTAAGTAATGTTGTTCATATTTTCATTTAGATATTATCTGTTTCAGGTGAATGGCATTTCAACACGGCCGCTTGTCAATTTGATGGTCTTATCAATTCCATATTATTTTTAACTGCTATTATAACCTTAGCTATGATCAGTCTTCATCAATATTTGACAGTGGTCGCAAAATGGAAATCTAAACGACTAAGGAAAAGTGCTACTATTATGCTTTCAGTAACATGGTTCGTGTCACTCCTTGTTTCCGTTCTTCCCCTATTGAAGATCGGACGGTACGGACGTAACCCTGGGCGTGGTCAATGCTCAGTTCTTATACCAACTGCTAAAATTGATAAATTAGCTGCACTAATCTACATATTTGTTGGATTCGTTATTCCTGTATTGATTATTCTGGTATGTTATGGTTTTATTATTCGAGTTGTTATCCAACATGCGAAACAAATGCAGAAGTCAAGCAGTACATTACGACGCAACTTGGTCCAACGCAGAGTTGTGTTTACAATGATTATCGTGTTAACAACATTCATGATTTGCTGGACCCCTTTTCTTATCATGTCCATATTCGGTGCATTTATTCCCCAACTTTCAAACGCCTCGTTTGGTAATTTCGCATTTTTGATGGGTTATCTTAATTCATGCTGTAATCCTATCGTTCTTGGTATCAGAAGTAAAGGATTTCGACGTGCCTACTTCAACATCTTGAAAGACTATAGATGCTGGGCAATGTGTTGTTGTTGTTGCAAAATTGATGAAATGCGCTTACGTGGTGAATCAACGTATCAATCGCAGTCTCAAGATTCTAGTCAAACTAACGCCCGTCAGCATACACTTTCGGTTGTATCTGCAGTTAATAATGCTGGGCAGACAACAGACAAAGAATAATCCTTTCTTAGCCAGAACTTATGACGAATCAAGCACACCACATCATGATGCCATCAGAGCTGCATTCTGCAAGAAGAGATGCCGATTAGTAAATTTAGGGTCATAATCGGCACGAGAAATGTCATCGTTTATGATTATATACGCTGACCAATAGGCTGCTTATAAATTATATACATATTCTACTTGTAAATACCATTCAGTTGTATCGTAGTTCCAAATGTAAAACATTGTACTTCCACTTTACTAATTACTATCGACTCCACGCTATACTTTTCTAGACGAATGATGATACGTTTACTACATCCTTGACCATATTAGCAGGTTGTACGGTATAACTACGGTACTATATTATGTATTCTAGCTCTTATTTTATTTTTTATGCATAAATTATGAACAGAACCATTCATTTTACAAATTAAAGTGGTGATATAGATTCAATTCAAACATTGTTATCTCTGTAGCGGTTTTCTACTATGGCGAATTTTCGATTTCTTTAATTTTCAAGGGCAGGAACTCAGGAGGTACTAAATAATGTCTACCCAAAGTGGTTGCAAAGTTTACTGATTTTACCATGTTAAACCATATAGGGAAACGATGTGAAATGTAGCCAAAGGCGTCAAATGTATTCAATATTCAACCTACGGTTTGTTTGTTACCGTAAATTAGTTTTGCAATTCGACGAAAGAGCCAAAATCTTTTCATAGTTACAAAAAATTTCAGATTGGAGCGAATTAATTTTTAATCTTGAAAATCGGATTGGATTTCAGAAGTTCATGCCCATGGTTAAATTTTTGGGAAATCCAATCCGACACCTCTAATCGTGCTCCCAGCTACAAATGATCCACTATCAGCAGAATATGTATTATGATTGGCAGTGAGTATGGTAAGGGCAATCAACTCAAATAGCAGATAAATATATCAATCAGTCATCCTGGCATATCCAATAATTATTAATGTACAAATGATATTTTCTCAATAACATATCATAACATAACAACATCAACAGTAATATCGTATCATTGTTTCAGCAAATATTATAATAATAATATAAGTATAATAAAGTGCCATTTTTGCTAACTATATTTAAGTTAGGCTTAGGTCTCTCAAAGATATATCGTAATATTTGTTGTATTTAAAACTTGCTTGTGAAAGTGTCAATTAGAAATTTCTACCTATATAAATATTGTCATTTACAATTCATCTTTGTCTTCTGGTGGCGTTTGTTCTTCTTCACCACCTGGTGGAGGAGCACCGCCTTGTCCTTGATACAATTTACTAATAATTGGTGTTACTTCATCTTCGAGTGCTTTCTTTTGTGCTTTCATATCTTCAGTGCTAGCATCTTGATTACTATCTAACCATGAAATTGTCTTTTCAACTGCTTTTGTAACAGTTTCCTTATCTTCTTCAGACAATTTACCTCCAAGCTTTTCTTTATCTCCAAGTTGATTTTTCAATGAATAAGAATAACTTTCAAGTTCATTTTTGGCTTCAACCTTCTCCTTTACTTGTTTATCCTCATCAGCAAATTTCTCTGCATCATTGACCATACGCTCAATATCTTCAGGTGTAAGACGGTTTTGATCATTGGTGATTGTGATCTTTTCTTTGTTGCCAGTACCCTTGTCTTCAGCAGTTACACGCAAGATACCATTGACATCAATTTCGAAGGTAACTTCAATTTGTGGGACTCCACGTGGAGCTGGTGGGATACCATTCAGATCGAATTTTCCGAGTTGATGGTTATCCTTAGTCATTGGACGTTCACCTTCAAAGACCTGGATGGTAACAGTTTGTTGGTTATCGGCAGCTGTTGAGAAGACTTGTGATTTCTTTGTTGGTACAACTGTGTTACGTGAAATAAGTTTGGTCATGACACCTCCGACAGTTTCAATACCAAGGGTAAGTGGGCAGACATCCAAAAGAACCAAATCACCAGTGTCTTCTTCACCACCAAGAACACCACCTTGGACAGCAGCACCGAAAGCAACAGCTTCATCGGGGTTGATACCTCGACTAGGCTCTTTACCGTTGAACAAATCTTTTACCAATGATTGGATCTTTGGAATACGTGTAGAACCACCAACAAGGACAATTTCATCAATCTCTTTTGTCTTGAGACCAGAGTCATCAATGACTTGTTTGACAGGCTTCATGGTTGATTTGAAAAGATCCAAATTGAGTTCTTCAAATCGAGCACGGGTTAAAGTTTCTGAGAAATCTTCTCCGTCAAAGAATGATTCAATTTCAATTCTGGTTTGATGTTGTGTACTAAGAGTACGTTTTGCCTTTTCGACTTCACGGCGCAACTTCTGGACAGCTCTGTTGTCTTTGCGGACATCTTTGCCTTTCTTTTTCTTGTATAATTTGACGAAGTAGTCCATGACTCTTTGATCAAAATCTTCACCACCAAGATGAGTATCTCCATTTGTTGCAACAACTTCAAACACACCATTATCAATGGTAAGCAATGAAACATCGAAGGTACCACCACCAAGATCAAATACAAGAATATTCTTCTCTCCTTCTTTCTTGTCAAGCCCGTAAGCAATGGCAGCGGCGGTTGGTTCGTTGATGATTCTCATTACATTGAGACCAGAAATGGTACCGGCATCTTTTGTAGCTTGACGTTGGGCATCATTAAAGTACGCAGGGACAGTGACAACAGCATGGGTGACTTTCTTGCCAAGGTATGCTTCTGCAATTTCCTAAAAATTAAATTAACATTCCAAAAGAGTTAATAATGGGAAATAAATAATTGACATGTATTGGACACGTGGCTACTGAATGAGCCCTGAATGAGCCTAAGCTTTATAACACAATGTGACACTAGTTAATTAATTGGCAATTATAGGTTATCAAATTTAGGCCTAAGTGGACTGAGACTCAAAATCTTGCAAGCAAAAGCTGAATAAGCATAGGCCTACCTTCATTTTGACTAGGACCATAGCACTGATTTCTTCAGCAGCAAATATTTTTTTCTCTCCTTTGACATCAACAACAACGTGTGGTTTCTTGTTCTTTTCTTGAACTTTGAAAGGGAAATATTTGATATCATGATTAACTGCAGCATCTCCCCATGCACGGCCAATGAGACGTTTAGCATCAAAGATTGTATTTTCTGGATTAGAAGTAAGCTGATTCTTAGCTGCATCACCGATCAATCTGTCACCCTCTTCAGTAAAGGCAACATATGATGGAGTAATACGGTTTCCTTGGTCATTTGGGATGATTTCAACTCGACCATTTTTAAAGACACCAACACTGAAATAAAACAAGTAAGAAAATATAAGGCTAACAGTAGAACCCCAATAGCAGAATAATGGAGAAATAGACATTCATCATTCATATCAGTTTCACAAAATTGAATACCCTAAAATTGTGAGAGTGAAACATTGTTGATTATAAGTTGCAAGAAAGTGGCTAAGCTTACCAAGAGTATGTGGTTCCAAGATCAATTCCAATAACAGTTCCTACACTCTCTTTCTTGTCTTTCTCCTCCTTATCTTTGGCTAAACAAAATGTTAAACTGGCACAGGCCAGAATACAGACTGTCGTCACGAATTTCATTGTAACACAATTCTAAAACTTTCTTCGAGACTCTATAAAACGTGTTCGTCAACCTTTCACTTCAACTCTTCAATCAAGATTTTACGTTTACGATCCTAACACAACCTTGAAATACGTTCGATAAATTCGTGGCTCTTTCTAATTGGTTGAAATGCGCTAAGTGGAACGTTTTCATTGGCTAACATTTATCGTTTGTCCAGATTCCTGAATAGTCAAAGAACCTTCGTGGCACCACGAGACTCTTCCAAGTGTTCACATCAAGCGAGGCTGTTATGCTACGTCATTATTCCGTCACATTTCAGGGATTGATGAAATATTAATTGTTTCAAGTCTTATTTTCAAGTGAAATGGTCTTAGTAAATAATAAATATTAGAATTTAGGACGGTGATTCAGAGAAGGAATTATAACAACAAGATTAACCCTTCTTCATTATTCTAAAGGAGAGCGTTTCAAGCCCCAAATGTACACGTCATCAGACAAATTAAACACAATCTGATTTTGATTACTAGGTTGCATATAATCCAATTTCTAGATCGTTTGCCACACTTTGTTATAGAATTACACAGACAGGCGTACGATAAAAGCATGTTTTTCGTTAGCCTGTGTGTAGACCTTATGGTATCAAAATTTACGTTTTGTCCTTACCAAACAAGGAAGCTAAATTTGATCCCGTAATAAGATCTGAACGCAGGCTAACCTGCTCGCAGACTCACTGTCAAAATGTAGACTATAAATTTTGACCGTGAGTGTGCGAGCAGGCTACACGCAGGCTATCTTTTAGTTATATAATTACTGCAATCGTGTCTGAGTGCACGCATGCGTATAAAATATCCGTGCATTGAGTCACACCTGTTTATCTGATTGTTTCAAAACCGATAACTAATATAGGCCACTATCAAATCCTATAAATGATATTAGCATTACAGTAAAATTGTTTGAATGCACGGTCGGTAACATGATTGATAGATAGCAATGAAATTCATAGCTTATTTACTGTTGATGCTGATTAATAATTGGATTGGATCTGAATGGATAAACGAGAATCCGAAACTACCAAAACGAGAACAATGTGATCTCTTTTTCACGCATATTTGACGACGCAATGGTAGGTTATTCGAACAGTTTGAATAATATGACTATATATACAATTATACCATAGACATAATAGATTAGAATATCGTGAATTATACACACAAATAAATTAAGTAATATCACCGTAACATTTAGTGCCCGGAGAACATTTGACACCCAATATTGTAGCCCCGTGGGGAGGGGGTAATTCCCTCCCTTTGGTCGCTATTTCAGCTGAGCAAAACACTTCTTCGATAGCAAATTTCAAATTCTTGAACTTTTGGTGTCCTTTTTTTGACCTTCTAGGATCTTTGAAGATTTCATTTTTAGATTATCCTTTTTCAGATTTTTGGAACCTTTTGCATAGCATTTTCAAGTTTTTGAACTTTTTGGGTACTTCACCTTTCTCCAAAGTCAAATCGCCCACTCAGAGCTGGTGTACGTGCGTATGTCCCAAAGTTGGTGTTACCCCCCCCCCCAAGATTGACGTAACAAGTTATTCCATCTGCTTAGTTAAAAGCATGTAGCGTACGTCCCATCATACACGCTTACTTATAAGTTTCTCCTGGTGCGAAACGAACTGATTAGATATAAATTCTAGCCTGCTCACAGATCGAATCACTGTGAAATATATAGATGTCATTGTTTCTCGCCAAGTTTACATTTCACAGTTAGCCTACTGCTAACAGAAAGATATATCCAACATAAACATATAAATGCTGTCCTAATTATTTCAACGACCACATACCACCAGAATAAGGTCCCACAAGCCATTGCCACTCATTTAAAAATGCTGGTGCTCAAAAGTGGAACGATCTACCGCCTACAATGAAGGTCGTATCAAACAGGCCAACTTTCAAACGTCTCCTTGGGAAGCACTTAAACGGAATAACATAATTAAGTTAATCAAATCGTTCTTAAAATTTCTATATTGTTGTAAAAATTGAATTGTTATTACATGTATATCTATATATTTATAAATCAATCTTGTGAAAAAAAGCTTTTAGCTTATTCAAGTTCTGAATAAATGATGATGATGATGATGATGATGATGATGATGAATATATAGTGTCAAATAGGTGCGCCTATATATAAAATTTAAATCAGCCACTCCTGTGCTCCTCGAATCCCGGTATTTATACCCAAAACAAAATACATGAACACACTTGTATTCCCACATTGCATGGCATCTACATTTGTAGAACCAAGCCATCGACACTCATTTATTTTAGGTTATTACATGAAATATATAAACTATATATACTGTTAGACTATTATCCGTTTAGTTTGTATTTTAATCAGTTCTGCGAAAAAAACTTGTAGCTTATTAAGTTTTGATCTGAATAAAGGATGATGATGATTAGTTAAAATAAAAGCACAACACAATAACAACATATATATATATATATGTCATAATGTCAGTTAATTAGAATTATCCCGACTAATGACGCTAAAAATAGACTAACAACTTGCCGACATTTTAAACCTGGCAACCTGGCAACTAGATTTCTAAAATTCAGAAGAAAATTAATTTAATTTATTTATTATGTGGATCAGTGTATGGGTATGACAAAATGTAGGCTCACGTATAACTTCCCTCTGGAGTCTTGGCGTGTGTCATGAACCCGTGATATCCGACATACATCCGACCATGATCCGACACATAAGGGATAAAGTCCGACAAAACCGTATTAGCCTCTTTATTAATTAAATATGTGAGATCTTTGTTAGGAGGCAATCCACAAATGACGGTCGAAAAACATGGAATTCCGAAAACGAACAACATAAAGTAACATTCTTAGGCTCTTAGCTTTGTGTATAAGACCAAACACTTATTTGCGTGTTATGCTATCGAAGAACATCATTAGAAATAAACGAAACGGCTGATTGCGAAGTAGATAACAAGGAAAAAGGTAAGACCGTCGGACCAATTTGTGCATGACTGCTTATGCAGCTCGAGCTCTGCTTGGCGACCAGACTGCCGCCGCGTTGAGCGTTGGGCTCCAAGTTAATTTAACTTTGTATATGCTAGAGTAAAAGTGGGAATAAACCCCCAGACTCTCTTTACATATAGCATATGTATGGTGGCCTATCGAGACCCGACCTGAAAAAACAATGGCGTAATTTTCTTTTCGATCTTGTATTATTTCTTTGTGAAAAACGCCTTCAATTTGAAAGTGGTGTTTTGGCCCAAATGTCGCAGAGAAAAAAGTGATTGGATCTAACTTTAGGACGACAAAGTCACAAGTCGAATGGTTTGTCTAACAGACTTGAGAGTGTGCTGATCACGCGACATTATGTTTGAGGTGACGTCAGAGACCTCAACCTTGTTTGACAAAATATAGGGAGGTTTTCGTGAAGGCACCCCAAAGGGGTGCCTCCTTCTAGGGAGTATGGGGGCATGCTTCCCCCGAAAATTTTTCGCAATTGTAATGTGCCTGCCAGCCACTGGTGGTGTCAAGAAGCCCCATCGTTATCGACCTGGCACTGTTGCCCTACGAGAAATTTGTCGTTACCAAAAGTCAACTGAGTTGCTTATCCGCAAGCTGCCCTTTCAACGTCTTGTAAGAGAAATTGCACAGGACTTCAAGACTGACTTGCGATTCCAAAGCTCTGCCGTCATGGCACTGCAAGAAGCATCTGAATCATACCTTGTCGGCTTATTCGAAGATACATACAACTTGAGAGTATATCCTGACAACTTAAGAGTATATTTTGATAAAAGAAATTGGAAAATAGATATTCTGCATACAGTCTGTTAACATGAAATCTCATTTCCACGGAAAAATATTCCCATTTTAAAATAGCATCCTTAACAATTTTAAAGCGAAAGTCACATTTGCACATTTTTACTCGCGATTTTACGAAGGTACAATTATTACAATGTTTATTGTGGCTGTTTTTCGTCATTTCATAACCGAAAAGCTTATTGTTATTGAACAAAATATGTTATAACTATTGACTATTTAGAATAATAAGCATAATGTAGAATTAGCTTGATGATTTTGCCGAAATCGGGAGAGCGGGAGAATAGTCTCGAAATAGGGAGACTCCCGACAAGATCGGGAGGGTTGAGGTCTCTGGGTGACGTAGCCCTGAAAAGCCACAAAAATGTTTGTTTTGACAAGGCTGAGCCATGAACAACATATAAACTTGCTAATTACGTGAAACAAATGTAATTTGTGATTTCAGGAGCAGATTAAAATCAATTTAAACACTCAGTCAAAATAATTTCTCGTAGCGTCATTGAGCTTGTTGAATCTATCTAGAGTTAAAGTGGGAATAACCTCCCAGACTATCTTTACATATGTAGTAGACGAACCCGACCTGAAAAAACAATGGTGTGATTTTCTTTACGACCTGGAATTATTTCTTGGCGAAAAATGCCTTCAACTTCATAGTGGTGTTTTGACCCAAATGTCGCTGAGAATAAAAAGGATTGGCCTGAAAAGCCACAATTTTTTTTTGACAGGGCTGAGCCATGAAAAAATATATAAACTTAGGGAATTACATGAAAGAAATGTAATTTATGATTTCAGGAGCAGAATAAAATCAATTGAAACGTTCAGTCGAAATAATTTCTTGTAGCGTCATTGAGTGTGTTTAATGTGAGGGCGATTCCATCGTGTCTAACTGACACATCAGAAGATATTTTCGAATCGGGCATCAACATCCAAGCAAAGTTTGACTAATTATTATTTCTTACAAATAAAGAGTGGCAAAAAGAATCCCACAGAGTAGCACGGACGCTCGCCATTTTGCCAATTGGATATGAACATTTGTAGATTTCTGCGGAGTATTGGCATAAAGAAGATTAAAATCAATCTCATCATGTTTTTAAGATGTTATTCTTAGGGATGAGACGATAATGAAATTTACCGATGTTCGATGCCGATTAGACATAACAATCGGTCAATTAATCGGTTTTTGCCGATTGTTTCCAATACAACAAAGTCATAATGATGTTCAATAATGATGTAAATATATTACAGGAAAGTCATAATGATGTTCAAACTTTTTGGAATAAAATTTGCGATATTCTCAACTTATCTACTTCAAAATATGTACCGTTATATAAACATAATTCTAATCGTAAACCCAATTATCCTAAAAACATTCGATTACTCCGTTGCAAAAAGAAGTCCTTGTACAAATCGTCTAAAGAATCTCCGTGTAGAAAGAAATTGTATAAAGATACATGCAAAGATTATGAAAAGGCAGTAAAAAAGTTTCATCATGATTACGAAGCCTCGCTACTAGTTGACCCCTCATTAAAAAAATTTTACGCCTTCGTTAAAGGTAAAACACAATTTAACTCTACAATTCCTGCTATTGTCAAAAATGATCTTTCTGTTACTACAGATGACAAAGAGAAAGCAACTCTTATCAATGAATATTTTGCTAGTGTTTTTACACAGGACAATAACAGTATATACCTAACATTCCAGACTCGGCTAACGAAAATACTTCATTGAATTTCATAGAGTTCTCTTTCGAAAAAGTTTACAAGACATTATCTTCCTTGCCCACAAAAGTATCTCGAACACCAGATGACTACCCACCAATATTTTTCAAAGCAATAGCCTCTGAACTTACTATTCCTTTATCTATGTTATTTGAATTGTCATTAAAAACCGGCATCCTACCTGATATCTGGAAACAAGCATTAGTTTCGCCAATTTTTAAGAAAGGTGACGTAGCTTCCCGTAGTAATTATCGACCCATATCGTTAACCTGCATCTGTTGCAAAGTTATGGAACGTATCATTGTAGATGACCTACTAGTTTATTTAAATGAAAACGATATTTTTTCTGATCGACAGTATGGCTTTCTCAGAAAGCGTTCTACTTGTAGTCAACTGTTAAAGACTTTAAATGATTGGTATGATTCAATTAACAAACGCTCACGTGTAGATGCTGTATATATAGACTTTGCTAAAGCATTTGACACTGTTACACATTCAAAACTCTTAGCCAAATTAGAATCTTACGGCATCAAATACGAACTTTTTGAATGGATTAAATCCTTTCTTTCTGGTCGTTCGCAAAGCGTCATTGTATCTGATGAAATCTCAAGTTCTCTCCCAGTTTCCAGTGGTGTCCCACAGGGTTCTGTGTTAGGACCGCTACTTTTTTTACTTATGTTAATGATATTGAGAGCTGTTTGGATGGTTTGTGCGAAGTGCGTCTGTTTGCAGACGATGCAAAATTTTTTATCGCTTGAAATGATTCTTCCCCTGTCAATGCACTCACAATATCGTTAGATAAATTTACAACATGGGCCGAAAGCTGGCAACTGAGAATTGCTTATGATAAATGTAGTACAATATCCTTTGGTACATCAAACGCAAGTGAGCTTGATTATTTCCTCGGGAGTAACAAACTGAAGCAAACAGGAAAACTTCGTGACCTTGGCCTCATCATTACTACAGATCTTAAATTTTCTACTCATTGTTCTTCTATCTCCGCTAAAGCTAAAACAAGATCTTACCTTCTACTGAAATGCTTTACCTCACGCAATGCACAATTACTTATGAAAGCCTATACTACCTATGTACGACCTCTATTAGGAAAAGACACACAACTATGGAGTCCTTATTTACAAAAATACATTGATTTGATTGAATCAACTCAAAGACGTTTTACTAAATATGTGTGTTCTAAAGCAAGATTAAAAGATAATGGTTATCACAGTCGTTTGGCCCTGTTTGAAATTGAATCTTTAGAAATCCGTAGAATTAAATTTGATTTATGCATGGTGTACAAAATTATAAATAATCTAATTGACTTTCCTGATAACATTTTTATAAAACGAAACATAAGTAAACTTAGAGGACATTCTATGCAATTCGTTGCACGTTCAATACCTGTAAATAATTCAATTTTTTATTCCTTTTTTTATCGCATAATTCCATTATGGAATCAGTTACCGGATGAAGTAGTGACTTCTTCCTCCTTAATAACCTTTAATTCAAAATTACATAAGATTGATTTAGATTGCTATTTGAAGCACTCTCATTAGGCTGCACATCAGTGCAAATTATATTACTATATAATTTCCCTTTGCTTGCCTGTACAAAAAATTACCATTTATGGTTTATTTTTTTTGCAAATATATGAAATGAAATGAAAACAAGTCAAATTTCAAAACAAAAGAGCAGGAGAAACATTTAACCGTAGACGTAGATCATGAGTACAAATCTCTGTACAAATATTTTTTAAACATCAAACTACTTTAACTATTTTAAAACTGTTTCCTACAAAATAAAACGCGACTGCCGCTTTTTCATTCTCAATAAAATTATTCATTCGACCATGCTCACGTGTTTTATTCATCAACGCTAATGTGTTGACCTTTTCCTCTTTATAACAATAGAAGGTGTCAAGTGGCATGACAAATCATTCGAAGGTTTTGAATAGGTTTTGAATTACAATACGATGTAAACAAAATAGAACGACTGCACTGAGCAATATAAACTTATACCGGTAATCAAGTTTAAGATGACATCAAACAATCAAAACATTAAATTAGAAAATTTTCGAATAAAGAAATTTTTATATTGAATTCCATTGCCTGAAAACAATGGGTTCAACGATTGACAAAGTGGTTGATTTGCCGATGCTGATTATTTTCCGATTAGTAAAAATTGGCGCCGATGATCGGCAAATCCGATTGTTTTCAGAACAATCGTCTCATCCCTAGTTATTCTTCACAAATATTATTCATTTTATTAAGGCAAATCACTTTCAAACTTTTACTTTCAAAATATACAAGGCAATAAACAAATGTCAAATGTTTCTCGTGTCTGACTAACCTCTCCAAAGCAGTTGTGTCTGACTGACATAGCTTGACAATTGACATAAAACACAAGTAATACACTTTATTATAAATTTTATATATTCCTTCCAAATCTATAATAATCATGGAATGTAAATTGGTTGTTCTTTTTGTTCAAAATGTAGCACATATAGGCCTACGGAAAATATTCTAAACAACAAGGCCAAGTGAACTGCCATTCCCATTTCGCATGCGATAAAACAATCAACACGCATGACTAAATATTGACGACAGCGACCTCAATTTACCACGTGGTGTGAAATGTCCAAAACAACGGGTAGGCGGTCACACGGCTTCTTTGATTATATGATGATTACGGCATTAGCTTCGAAATGCCGACTGTTGCACTTATACCGTAACTGTCCGTATGAGTATTTCTGTCAGTCAGACACGCAGCTTTAAAGGATGACGTTGAAGAAAAGAATGGAGTAAACAAAACATTTAAGACTTTTTCGTGTCTGACTGACAGCAGTCTGAAGTGATCGAAACATTTATATAATTTCAAGGTTAAATACACTCATTTTTCTTTATTTAATGTAATTTTTGTTAAAAAATCATGAAAAGAAAAACGCAAAATTTAAAAGTTTTAGTTTGTTGTTATTTTCATAAATTTACGAGCGGCCAACTCAACACTCTCTCTAAAATATTAAATTTATCCACATCAAAGTCTATAATCTCAATCAAACAATGATGGTAAAAGTATCTGTTTTAAAGAAAACAATTTATTTTTGTCTGAATTCCTTGCTTTCTTTTTGACGCCGCCTGAAAAATTTTTGGTTTCACTTCTGATGGAATTGCCCCTGATATAGACTGCGGAATAACACAAATTATGTCAAACGGTGCGACTGTTCTTTTCTGACAAACGTCCATTTATTAATGCACATAGCATGCAACAATTTCATTTGATCTGGTAATTCATGATTAAGAATATTGTTAGTTACTCACATAAATCCTGCTAGATGATTGAGGTTGCCTCTTAACTTCTAGCTCAATTCTAATCAATTTTTATTCTTTATACAGTACCCAACCGTCTTATATTGCATGTTGTTTACTGCAATGGAAGAAACTCAACATAAGAAAGATGATGCCAACATATCAGAGGACATAGTTCCTGGGCTAGACCAAGCATCATCTGATGATTTCAAAATTGAAATAACAGATAATCTAGCTCATGGAATCCTGCAACTATTTCAACCATCTGTTAAACTGATCGATGATAAAGTAGAAAATGTGAGGTAAGAATGATTGACAACTAAACAGTTCATCCCACTTATTACAATCACCAATTAGAAAATGTCAACAATCAGATAAGAAAACAGAAACAAGGTAATACGACAGGTAAATGTGGTAATTCATGATGTTCAGGGTCTGATAAAAGTAGGAATCCTGGATTTCTAGCTTCCTAAAGGCTAGAGTAAATTCAGAACAGAAAAAATGCATTCAGTGAGAGGTAGGTATGTATCTAAGATTTCGAAATCGGAATCAATCCTTCATTATTGCGAAGATAAAACTAAATTCTAAATTCTACCTTCCAATTGAAGCGTTTGATATATTTTTGTATCTTGTGAATGACACAAGCCACTACACCAAACAACAATTCAAAGCATAGGAAAGTCTCTAGTCGTATAATCAAATGGTACATGGTTTTGTTAATGGAATGGAAGGTGTAATTATTGGTGATCTTTATGCTACATTTGGCCAAATTAGGCATTTAAAAAGAATGAACGATTCCTTTCTGCGATGCTGGATTATTGATAAAAAGGATGATAGTGTATCTTCTACACATTGTACGTGCATGACAGGCTTAGGGGGATGCTGTAGGTACATACGTTGCCAGCATTTTGTTTTACCTTGAAACTGCCACACGGATCGAAGACCAATTAAGCTGTACACAAGTAAGTTGTTGCTGGATTGTACCCAATTTCACAGGTGCCATTGACTACTTGAAAATCTAAGACATAAAAATTCCCTCTTCAATAAAACTGAAGGCAAATATAGATAAGCAAATGCAAGAGATAGGTTCTGCTACAAGTGACAGTGATTTTTCAAATATGATGTCCATCTCATCTGCCACATCTAAAATCAATGCTCCATCTATTGGTAACATTCAGTCCTTTTTAAAAGAACTTGGAGGTTGCAGCAAAAAGCCAGTTTGCTTGAGTTTGATGAAAGATTACAGTGATTCATTCGTAGTAGAAATATGCAAACTATAACTATCCCTGATTTATTTAATGAATTGTACATTGACGTACCAGTCCATGATTTATTGAGGAACTGTTATGATACTAAAATTGAACTGACTGATGATGTGGGAAGTTAAGTAAAGAGGAGAAAAGTAGTAAACGAAGAATTTCTGCTGATTTTGTTTAAATAAGAGCCACCAAAGACCTATGCTATGAGGAAAGGGTCGGAAATGGGGGAGACAATTTTGAGTAGATTTTCTGATTATTGTCAATAAAAAAGGATTAAAGACCCATTTTCATTTCAATGGCCTGTGTATCAATGTGGACAATCCCGAAATTGCAGCATTGCCTGACGCTGTTGTGGGTTTTCCTGATGGCAGTCATGCAATAGTTGAGCTGAAATGTATATGTGTCTTTATTGGAATAGTAAACAAATAAAAAAGTTAAACTAATTTCCAAAATAATACACACATAGATGGCATTTATTCAACGCTCTTATACTATGTGGTTAAGTTCTAAATTTAATGACAGTTATATTAATTATTATCCATCAAACAATTGAAAGTGAACATTTAAATGTGCTGAGAGAATCTGCACAAACGACATCATCCGGTAGTAAATTCCAATGGCGCACTACACGGTTAAAATAATGTTTGACATTAAGTTTGGAATTGTCGATGTGATAACGCATAGTGTGCCCACGGGTCTTTGTTTTCATTAGTACTAGATCGTCAGGCAACTGCAGCTCAACTAGTCCATATATGATCTTATAAAATAAGTGCAAGTCAAGCTGCAATCGCCGACTCTCTAATGACGGTATTCTAAGCTTATTCAAGCGATCAGTGTATGACGGAGTGGCGATACTGCCAAAACATCGACGAAATATTTTCTTTGTAAATCTCCATTGTACCTTTTCTAAAATGACAATGTCTTTTTTCATGTACGGTGAAAATATTTGGGATGCGTATTCTGTTAATGGTCGAACATAAACTTTAAAGGCTCGAATTAAATGATCAAGATCATTGAACTTTAAAGATTGCAAAATATAGTTTGAAACTGCATAAGCTTTTCGATATAATTCCATACAGTGTTTAGAAAATTTCAGGTCAGGACTGATAAATACTCAAAAGTCACGGATCGTACTATTAACTTTTTGGAGAACAACATTATCTAAACAATACGAAAATTGTTCATTTCGGGAGCCAATATGTAAAACAGAACATTTATCTGCAGCTATTTTGAGTTGCCATCGTTCAGCCCATTGTTCAAATGCTGTAATAGATTCATAAAAAGCGGATACATTATCAGGTAGCGTTGAACCGGATTTGTAAACAGTGTAAAGCTTCATGTCATCAGCAAAGAGTTTGCAGGAAGTCCTTTTAAAAAGATCGGGTAAGTCATTGATGTACATTAAAATAAGAGTGGCCCAAGGACAGATCCTTGAGGCACACCACTGACACATCTTTCTTCAGTAGATAAACTTTCACCAACAAGTACGCAATGTGTGCTTAATGACAGGTATTGCTCAATCCATCGTAGTAATGGCCCAGATATTCCATAAGATTTAAGTTTCAAAACTAGCTTTGGATGGAATACAGAGTCAAATGCTTTCGCTAGATCTATATACACAACATCAACATAGTTTTTTCTTTCAAGGGAAATTGTCCAGTCATTTAGTGTTTCTAAAAGTTGCGTTGTGGTGATTTAAATTTTAAAAATCCATGCTGTTCTTTAGAAGTAAGACCATGGAACAATAAAAAATCTAGCATAGCATCTTTTATAAATGACTCCATAAGGCGACAGAAAACGGAAGTCAATGTGACTGGCCTGTAACTCACTGATAAATCGGCAGGTGGTTTCTTATAGATAGGACATATGAAGGCAGTTCTCCATACAGCAGGAATTAGTCCAGAAATAAAAGATAAACTAAATATATACGATAACGGTTTGACAATAGAAGAGGCAATGCCCATTATAAAGAAAGCCGGAATTCCATCCGGTGTGCCAGAAAGTTTACTCGTCAGTCTTTGGATTGCACGTATGATGTCTTCTGTTTCAAATTTAATGTCTGAAAGACTAGCAGAGGTTCTAGATGGAAAAATATGGCGTTTATTACGGAGAGGAGCAACACCAGTCTTTTTTTTAGGGATTTATTTACAAATGAATAAAACGCTCTCGAATCTTTGCTGTTAACAATTTTTTTTTCAATATTACGACTGTATTTCTTCAAAGTTCGACGGAGATCTTTAGCGCAACGATAATAAAGTTCATATCCACCTAGTACATGACGATTACTCCACAAACGATGCTTCTCTTTTATTAGACATAGAATATAATGTGGATATTTGTAAAAACCAGATCACTTGGTCTTCAAAGGAACAAATGTATCAATAAGTTCTAACAACAATGCTAAAAAATTATCATAACAAGCCTGAACAGAAGAACAAATAGAAAAGAACATAATCCAGTCGATTGCTGATAAAGCTGAATGGATTTCTTCAAAATCTGCTTTTGGGAAATCATATACAGGTAATGTTGATTTATGAACAATAGGTGATAGTTGAATTGAAAATTTAACAGAGGCGTGGTCGCTTGTTGAAAATGGTTCTGCTACCAATAAACACAGTTAATTCATCATTGGATAGAACGACATCAAGAATAACGTTACGGCGTGTAGGTTCTTCTACAAATTGACACAAACCATTTTCACGGTAAAAATGCAAGAGACAATCAGCAATGTAAGAATAAGTTATTAATGCACAATCAGTCCAATCAATAGTAAGTAAATTGATATCACCACATATCACAACAAGGTAAGAAATATCGCAACAACTTGATAAATAATTGAATAATCCTTCTGATTCATCAGTATCGTAATTAGGAGGTCGATAGAAGCAAATAAATCTTGTTTTAGAATTGTTAGTATCAATGAGGTCAATTATGAGTGTTTCTATATCCGAATCTGAGTCATTTAGTTTATAAATTCTAATGATTGCAATGATGAACGCACAAGAATTAAGACACCTCCACCACGTGATTTTCGATCACGGCGGTAGATAATGTAATTTTCAAAGGGGATATCATAGCATCAGTAAAACGTAAACAGTCCAGCCAGGGTTCAGTAATAGCAATTATATCATATGTACAACTCTTTAATATTAAATGTAAATGTTCAAGCTTGTTAGTCGTCAGGCTTTGGGCATTGAAACATATACAGGAGACAGTATCAGGTTTTTGAGTAGTAGGAGATTCTGCATTTAGTCAGATTTGAGGTGGAGGGTCAACTGGTACAAGTACAATATCTTCAATTCCGTTTACTTCTTGATTGTTTACTCTAGTGTTTAGTTTTGCGATTGTCCAATTTGAAGAAATCGCCTCTTCGTTTGATTACAAAACGTTTACCGGGAGCAGCTTTTGAAATTTTTTCTTTTAAATCAAGATACAAAGGTTTCAAAATTTGCCTTTCGTTGAATGTCAAGCACTGACGAATGTGTACACCTAGAAAATTTGTTGAGTCTTTCAGTTTCCTGGCAGATCTCAAGATAACATCTCTGTCATTTTGAGATACCAACTGGATTTTGATTAGTTGGGGCTTTGCACCCGTTTCAGCGGATTGCTTTCTAACTCTGGTAATTCCAGCTATTTGAACATTGGAATCACAGACAAGGGATACAATTTGATTGACTTTTTGCTTGTCAAACTCCTCAGATGTAAAAGGGACTCCAGCTATTATTAGCTGTCTCTTGTTGTTATTAATAGCAACGGCTTCTTTGATGGCTTTGTTTATGTCTACGCTAGCACCGTCTGATGACGTTACTTCAGAATAAGATTTCGCAACAACAGTGCTGCTAGAGCTTGTCTGCGAATTAAAACTTTTCGTAAAATCCTTTAATTTCTGTTCGAGGTTATCCAATCTCACAGATAAATTTTTTAATGAATCATAGCATAGTGAGCAGGAAGTAGGGTATTTTTGTAATACCTCAATTTCAAGTGCACTGCAATCTTTATGAGTTGTATGCATATTGTAGGATGAATAATATATAAATTGAAGAGCAATTAAATACATGTCATCAGTCGTATTAAATACACGATGATGGGTAAAACCCTAGATGATAATAAAAGCACTCCATTAAAAATGACAGCTGATGGTTGGAAACTGAAAACCACTGATAAATATTATACTCAGTGTCAGGCCCATAGATGTTTTGTACTGGTCTTGTAAAGTGTTATTTTTTTATATTGAGTGGGGATCAGTTCTATGTTGAAGAGTTACTCTTCAAGAAGAAGGAATTTTCTAATCATATTTTAACTGTAGAAAAGTTTTATTCTGAACATTTTTTAACTTTTAAAGATATGTAACTAATAACTATGTATAGTGTGTAAATAAGCATTCTATAATACATGTTCATAAATAAAAACAGCTAATAATTTTACAATCTGTTTATTGTTTGATTATAGGGGTTCTAATAAATGTTAATAGACAGCATACCCAAACTTTGTTCAGATGGCTTGTCATCAAAATTTGTACTCTTTCACTAAGTAATTTATACTCCTTTATTTTTCTCATAAACCGTTCTACATGGACACGCTTCTGGGCAATGTTGCGTGATCTTTCGACTTGTGCCTTTGACAGCTGGTTCCCTACTTTTTTGTCAGGCATTTCCAGGTGCACCTTCAGATTTCAAACCAAATTCTCTACAAGAATAACGTCCCCTTCTTCCAATACTCCACATTCAAGACGGCTTTCAACTTTCCAATTCAGTTCCATCAATCAACATAGTTACAGGGTTAGTACTCCCTTGAATGATGACAGAGAAGTGTCGAGAATAACATTACGGGTTGGTACAATACAAATTTTGCCATAAAAGATACATCAAATTAATCCATGCTTTGAATATACTAGACACTTCTTTCCGGCTCATGTTGAATCGATCTCAACCCACTATGGCAGGTGTTTAGTCGCATCTTTGTCAAAAGTTACAGTTAACTGATTTTCAAATATCAACGATCTGTGATAGTTTTTGGGAAAACGCAGATTATCTAAAAATGCAAAACACCAAAATAATAATAATAATAACTTACCTTCAGGATTTAGAAATTTATACAAGGCCTTCAGAGCGTCAACAGAGGGAAGACCAATGTAATAATTTACACTAAGGTGTCCATCAACCAATTGTCATAGCATAGTAGCTGACTGTTAATATTGAATCCTAGTAATGATAGAAGGGATGATGCGTTTTGTTCAACTGGCTAAAATAACAAAAATCAGACCATGGGTTATAATTTAAAAATGCAAAGGATAGAGATTGCATGTCAAAACAAACATTGCGATGACCCTTACAACATTGGCAGGTTGGATGAGCTCTTTTTCGGGTGAATTAGATTCTATTAATGAGCCATTGTTTTCAAAATCATCCAAGTTTGCGTTGTTGGCGTCTTCGGTGTCGATAATATTATGATCAGCTGTACTAGCCAGGTCAAGATTATTGGTGACATCACACAGTACAGTTTTTCTCTCCAATCGATGTCTTTTTGGTGTTTCAATGGTCTATAATGTAATAATAACAAAATATCATATACATTTATGTTATATTAAATATAGGGGAGCAAACATACTCATGTCTATTAGGAGCCTTCAGTGAGACAGTACTGAGTAATGCCTATACGGTAGGCTAGCTATGTCATGTATGTATATATATATATATATATAAATAGTAGATCAAAGATCACGAGTTTACTCCGTTACTCTGAGTTTCGCGTAAAGGCGCTCTTAAGACGGTAATCTTTTGGCAGATGAAAAGTCAATATCTTTGATTAGCAAATAATCAACATTAGAAACAAATTTAAGGACAATCCATGAACAGAATCAAATTCTCTTGAATTTTTGTCTCAATTTTCAAATAAAAAGTACACTGGCAACATGAGAGCAATATTCCCCTGAGCTGGTCATACAGGTACGATGTGCGGAGGTTATCATAGCTGCCTGTCTTACTTCCAATCCCCCAACAACACAGGAGTAGATTATTCATTTTTTGTGAATGTTTTACTTGGCCTACTATAACATTGTTATCAGTGAGAAGTCCTCTAACAGCAGCAATAAACCCAGAAACTATTTGATTGTATGCTTTAAGACTTTTATAAAGCTTATTTGTGTAGTAACTTGTTTCCAGAACAAGGTAATATAGTATTTCACATGCGTCAGTTTATAAATAAAGATCTATCCGAATATCATTGGTTTTCATCAAATAACGCTTTCTGGCAATATCAGGAAGATTTTGGCCATATTCAGAAGGGATAAAGTTATCTAAAACGGCTTCGGTGTCTCTGCTTTTAATACATTAAGTTGATCAGCATTTGACAATGGATGCTCGCTTTTGTCTGCTTTGATCCCCACCGTAATGGCTGCTGTTAGGGCTGCGACGTCATGTGAAAACACAGTATACTGGAGGAACTACACAAGTTATAGTTTGTAATCAAGAAATAGTGTTTTTGAACGAAATAGCTTGCCGCCTTTGAATAAGGTAATTTTTGAACCAATAAAGTAGTGCCATTTTATTCAACAAAATTGAAAATTTCATGATTTACAGTATCAAAAGCCTTTTCCAAGTCTAAGAAAATGGCAATGTGATGTCTTTTGGAGCGATTTGCAAAAATGGTATATAAACAATTGAGAATGGAATGGAATGTGTTGTTTCGAAAGACTTCTAAAAGCCAAATTGGAATTTTGTTAAATAATTTGTTTCAACATACTTGTAGAGCTCATTGTTGAAGATGTGCATTGAATAATTGTCAACACATCAACATTGTTGACACTTTTGAATCGCATAAATCATCATCATCATATTCAAACTCTTGCTGTTGTTTTATTTAGAGTTTAAATACATCACTACACGGTTATGCACAGGAACATTCTCGTTGCTGTTCTGCTCCTGTTGACATTATCATTGACACTTCTGAATCGAATTAATCATCATCATCATCATAATCCAACTCTTGGTGTTGTTCTATTTGAAATTTAGATGCATCACCATGAGATTATGCACAAGAGGCTACTCCTCACACACACCTTTTTGGGACTCCAACTTTAGGTATACCCAAATTACCCTCAAGAGCATCAGTTGTAGGTAGCATTTCAAATTTAATAAACTTGACCTACTATATTTTATTTGGCTATTTATCTTTTGCACAAATGCCAACACTTGTATTTCCCAGAGCCATCGATACATCATATATATCGATGGCGCTGATATTTCTACCTAAATTGCATACGATTTGGCAGACGTTTTGCAATTGCAAGCAACATAATTGATGAAATGATATCTTCATGGTAATTTAATTGTTCTAAAGCAAACAATCAGTTGATAATAGACTTCCTGGAATTCTTTTGGGCCTTCTGAAATAGACCTTTTTCATGAGCATCTGCGCATGCGTCAACTCTCCTGATGGACCCGCGCTGCATGATGGGTTTTGATTCTTCGAGTGTTCTTTTCTTGTTTTCTGTCATGGCTGACCGGCGAAATGTTATTATTGATGCTGTTAGAGATGAAAATATTGAGTCAGGAGACGACTCTGATTCTCAATTAAATGTAAAATTCGAAACCTTAACTGTCCCTGAACTGAAATTATGGTTAAAAAGGCGAAATGCACCAGTAAGTGGCAAGAAAAGTGATCTTATCCGAAGGTGAGTGCACTACGACTTTTTTACAATGTTTTGTTCGATGTTGTTATGTCGAATTTTCACTCCAAGTCCATGTACCTGTTGATGATGTTACGGTGCCTTCTTCGTCAAGTTTGGTAGATTTTCCTGCAGAAAACTGGACTCATTTACTGGCATGTGTTCCCCGAGGTTTTGGACAAAACACTGTTCAATTATTTATTGGTGAAAAATCAAAACGCCATAAAATTGCAGGGTATAATATGTTCAAGTGTGACAAGGTGATTGATTTATTTTTGAATGATGACAATGCAGACAAATATATTGGCGTGAAGGGTGTAGTGCAAGCAAGCTACAGAAAAATTGCCTATACAGTAAAGATACTAATCAGTACAAATGGTATTAATATATTAAAAGCAACATGCAAGTGTAAAGCAGGAGTGGATGGCCGGCGCAAGCATGCTGCCGCAGTACTATACCAACTAAATGAATTTAAAGAAATGGATATGGAAAAGGTGGCATTTCCTGACAAGGTTACCTGTACTGAGCAACCTTGCTCTTGGAATGCACCCCGAAAGTTAGAAAACGCAATTGACAACTTTGAAACGTTGGAGTTTATCAAATTTAGCCCTAATAAATCCAGTGAAAAAACTGTGAAAAATGTTCAAAAAAGAAAGGCTTACGTTTCCTTGTCCCCTACTAAAATTGACATTCGACACCTTGATGTGAAGGAATTAATTTCAGCAAGCAGAGAGAAGAAGTGGAGATTAATGTGGTCTGACATTCTGGAAGAAGATTTGGAAAAGGTATGGTACTGTAAGATTCTGTATTCATCTGTACATATTTTTGGCGTGCCAAGGTTGAAGGTTTCCCAATCCTAATAATGGATCCGGCCTACTTGATATTTAACAATTTTATTAATGAGAGCAATGGAGTTTGATTTATTAAAACCTATTCATTGTTTATATGTTGGTAAATTTAGAAATAATGAACTTCATTACTACAAAACGCCACATTCCAACAATTTTGAGTGGGTGAGACTATTTGTTGAGTAGTGTGAACGGTCCTGGAGGATATTATGTTTCTATTAGTTAGTTAAATCAGTATATTGCAATATATTTTCTTTTCAGAATACATCAGTGGAAGGGACAAGCAGTCCTAGCACATCAAGTCTGAACACTGCTGATCCTTTGGACATAATTGTAAGAATGATAGGCCTACATGCACATATTTATTTTCTCCCCATTATTATTCATTTGTATTTTCATTCTAATTAAATTCAACGTTTACATTATAATTTTATGTAGGATAATAATGAAACATGTGAAGATGATTTGCTGTTGGACCCTATTCCTAGGAATGATTTGATATTGGACTATGATTCTTCATCTTCATCTTCTGATGTAAGTTGTAATTGATTGCGTGTTAGTATACCAACCAACAATATCCGGAACCGGAATAAATAGGATATCGAGTTTACCAAAAATGCATTTCACTATTTCATAAATTGGCTCAAGAATGAATTGAACAATAACCAACTACATTAACCTGATACTCATGCTTTGTTGAATTTAACGAAGGTGGACTACACATGTGGTAATAATATTGAAAGGATTGCAGGCTACATGACTGAATTTGATAAGGATGCGTTCAATAGGAATTATCTTGATTGTACAACCATTGATATTTTTAGGATGAACAATCCACCAATGAAACTGCAATGGCCTTTATGGAGAAGCTTAAACCTTGGAGCCAGCAAGAAGTCAATGCGTTAAGTCAGGCAACAATGCCTCAAGGTTGTCATGCTTGGAAGGAAGCCCGCAAAGGTGAGCGTTCATGGGTAATCAGAATCGCTGAGGTGATAGTTGCTACAGTGTGCTTTTTAGGGGACATCCGTGGTTTTTAATTTTCTTTTGTGTTGGGCTTAGGTTTTCAGAAATTATAATGATTTGCAGGCACTTGTATCTTAAAATATGTGTGTTAAGGTCACCCTGATACACTGGTTTCACTGTATATGATTTTCAGTTTAGTTTATAAGTTTCTACTTTATTTCAACAGGTCGAATAACTGCCTCAATGGTGGGAGAAATTGTCAGGATGAGGGACTCTACATCTCCTAATAGACTTATATTGAAAATTATTGAACGTACAGAAGTTTGTACCCCAGCAATGCAACATGGTATTTTATTTGAAGATGAAGCCAGATTACATTACAAATCTATTTCAAAAGGAATAAGCATAGATCTTGCTGGTCTTATTATCGACAAAGAACGACCGTGGTTTGGAGGGAGTGTTGATGGACTACTTTTTCATCTTCAGCGAGAATGCCCACGTGGGATCCTAGAAATAAAATGTCCCTATCAAATCAACATGAAATCCATCAGTGAACTAGTAGACAATAATAATAAATCATTTTACTTGATTCGTTCACCTAATGGCAAAATTATCATGAATCGCAAACATAAATATTATGAGCAAATTCAAGCCAACATGGGCATCACCAATATATCTTGGTGTCACTTTGTGGTCTATTTGTGTAAATAAATAATGTGGACGGTGTCGCCCTACCGAAGGCACCCGTACCACTCCTCTATTTCTAGAAGAGTGGCTCTTTTCGCTAAGAGCAATGATGTTAAACGCTCCTTAGATCTCAGCCGCGACACTGCAGATCAATTTCAACAGATTTCATGGCAGATAGACCTTGATTGTCAATGCGCAACGATGCGCCGCAGCTACTCACAATGCAATTCCTTCTGAACCATTCCATCCGCCATCCTTAGATGGTACTCATTTGATGTTTCAGATAAAGTCAAGGCTGAGTTGACCTGAGGGGGATTTGAACCACAGTCGATGAGATATGATACGATCTGAAGTTCAGTTGCTCTGCCAACTGAGCTAATCACCCAACTGGTCTATTTGTGTGGATATAATAGGAAAGAAATGTTTCAAGAAGAAGTATGGTTTGACAAAGCTGCATACACACATATACTAGAAAAATCTACCAGCTTTTACTATGATAATGTGCTGCCGGAACTACTTAAAAGGAAACTTACGATGTAATACAGGAGTAACTGGATGTCGTGGATGACTATCTTATTTTCTAATTATCGAGACAACAATGACTAAGATTGTTTAAAAAGGCTTTTATAGATATTTACTTGGTAATTAAATGTTAATTATTAGTACCAGCATTGTAAATATATCTAAACAATGTTTGTACGTAATGTGTTGTCCGAGTCTTGAAGAATTTATTTTAATATCATGATACTTGAGTATTTGTTTGGCTGTTATTCAACTTCTTATTTTTCACAAAGGATGGTACTTGTGTTAATTAACCACGTCGATTAATATGGAGCTGTAAACAGAGCTGTAAAGGTGTTAAAGTATGTAGATATGGGGGGCGTAACATCTTTGGAATATTGTTAGTACAATGAAACCTGTGCATAAAGGTCACCTCTCTATAAAGGTCCCTCAACAATATCAGAAGTTTGAAATTTACTTTAACCTCTGCATAGTGGTCACTATTCTTCACAAGCGGCAGTTATACACAGGTTTCATTATATTATTATTATAGTGACTCATAATTTCAACAAATCAATGACACAATAACAACAATAACAAAGCAAAAGGTTCTATTTATCCAAATATATTTTGGCTTTGAATAAAGCAGGTTTCCGAATTGCACATTAATTTCACATAAATTATTCCTTTATTTTGATAGGATAGGCTCCAAACAGAAATTGGTTAGATAACAGCATACTACCCATATTTTATTAAGGTCTGTAGCCATTGTGTTGGGGAATACACTGTGTAATATTTTGTAGTTTTTGATTCTCCCAATGGCATGCTCGACATATATTCTACAATTTGCAATTTCTATGGTATCGGTAACCTCTTTTGAGGTCATTTGCTTGCTTGCTTTCGCAAAAGGTGGTATGGTTAATCTCAGTTGCTTTCGCTCGGCAGCCAGCAAACTCTCAATATCAAAGCCTTTGTCGGCCATGACTTCGTCTCCTTATTCCAAAAGTGATAAAAGCTTACAGTCAGATGTGATGGCTTTATCTGAAATACGCCCAACATAAAGATTAGAAACAAATGTTACGAAGCCATTGGGTGCAATGCCAACAAGTCCTTTGCCAGTATTGTGGCTTTTATAGGAGGAGTAAGACTTAGATTGAACTCCAAGATGAAATGGTTTCTCGATGTATATCTCTGTGCAGTCAATAATAACCCTGACATTTGGGTACCTTTTAACGAAACACGCAGGTCTATATTTATTAATAATGTTATTTGAGGCCCAGATGTTAAGCTTTTGCAAACGTATATAAAGGAGATCCAGCCAAGTTCGAAAGCAACGAGATACAGTGCTGATGCTGATACCAAATCTGTACCCAAGGTCTTCTATAGTTAGATTGTTTCTAAGTCTCATTAGGCACAAGAGCAGCTCATCTTCCCCAGACAACTTTCTACGTTTAGGGTTATTGACTCTTGATGTTTTAGTGGAACCATAATAGTTTATATGAGGCAAATCTCTAGCAAATAGTTGGAATAATACCTCAAAGTTTGACTTATCACAGCCAGTATAAAATTTTAACATGGCATCATTTAACTTCATTGTATTATAACGAAGGAATTCTTTAGGTTGGTTCGTTGAGTTAACGTTTTCTCCACGAAGACCATCAATATTTATATTTAAATTCAGTATTTCCTCTTCCCTTTCCTTCAGTTGCCTCTCCAGGTAAGCTATCTTCTCCTTACAATCAGTTGCATTGCAGCTCTCATATTCATCATCAACAAACATACCATCGTTATTATCGTAATCGTAGCTATCGGTAGGGTTTATAATATGTTCTGCTAAGGTATCTTCAGTTCCTTGAATGTTGTACGAATGAACCATGACGGCATATTTAGATTGCAGATTTGCAGACATGGAAGAGTCATTTTGAACATCAACTGTTGAACAACACGATTCGTCTTCGTCTAGAAGTTCTGTTTCAAATACACGATCAAGACGTCTTCTTTTCTTGTGAGAGTCTTTTGAACTTGGGAAAATCGTAGGTGTATTCACGGTGAATGTCTTCTTTCCACCCACAAAATGAGCGCCACAAACACGATGTGAGTCTGTTGGCTGAAACTTACTGAATTTGCCGTCATTGCCAGCTCTATTTACAGCTTCAAGCCAACGTTTTCTGAGCTTAAGATCTTTAGGAAACTGATGAAAAGATTTCCGAGTCGCTTTCTTTTCTAAATTATTGTTATTACATCCAGGTACACAACAAGTTGTCCCAGTCATAATCGAAACAATATTCTCAAACTTCCAAAATACTTCAAACTTTCTACGAACTTCTCACAACTGAATGCCAGTAAAACAACCGAAGAATCAAAACCCATCATGCAACGCGGGTCCATGTTAACGCATGCGCATTGCTCATGAAAAAGGACTATTGAAATTGTTTGGCCATTGGCATCAATGTATGATCTTGAAATAATTACTTAATTGTCAAATGTAGCTTTTATACGTTTTGAGGCTTTTGCATAGCTATTAGTTTTCCGTGGGAAACCTTTGCAAGCGATGTTAGCAAGGCCTCGTAGATGATTTAACAAATGTGTCATTTTTGTGTTGGAAGAAAACGACTGTATTTTCATGTACTTGGTGTTAAAATGTATTATGAAATTTTGGTACTGGAAAGGCTATAATTTGCCAATTGTTCTTTCTGCGATTATTTCTACCATGATAACGGTGAATCATTTACCATTTGGTCTGTCACCATAGTTTCAAATGTGTCCCTATTCGCTTTAGGTTCACCAATTCCCACCATTCTTTTCAGACGATCAGAAAATTCTTGTGTACTTTCATTCTGTAGTAGTATCATAGTATCATGAAACTCTTTCACAGTTAATCCATTCTTTCCAGGAGTTTGTACTTTCTCAATCACTTTAATTTCCAATTTATCGATTGTGTCAATCTCCTCATTTTCTAATGACTCATTGCCATCTGCTAGCCATGACTCCTTCATGCCTATCAAATATACACATATGTCACACGTTTTCTTCACTGCCATGCCTTTTATCCCCTGCCCTCGTTTAATAGAATTAAAAAACATTCTCGGATTGGTAATGTCAAAGCTACTTTTGGAACACTTTTGTTCTCCACTTCATATCATTTTACGTTAAATTTTATTATCTCGCCACTGTCTGTTACAAGCTGTTTATCATAACACAATGAATATATATAGAATAAATAAAGTATTGGATAGACTATTACCCTGGGCAACTCCATAATGCTATGTAATAATGTCAGAAAGAGATATACCGTCATCTATTTGAATCAGATTATACTGCAGCATGTTTTTAATGACTTTCAATAATTGACATTTTATATTAAATTGACTGTAGAGCGTTTCTATCAAATTTTCCCTTTGCACATTGTCAAAAGCTTTTTTAAAATCTACAAACAACAGCGGATACTGTGCCTCGCTTCTTTGTAAACTCTGTCTCTATAAATTCTGTAACTCTCGTGTTACACTTTTGTATTTAGAATTTCAATAACTTTGTGAATATGCGAGAAATACGCAGTTGACTGGAAATGACGAGAACTTGTATTTTGTCAGTATTTAATAACTGTGATTTTAACTGGTTTTTCTAATAAAACAAACATCAATATAATTAATAAGATACAAAATTACATAATAAACTAAGCTATGTGTATAATATCAATATGCAAATCAAATACAATCATTACCTTCGGTGTATTCCTTACAAGCTATTATCTTTCACGGTTTGTATGATATTCATATGCAGCTCCTTACAGATCGGAGGCAAGACGATAACTGAATTACAATACTAAAACTAAAACAAATTCTATAAGCTTTGAAAGCGGCATTAGTGTGTTTTTTCCTTTCTGGAACCCAAATTGACTTGGCGGTATAGAATGGCAAACATTTGTTTGTTTGTTTGTTTGTTTATTCAGCATATAAAAAAGTTACTAATAGGCGTGGGCCTACATACAATAGGTTAAATTATTATTAATTATATATGTGAATAAGGCAAGCACTGGCTACAGATTACAAAAATGTAGCACTTACGTATAGCCTTGATTAAAAACATGTCTTTTACAAGCCATGGCTTCCACATTGGTGAGTTGGATTCGAGAATCGAATGAATATATGTGCAGTAAGCTCTTTTTAATAATGCAGCATCGTTTGATAGAAATGCTTTCAACAAAGTATAGGATCTTTGATATGCTTTTGAGGCAATATATCGACAATGAGCGCTACGCTTTAAATCCGAAGAAACATGAAAACCGACGTCACGGATTACTTTTACGGCTTGCAAATTAACATTTGATAAATTATATTGAAATGAAGAAATCTTTAAATTTCCAAAAGAAATAGAGTAACATTTGTGATGATTAATTTATTTATCAACGAAGTAAACACTTTCAGAGGACATCATAAAAGGGCTATAAGTCGATAATTTTGACTTGTATATATCACCTTTTCCTTTGTATAAAATTTTGACAATACTGTATTTCCATCTGACCGGCATCTCCCCAAGTGTGAAACACAGATTAGAAAATGTTGTCCATAGGGATAATAGATGGTCTAAAGAGTATACAAGATGTTCGTTTCTTACTTGGTCGGTATCTGGTGCTTTCTTTGACAAAATTGACCGTATTGTTTCAAGTACTTCATCTTCAGAGAAAGAACAGTTGGACCAGGCCTCTGGTTGAAAGAGATAATCATCTGAAGTATTGAAGATAGGAGCAGCAATATTTGGATCCAACTGTAACTTGAAATGAAAGTGTAGGGCTTCCCCTGCGAAAAAAGTTCATGAGTTCGTGAACGTGAAATTGCCAAAAAGTTCATGAACGGTTCATGAAATGTTCATGAACTCTTTTGTTACTGTTCATGAACTGTTCATGAACTCACAAAAGATGTTCATGAATTATGCATGAAGCTGATGAACTGTTCATGAACTGTTCATAAACTCATGGATTTTTTTTGCAGAGGTACCTTTGGAATATTGGCTATTTGGTTTGTTCTTTTTGATTTGAATAATGTTCATGGTTTTTGATGTACTTGATGAAGTTACCTTATTGTTTGAATGGAATGATATTCTATTCGTTTTGATTTTAGAAGTGATTGATTTTTTTTTCTCAGTTGTATATAAACTAATTTCTGATATCAATGTAGTTACACATAGAATAATTATTTTATTTATTAGCGAAGTAAACACTTTCAGTGCCAGTAGTAATGGTAGTAGTAGTAGTATTTGACGTAAAACTGAGATTTAATATCATAGTACATTATCAATAAAATTAACGCCTGTTCAATGTTAGACACTTTCATTATACTCTATCCTGAGCTATATCTTTGGGCGTTTCCACCATATGTATACCCATAGCTTTTGCGTCATCTTTTAATTTATTGAATTATTTTCTTCTGAGGACTCCACTTTTTCGATTTGCTCCATGGCAATTATAAAAGTCAATGACAAGTTGAATTATGAGAAGCCATGAATTTGAACAGGTTGTAAATTATTTGTAATTATCGGTTGATGTTGAATTGCCTAAACTCTTATGAACGCTTCCTGTCCTGAACATTTCATAAACTGATAATCACACATCAATTTGATAAAAGTCAATCATTAATGAAAAATTGGACAATTTCACGTCCATGAACCCATGAACTTTTTCATAGGGAATAGAAATATCTGACAGTTTTATTTGAGCTTAGTACCATCATCATTTGATCATCAAATAAAAATAGGAAGATAAAGTGTAGTTTATTTAATTACAGTATGATTATTTTGAGAATTCTTTTATTTCATTTGAATTAGAAGTGATAGAAGTGATAGACCAGGAGAGATAGAAATGCTGTTAGGGAATTTAGATGGGGGATGCACATGAAAAAGGACATCACACTGATTCAAAGATGTATGCTCCTATCTCATTAAAAAATCTAAATCATGTTTTGGACTTTTTGTAAGGCTTCACGAGCAAAGTTAATGGGCGCTATATAAGTTGATTTGTTATTATTATTATTGTTCTTATTAACAAAAAAAGATTGTTGTGAAACCATTAAATTTGATAACTATGATATCATGATAATTATGATATGATAATTGTATTTTTTATTTTTTATTTTCAGAGAAAGCCAGTTAGCCTTGAGAGAACATATTGACCAACTGACATCGGGTAAATTCATTGATATTTTGTCATGTAATTCATGTAATGCCTTGTCTGTCTGGTTTGATGAAGGATCACGTAATTGATTGCGTAAGGTCCTTCATTGTTGAAAACGTAGTTAATATTATTGTTGAACTGTTTGATAACTTTTTCCTTTCTCTATGAACTTTCGTTTGTAATAGTTTATAAAATCAGCATAATCTCATTCCATTAAAATGTCACTGAGAAAAAATCACTGAGTTGTTTGTGAAGTTCATGAGCTGTTTATGAACCTCATGTTTTTCATGAACTGGTTAGCGTTCATAAACTTTTTCACAGAGTCAGAGAGTTGAAAATCAATTGATGGTTCAGAGTCTGGCCATAAAATTATTACACAGGAAAGTAAGCCTTGAAGACCGTGCATGAAGGATTCTTGAAATTTTCTACACTACATAATTCGAATCCCCAATATTAAAGTCATATTTTGAAACTTTTCATGACCATTCAAGACTTGACATGAAACACATTTCTAACACCAGGCACCATTATAAGGAATTTGATGCTAACGGGTCAATTATCTTCAGTGACAGTGTTCTGTTCGTATTCCACTATGAATCAAGAATCTCAAAATCAAAAAAAGTTCAAAATCCAATAAAAATGTAATAAAAATGTTGAAAAACACTGCTTAATGCCACAGATGCTATTTGTTCCAACCTGATGCTGAACTTACATATTGAGCTTACAAATACAAAATTAATATTAAACATAAAACTGATAGAAATGTGTACCTTCTTGCCGTTCTAAGTTCCTTGAATATTTTGCGAAATGTTTTCAACGAATGGACGAGAATTTTTTGGAAGCACCTGTAAAGTTTTTTGTTGAGTTCATGAGCTAATTCCTGAACGTTAAATCGCATATTTTTCATTGACCTTTTCATGAACTATTAGGCACATAATACTATTAGGCACATCTGGGACTTGAATCTACCAACTCAATCTAACACATATATGCACAGTTCCCCCAGACTAACATAATATGTAATGCTGTCAAATTTTTCTCAAAATTTCAGATTTACAGAAGCTTTCTGAATTACAAAATCCACCAATTAACTTAGAACCTTATGTGAAAAAGTTGTTAAACTGTAGAAGAAGAGTTATGCTTGTGAATGGTGCACTCCAAAACACACAGGTATGCCCAAAACCCCAGTGACCTTTTGTTGTAATTGAGTCAATTGCTTACACCCAAGGTGTTATAGAAGATTATAGATATGTTCAATTCACCTAATTGCTGGATAGCATGCTTCCTCTAGTCCCTCTAGAAGTTTACAATAACAAACAATTTGCTGGGTGGAGTAGACGTAAACAAGATTATTAAGCTAGCAATGGTCGAGCAATGCTCAACCTGTGAGCCAATTATCTCGAAGTAATAATATATGATTTTAAAGTGGAAGTTATTGACATCCAGGATTAGGAAAAAACCACTTTCGATTTTCAGTGTCTCAAAGACAACACAAATTAAGCTACATATTCTTGCAATATATATATATATATTGATGTATTGAGGCTCCTGCTCCTAGTGATGCCCTGTCTATATTGTTTATACATCATAGTGATTGCACTTCAGACTTCAACAATGGATCACAGTATGATTAGAGGGTCCTCTCTTTGGGACAATCAACTTTGACTGTCCCAAAGTCACAAGTCAGACTAGAAAATAATGATCTTTAATACCCTTCGTTCAGAATTCATCGAATCAAATCAGTCTAACAGAAACTGTTAATTTTTGACGATGGATTTCTTTCAGCTGAGAAATTATGTATTACTGTCAACAGTTATATAGTGTGTAGAAGAATGTTGTATAGTATGTATTTTTAGTAATGCAAGTGCATTTATCATTTAGAAGGGAGAATACAGACCGGGAAACATTACATGCAAACTTTGAAAAGTGAATAATGTTTCGAACAACTGCTTGGCCTCACCTTAATTCTATTGTTTTAAGGATTTAATCAAAAACATTTGAGAGGAAGAATAATCGAAAAAGGCGTGGCCCATGAACTCATTCACGAATCAACATTTTGAAATCATGATCTATTCCTTACAGAAAACTCAGATTCGCATAGTTTTACTGAATTATCACAGTAGTTTGCTTTTGCATGATTTATCCTTAAACCTTGGTTATATTTACTGTATTTGCTTTGGTAGCTGCCAAGTTTTGATAGGAAAACAGGAATAAGATTGTTATAATTAATTGAATTATAATTGATTGACTGAATTAATTATTTTATAGCACAGTGTTGGAAGGGATCAAATAAAAAGGCTACTTAATATAAAACAAACACAAGAACTTAGCTTGATGATTAAAATTGAACTATTGAACAATCATTGAATTTCGTTATTGATTCCAGTGTGAATTGCGACATTAGCGATAAACCTACATTTTTATTTTACAAGCAACACTCTTGCGTAAAACAGTTCAGAAGTTCATGAACAGTTTATGGAAATTGATGCCATTTCACATTCATGAACTCTTTATGAACTGTGCTCTTGAAACGCAGGGGCATGATTGATTCTTTTTCTACATTAACCTGCGTGCAAACTGTAAAATGGAAGCATCCTCATTCAAGTCTTAATATTTGTTTTGTTATACTACTGGATGCAAGACAACTTCTAGATTCAACGAAGTCAGTTTAAGCGATCTACTAAATTGGCAGCTTGATTATTTTTTTCTAGTTTAGTGTTTCTTGCATTTATTCCCTCGATCACATAGTAAGCAACACATTCCATACCAGAACTTGATAACATAATGAGATCAAAGTACATAATATAGATGTCTATAACTCTGATTTAATTTGTTTCTTTGAATGTTTTACCATAAAAGCAACATAATGGCCAGAATAGTAAAGCTTTGTTTGAATTAACGACGCACGAGTTGGTAGTGTTCGCAATGTTCCCTGGTAAGTATTCTCCCTAATAAAATCAACGGTGGAAGATACGTGCAACACTGTGTTTTCTATCAGAACGTCTTGCTAGACACAACAATGCATTTAATATGATGTGATTTATGTTAACTATTCTACACCATGCCCCTTTGCCCTTGAGCAATCTTCTGTTGCGTAGAATACTTTATTAGAATAGTTTCTTGACAACACTACATATGAATGTTCAGAGTGGAGTGCTTCTTCAACAGTTCTTGCCTTCCCCATGTGACATCAACATGGCTTCGCATTAGTACCGTGTCAACGTGTCATTTTTACTTGTAGTCCTTTTTCCATAGCAGCATGCATCAGTATGTCGTCCACAACCTTGATCTTGTTTACAATCTTCTCCAATGCACGATCACCTCTCAATCAGTATTCATCTCCAGTCAAACTCAAACCCATTTTAGCAGTATCGTTCTCAAGGAATCAGGAATGTAGCTGGCTCTTATGTTCCAGTGGAACTTGCCAGTATCTTTATGAGCATCCAGAGTAGCAAACCAGTTTGCAGTAGGTGGAATCATCAGTTTGACATCGGCGACACAAGGATGTGCAGGTCTCTCGTCGAACTTGTTTAGACCACGATAATCAATCGCAAGTCGAACTTTGTTGTTTGGCTTTGGAACAACTAAGAAAGGTGAATCAAAATCAATAGGCTCAATTGCTTGTTTGGTTATCTCTTTGGTGACCATCGCATCAAGTCCCGCTTTGTCAGAATCATAGTAGGAAAGTGGTATCGTTTTCGCAAGGCTTTGGCATTTCTTCCGATGAAATGCCCTTAAGGTGTATCTTCATTTGTTCATTTGTTCACCAGCCATCGCAGATGGCAACTGTTTGGATGTATCAAACACATGAGGGTGGGTGGAAATCAACTGATCCTTGAATTTTATCCATGAATTTATTTATCATTTAGCTGCAAAGTACTGTACCTTAGCCGTTTGTAAACCATAGCATTGAATATTGGAATCATTAGCGGCAAGAATTATTCGCGTGGCTTTGCGGTTTATTGGAGTGTCCCACGACTCAACAATTTTTTATCATTAACAAGACACTCGTCTGCACCCGTGTCTGGTAAAACATTGACGTTCTGTAAATTGGAACCATCAGCAAATGAGACCACTACATTAGCTGTAGGTGTGTAATTTCGTGGTTGAAGCTTCGTAGTAGTAGTACAGACTTGGATAGTCTTTGTGGAAATGTCCTTCTCTTCTTCTTTCTTTGACGACCGGCAAACTTTCCCAAAATGTCCAATCTTTCCACACTGGTGGCATTCTTTGTCTATGGCAAGGCGTTTTGACTTGTGATCTTTCCTGAATGGTTGATCACATCTGGAACATCGCAACGACTTGAAATTTTGGCAATCATCATGTTATTCAGCTTTTTTATGCTGAGGCAATGACTGACTCTGGGCCTTGTTCTTCTGTAAGATGATAACTGTAACAAACAATATAATTCGAAAGACATGACCTCCTCATGGACATCTGATTCCTGTCCGATGCTTCCCCAGCAATACATTTCTATGTGATTGACTTGAAATCATGGGTTTCCATCTTCAGTAATTCCTCCTGAAGCTCCTTGTCATACACAGATGCAGCAATGTGTGAAGCAAGTCTGTCTTCGTAAGGTTGATTATCTAGCTCAGCATTATTGTCACAACCAGTCACAATCGAATGAGGAAATGGAAAAATCTCTTTCCTTGTTACTGTACACATTGCTGAAAGTGCAATTTGTGTGTCGTAGCATTGAGTGCCTCTTGATAGTGCTTCTGTAATGCATCAAGGACAAGTGGCACATCAACTGTATCTGCAACTTCCAGTAAGTGGATCATCGTGTTCTGAATCTTGATGGAGAGGCACGATCGCAAGTGAACAGGTTGCTCACGTGAAGGCATCGTGTGCATTTCATTCGCATTTTAGTAGTCTTCAAATTTCCTTTTCCAACTTTTAAATTCAGCAAATGTGGCTTCTGTTTCGATATCATCGGGTTTCAGTGTAGTAAGAAATTTCTTTACAGAAGAAGAATTGCCTCGAGTGCTACTTGGAATCGTACTCTTGGCATTTCCATGCCTCTTCGACATCTCAGAATACTTGTCACATGCATTGTTGACGCTATTACCTATAATGTTAACGCCTCCCTCCATTTCTGAGTTGTCAGCATCATCGAAGACATCTAAAAGGGTATAAAGGGAATTTTCTACCTTCATTAAAAAGCCTTCACCTTCAAAAGCTACTTCTCAAGGGCTACAATACCAAATGTATTATTCTTGTCAGCTTGGCAGGTTTCAATTGGAGACGCAGCGCGTAAAAATGAAGCTAAATCCCTAGAGATATGGCTGTAGCCACCATGACTTCGTTTGGCCTTTGCAACCTTGTCGTCAGCCATGTTGAATTTGTCTCGACGTTATCAAGCTAAATCCATGTAAATCTTTACCATCTGTAGGCGAAAGTAGCAGAAATATATCGTAAGTTCTTTATAATAACTGCGCCCAGGGTCGCCGGAGCCATATAAGAACGACAGGGCAGACCCCGGCTACTTGCCTCTGGCTGAATTCGGTGCTTTACATAATACTACTCTACTAAATACACATTAGACACATCTCTTTCAAGGTCTATTGTCATCAATATTCAATTCACAATTGAATCGCACGTGACCATGATTGGTCCAATAGGAGGGAGACACGTGAGAGCATGAAAGAGTGTACAAAACCTTATAACTAGATTGCTCTGGGTAGATTAATCACCTATAGGCAAACAACATTGCTTTTCACAATCGATTTGGGGTTTGAATAGTAAAAACACGGGAATGTGCTAGACATATTGTTTAATCTAAGCACAATGCGATGGATGACTGCGAGAAAAAGACCCAATGTAGACTGAAAAGTCTGAGCAATTATACTCACATATATTATATCATTTTATACAAAAGTTACGATTCTAATTATTACACATTGTAAGCAACCAGTCTGTTATTTTATAGATGCTACTGCTCATTTATTGCTTCTTCAACAACCTCCTGTTGCCGCTTTGGGATGAACCTCCGTCTCCTTGCTGCAGATGCCATGCCTCTTTTACGGGGGTAAACTGGAGGCTTTGGAACTAAACTGTCATTGCAGCAATCCTTGAATATTAATGGAGCCTTTGCAATATACTGTGGGCTGCAGATTGCTTTAAATGTCTCGTTGTCATGATGTAAATAATCAATAATTTCTGTTGCAGCTTTCAACTTCTTCTTCCGATGAGCCAAGTCATTTCCAATTGATGAAACGTTAGCTGTTAGAGCACTGTTTTCATTACAAATATCCTTTGTTTGTTTGACCAAATCATTCACAATCAAGTAGGCTTCATTGCGTTCTTTTTCCAGTTTGGCAACTTTTGCTTTCAAACAATTGATTTTATTTTTAATGTCTAATTCTGCTTCATTGGATCTAACAATAGAGTCATTAACAATTGCAGGAAGTACGTCAAATTTTTGATTTATCAATAAGCCATTTTTGTTTGCCACATTAACTTTCAACCCTTTCTTGTTGTTACTCTTCTGAACGACCGCATTGTGGTCTCTCGCCAAAGGTAATATTCCAGGCAAAATGTCGTACTTACATCCAGCAAGAATTACTAAACTTCTCTTCTTGCAATTAGCAGAAATACCATATTTGTGCTGACATTTTGTTTTAGCTCGATACAACCGACGATGAAGTATTGGCTCTACGAAGATTCCTTTGCAATCATTAACTTTTTCTCTGGCAATAATAACACTGTCTAAAGCCATCGCTACAACCGACAACCAATCTTTATTTTACAGTTGATTCTGAACTTTTCAGACAAATAACCTTTGATAAAATGGATGAGAGAAAATTCGCTACAATCCGATCTGAAAGTTGAGTCGCCAAGACGATCACCCATTGTGATGTCATCACTTATAAGTCTTGAAATTGTACCACGTGATGAGGGCAAACAGCCCCAGTTCTCTTGTTGAGATTCTCCGCAGCAGATTGGCATTTTAAAATTTTCAGCAGAAAAAAACTAATACTTTAAAGATTCATTTTCACGATGAAAGGCGTTTCTGACAAAAGGGGAACAAAACAAACAGTCACGCATTGCACTATCACAATTTTTCGAGAGTCGAACGTTTCGAACAAGCATACGTATGTCGAACGCACAAACTCTACATTTATTTTCAAATGTTGAATCTACGACACTACAGACTGAACATAAATCAGATAAATTAAGGTTGTCAATGATTTAATTAACTTTGCTATAGCAAACACAAACGCATGTTTTATATAGCTAGTTCGCACTTACTTATCTACATCAAATTGTCTTTGATTTAGATCTGTGGAATAGTCTGCGCCATGTTTAATGATATGTATTTTCAGTAATGCAAGTACAATTATCAACTTAATAATAATAACAACGGACGACGACACGTGCAACACTGCGTTTTCTATCAGACGGCTTGCCAGACATAACAAGACATTTAATATAACACAAACGTGTAATTTATGCTAATTATTCTACACTACTAAGACTAATAATAATAATTTCAAAATAAATGAATTGACTATCTCACGTTGTCGGGCTCAAACTGAGAGAGTGAATGCCATTTTTCAAGCCACAGATAGTGTAGTGAACATACACCTTCGTAGCTGTTCGTAGTTAGTTTTTGGTTTCCTAATTAGTCTGTACCAGGAAGTTTGATTTTGATCCCGTAAGGTCTACGCGCAGGCTAATCAGGCATATCCGAAGACCGAGCACAAAGACCGCTGGTCAATTTTATGCCTTGAAGAAAAAGCATGCCAAGCAGAATCAGGGACACATAATCCATAATTAGTTGAATCTTGCCGATCCACGTTCGAATATGTTCCCCTAAAATTAATTAAGATATTTTGCGGGGACCTGCCATGCTTGCCAAACCTGTGTGGATACTGACTTTAACCGTAGTAATCGTATTATTACATTGCAGGAGAGACTGAATAAACTTCATCAAAACATCACACGCGAGGCAACAAGAAAGAAACAACTTATAGACAATCCAAATTTAGCTACGTAAAATTTTCTTAATCAATATCACTCAAATTTAATTAAAGTTTTACTTAAATAATCACCAAAACAAAATAGCGAGAAATAAAGTCATGTCTATTGATATTTTGTTTAAATATTAATCTCTTGTTGATATAATTATTAATAGGATTTTCGAATATTGCTATTTGACTGACACAGTTTTAAGCACATAGATATGTTTTCCTCTACATCCTGGATACGCTATTGAATATTAAATACAATGTACAAGTAGATTTCGCTGCGAGTTTAATATTTTGAAACAGGTAATTTACTATTTTTTACAATTCTCTCCTCATCAACTGACTAATAGTCGGAGAAACTGAAATATCTATGCTTGCATGCTTTTTAGACTCTTACGCTTGCCTGGCCGGAACCTAAAGGCATTCGAAATTAAACAACAAAAGTTTTGGAGGTGCGGGGGATCGAACCCCGGGCCTCTCGCATGCAAAGCGAGCGCTCTACCACTGAGCTACACCCCCTGTGATGTTAGCCGACTCCACCAGGTCGGGCAGAAGAAGGATTTTGAACATATTCAATGTATCAGGCTGTGTAACAATCGTATCATTGTTCGTTTTTGTTTACCTCATTAGAGTAGAACTATAGACACTGCTGCTCCTAATTATGAAAGTTTTCAAAAGGTGTATCTGTTCAAACAAACGAGAAGATGGATGTTAAGTTTTTACACTGATAATCACTTCAAAATATATTTTTTAACTATACAAACAACTTGATGATCGTCGCGTATCGCAAAACACATCTAACACGCACCCACGATTGTAGCTATGTTATTGGTGCTTATAATAATAAGGAGATCGGACCAATGTTGTGTGCAGAATTCCTACGCTGTCACGATATTTACGTAAATTAATTTTGCAATATTGATGGCAGACCAAACATCAGTTGCCAAACTCCCTACGAGCCACGTCACTGATCCAAAGTGCACCTGTATCAACATTTTCTGTCTGTAGTCTTCACTCGACCCCGCCCATGTTAGCCTTGGCGCAATATAAGGGTACTTATTTCTGAGTTCATCAGTATTCAACATTATTCATCATTGCAACGTTCATCACTGCGACAGTACCATCACTGTCAGTACACGCACGAGGAAATCATCAAAAACTCAGCTCATATATATAGAAATATGTCTTGGAGTAAAACAGTGCAACTATGCGCAACTTTAATCGGTAAGTTTTATGCAATTCAATGCATGTGTTCATCAATAGTTTCTAGTTGATATTTTGATGAGGCATTATGGGAATTATTTACAACAATCACTCACAATTTTATCCATGATCTTATCACATCATATGGCATATGTGTTATGATGTGAATAACTAAATTAATCTCAAACTCGAAGACATCATCATCGTCATTTTGAATATGTAACATCCATGACAACATCTATGGACAGCGTGATTTGTAAATAATTGTAAATTGAGCTAATTTATAAAACATTTAAAGTTTTATGTGTTATGTGTTATTGCTTATTATATATATAATGTATCGTATTCTATTTCCTTCCAGCCGTCCTTGTAGCTATAACATTAGCAGATAATTCATGTAAGTATCAAAGACGTTGATATCCTACTATTTTATAGAAAAGTTAGCATTCTTATGTTGCCTTCAAATATTTCTGGAAACAAAATGACTTCTTCGAAAGAAATCAACATTTTTCGGAAAATAATTTTTTATTTTATTTATTTCAACATTATATAAACATGAACCGCAGTGATTTCTAACTTCCATTCGTTTTGTTGTTAAACTAAAAACCATATGTTAAACGGCTAAAATGTTCATATTTTGAGCCTTTTGCCTTTTTAAACCTGCTGAATATCGAGAAATTTTTAAGAAACTGTTGGTTTAGTACTGCGGCCTTTTCACTGGTTTCTTGTAAAAGAAATTAGGTGCATATATAGACGGCTAATGTCTTATCAAATATTATAATTTTAATATTTGATATTTTAACTCATCTGATGTGTTCAAACTTCAAAGTATTATCTGCCCTATATGAGCATAGCTGCCCAAACAATGTAGAAGACCGTTAAATTCATTGAATTAAGTGTTAAAGTATTCTGAGTTTTTAAGGTTGCATGATAATAAAGGGAAATATATGGGAAATTAAATCTGGTGCTAGACGAGTTAGAGCCTGTTAAAAACATGAATCACGCAAGTTGTCTTGTCATAAAAGTAGAACTTGATTTTACGGCCTTTGGCGTTGGTTACCTAACTACTTTTTTCTTGAAATCTCTTTTGCCCAAATTTTTCGCTTAATAATAGAGAATCCCAGGAGAAGTCAGCTATCAATGTCCAATTAATGAAAATCTATTTATGTGCTGTCTTTAGTCTCTTGTACTGGAAAAAAAGATGGTAACTATGCCAATCCAAGAAACTGTTCGACATACTTTGCATGCTCTGGTCCTCGCCTCTTTCTCATGCCATGTCCAGCTGGTTTACATTACAATCAATTCAATGACTCGTGTGACTACCCTGAATTGGTCGATTGCGATGGTAAGCTAAATTACACTACTACTGTACTATATATAGTATTGATTCTGAAATAGGTAATTAGTATACATTCGTGCGTTATTAAGAATCCGTCTAAAATGAAGTTCTGCAAACTTGAAAGCGAGTCCTTGTTGCTAGTTGCGAACCATTTTATCAAGTCAAATACAGCTTATAAATACGTTGTCGTCTGCTTATTTCCATCTAGCAGTAAGATTATGGAAGCTAAATCAAGCAAAAGCACACAGGCTCGTTAGATTGGATCTTGGGTTGACTATATATCGCCTAATTGATTGTCATTTGATCATAGCAAAGTTAGCTATGATGATACCGTATTTATATCCCATTGACCATTTTCAATCTTTTAGATAGCAATCTTTGTGCTGGTCAACCAAATGGGAACATTGCAGATCCAGAGAATTGTGGTGGCTACATAGCATGCGTCAATGAAATCAGCATCCGAATGCCATGTCCAGCTAATCTACACTATGACGCAGTCAACGATAGATGTGATTACCCTCATAATGTGAAATGCGCAGGTGAGCTGGATAAGCATTATTGCATGGACCTGGAATGTATATATTTCTGCATTAGAAGTAGAGCTGAAGTAGAGGTTTTGTTTTAAAACGAAGGTGTTTTCAGCTATCTTCTCAACTGAAAGCAACATCGTATCGGAGGATTCGGAAATTTCATCATTACTTGTCGTCAAACAAAGATATGTAAATTACAAATGATTGGTATAATAATTTACTTTAATTAAAATTTACAATTTCATCACAGTCACTGCATTCTTGAAATATACTGTTGAACATTCGATTCCATTCTCATTCTCAAAAAGGGCATCATCTTCCTGCACCTTCTGCTTTGCTTGGAAGATATCTGTTGATAATTTATTCCATCCAGATTTATCACTGTTTGATTTTTTACTCCCTTATGTTACAGTAAACCCAGAAACATCACAACCTCCTCTACCAGAGATAACCACCAAGCCAGAAACTACCACTGCCCCTGAAACAACTATCACCCCTGTTACAACCGCTATGCCAGAATCAACTGAATCACCGCATACTGCAACAACACCTTCTCCTTCACTCCCCGTATCCTGTGTAACAAATCCACCAGGAGTGTATCCAGATCCAACAAACTGTACTCGTTTCGTGGTATGCCTGGGCTTAAATAAAGGCCTTCTAAAATCATGTCCAAGCAAACATTTGAATTTCAATCCTACTCTAAAAGTGTGTGTTTGGTCTAACACATACACATGTATTGGTAAGTTAATAATAAGTTTTATTTATTTAGTCAATCTTTCATATTATAAAGCAAGCTGATCGGTCATCACAATTAGGACCCCATCTATAAAACGGACCAGTAACTATTATCCATATCTCCACTCATACTACTGCATTTTTGCCTGCCAAATACAATGTTCTGTATTCTTCACACAAATACAATTAAGTTAATACAATAATAAGAATATCATTAATAATACATGTCACGATATGGATGTTTGAAGTTGCTATGGGACGTTCTATAAAACAGCTTCTATAGCATAAGAATTCGCTAGACGTAGCACGTGACCAATATCACACACGGGTGTAAGTCTTGGTCAAGCATGAAATATTTCAAGCCTTTGCTAAAAAGCCACTGCAATTATAATTCCAGTTTAGACTCCATTCAAAATCTAATGCATATTTTAAGAACAGGGTAGTAATGTAAAAAAGTTAGACACCTTTCCTAATCATTTTCTCTTTCTGTGACCATTCTATGCGCATTTTGAGTTTCTTACAAACAAAAGGAATTCGAAAAGATCACTTTTGATTTTCTGTGTAGTTGCGGTTGATCACGTGATAATTTCTTTTAGGTCCCAACTTCTGCGTTGGCAAAGACGATGGTGATTACAAAGACATCAACAATTGTTTTGGTTATGTTTCTTGTACTGCTGGGCTAGGATATCCAAGGAATTGTCCTCTATCGCACATGAAATTTAATGGCACACATTGTGTTTAATGGCACACATTGTGTTAATGGGAGTGACGTAGATTGTTGATTCAGATTGAAATAACAAAAAAATGGAATGAACGCTAAATAATTAAGTGTATTAAAATACCAACTGTTACAATTAAAGTCCTGCATTCTTAATTTCTTATTCCATTAGAAATACAAATGTTGTATCAATTTTACTATAGGTCATGTAATTTTTATTTAGATAATTGATGTACTGAATCCAAAAGAAGAGTGAAAATTATTATTGTGATTTCTGCATTAATGTGGACTAGTTTTAGGTAACATGTCGTTTATTGCTCATGCAGTGCGAATGTCATGTTTTCTATCAGCATATGAAACTACATAGCAACCTGCTCAGTCAGTGCATGCAAAAATCACCCACGATTTTCATTTCATTAACTCGAGTTCAAACTTATTCAAAATCACTCAAAAGGATTTGACCAAAAATAGATTACAGGGTTTCTGCACACTGCAGTGTTTTATCGATGTGTCATCTGTTTGATGACATGGATATCCATAATAGTCTTAAGATCCGAATTGCGATCGACAGATTACATTGTATGCAATAAACTCTTTTAGAGCCCAACTTCTATGTAGACAAAAATGATTGCTCATATATATATATATATACACTTACATTGCGCAGGGGTACATGGATTATAGTTTTATTTCTCGCAGTAACCGTTGACCGCTGTTAGTAATCAGTACATTATATCCTATCATGTACACTGCTGGAAAAAGAAGAATACTCAATTATCGTACAGTGTAACCCGCTTCAGTACAATCCAGATAAGTGACTGCACTATCCAGACACTCTTCCCTGAGATAATTTCTCTAACAGCCCCCCTTTATGATCACATGAAAGTTGTACCTAATAACCATCTTTATTTGGCAAAAATATTTCTAATATAAATACTTTTCATCATCTTTTTTAAAATTTTAAAAATAAATTATTATTATTATTATATTATTGTTATTTAGTATTATTCTCCATGCGATGGCATTTTATTCTTGTGCCAAAGTAAACAGTGCATTGAATTGATTGAAAGTTAATTTTCTATTTAAAGCATGAAAATTCAACCTCTCAAAAGCATCTGTTGCAAGTTTGATTTTAAGCCTTTGAGAGACTTCATTTTTGCAGTACTTTTTCTAGTCCAAATTCAGCAATACAATTAGCGACAAGATTCAAAGCTTTCCGAAGTCTTCTGTCAATAGCAGAAAGGTGATGATTGGTTAATATTGGTGCCACGGGATCGATACTCATTGATGATTGGAGCAAGGAACTTAATGCTTGTTTACCTTTCTTTCCGAAGGATAACAATCGTTCATAGGTAACTTTGCGCAATCTATCAGAAAGAAAGGAGAAAACTGATCATATTAATAAAAAACGTAATATAAGTATAAGCTTCAGTCTCCTTAAAGAGCCACTATGCAGATTGACCGTGTAGGCGTTTAACAGTAAATGTACAGTAGTAGTCGCACAACAATTAGTAGGATCACTAATGCTACAACTGTCAATGGCACAATCATCCACGGACAACGTCTTATCTTTGACTTAAACTTGTTGACTGCTCTGCATATCAGCATCGAGCAATCATTGAAGTTTTACAACCAATAAAGTTCTTAGATATAGATATAGATATAGATATAGATAAAAGTCTATATTATGATATATAGAAACAGATAGGATATTTGAGCAACCGGTCGTGCCAAGGTCGAAATCCAAGCCCATCAAGCGACCACGTCCTATACGAACAACTGGGGTAAGAACAACAAATGTCCTAAATGGAATAATAGTCAATAATCAGACTTGAAAGTAAGGCAGGCAAAAAGGTGATAAATGGAGCAGTGGCTAGAAATTATTTAAAAAAGCCAAAGGACTAAAAACTGTCAATCGACATAAAGATTCTAACTGCATTCTGTAATAGAAAGGGTTAGGATCCACGGCCCATGAGGTAAAATGCTTAGTTTACTTCTTTGACGAATGATATCCTAACCTACTAAATTGTTACGTAATTTTCGAATGGCGATTCACTTCTAGTTTTCTTCAATCAAGCAGTTAGGTTTTAAGCCAGCAGGTGAATGCCCGGTGGTGAATGCCAAGTACTCATGAGATTATTCTTGGTCACACGTACTCATGATATCAGGAAGTATTTTGAAATCAACATAAGTGGAACATAAATGCATTTCTGTATTTGCATGCTAACATTTTTTCATGAATCTTTTGATAAAATGGACATAATCATCAGATATCATGTCACAAGTTTGAATGCAGAAAATATTATTGAATGCAGAAGGATTCACAGTTCAGTTAATTGAACACCAAAACAGTAATGATGACAGTATAGTACCTGCAACATTGAGTAATCGGTGCTAGGATTGACAGTTCATCTGTGTAAGGGTTACCAAAGCTGAATAGAAAATAGAAGAATGAAATTCATTGAAATGAGTACGAAAACGAGATTTGATTTTGTCTACCAATCAAATCACGAGTAGAGTGAACTAGAGGTGTTTATAACAAATACATTTTTGTATGGATCTCTAAGCCTGCATATAGCAACAATTAAACCCTATTAATTATGAATTTACCACCGTAAACATGATTAGCATAATCAAACACAACACAGGTACAGTTTTATTATTATTGATGTCTATCAATGCCATGTAATATATATCTCTACTACAAATGAAATGAAAGCTTTATATTTTCATAAACTTCATAATTCGTGAAAAATAATCAAATATTAAATGCTTCTAGTACAGTCTAAATTTAGATAAGTCTGTATGAGATAACCACGAAATCCTGTATGTGACAACGAGAAAGACGTAAAGACACGATATTTCACAAGCCGGCAAGGCAAGTAATTGTAAGTCAGTCTAATTGATAGTCTAATAGCATCCTGAAGTCTATCACCGTCCATCAGCAGTTCATCAAAGTATCAAATGCCAAAAACCAGCTGAATTCATAAATTGTTCATAAACCTTATTAACTGGTCATGAACTATGTGAACATCATATATTCCATGGTTTGATAAAATGGGAGCTAGATAAAATTCAGAAGGAAGTAAAGGAAAGAGTTGCATTTCAAGCTCATATATCCAGAAGAAGAATTTTCATTTCTTTTCTTCAGAAGGTAACTGAAAAAGGGCAATTCTCATCATATTTTTTATGACAATACCTCCGCAATAAAAATAGTGAAAATGCTTACATGATGTAATCAGCCAGAAATTTTTGCCAGGAAAATATTAGAATAGCAGAAGAAAATATATTTCATCAGGCCCTACTATAGACAGTTCATAGACCATTCATAAGAGTTTGGCAAAATAATTGCCTGTACAGAGCATTAAGTTCAGATTATTACAAGACTATCAGCTATGATTACCTTTTGGCATTATCTAAATGAAGCAACATTCCATGGTCACCATCCTTTTTAAATGTTTCATAATGATGACGATCAGCATTCCCTGAACAAATAAATCTGCCATTATTTCTCAATGTAACAAAACACAACAATCATATTCAGCACTATTAATACCTACACCAATTCAAACAACTGAAGACTTAATGACTACTTGCTCGTTGACTGAGCATTGTATCACTAAATAATTCATTGGCAAACTAATTTAAGCAATTATAATACAAATCAAGGAGAATGTCACAATAGGGCACGTCTGATTTACGGAAAACGGAAAGAAATTTACGAATAATATAAAACGAGGTCCATTGTATTCTGCTTTCCTGTAAACGAGTTCACCGCATAGGAATATATCGCCGTGAGCGATGGATTTAGATGCAGTGATATAACATTTTGCACTAATTTTGCCTTGGATTGTAATTATTTTGTCTATTTTGCTCTAGCATCTGTTACCTTTTAACGAAAGCTTTCGATTCGATGTTATATATATGGCGAAGAGAATTATTGCAGTTACCATTTGTATCCGTTTTTGAAGGATACCCTCTTTATCATACGCAAAATTGTTGTTGCTATAATCACTAGGCCTACACCTAAATCCATCACCTAAAACGATGTATTTCCACACGGTACACTCGTTTACAGGAAAGCAGAATACAATGGACCTTGTTTTATATTTTCCGTAAATGTTTTTCCGTTTTCCGTAAACCAGACGTGTCCGTCAAAATACTAACTAAATCAGATGGGTCACTCACTATAAGCAATTCATTAAGTTAAAGTAGGAAGTATAATGTTATGTCAAATAGTTTGTGTGAATTACCAATTAAAAAATCGAATATTGCTGTATCCATTATATCAAGGAATCGACGGCCATACTTGTGTATCTCTTGTGCTTTCACTTCTTCACAGTAATGGGATACAGTTTCCCATCTATAAACAAGATAAAAACAATGAATAAAGTAGAACTAATTAATATGATAATCATACAATAACATTTATTTTCATGTTCAATTCAACTATCCATGGTTGATTATCATTTGATAATAAGTATTATTTAAATTATTTACACAATATCACACAAATACCTGGACGCAGATAGATAATCTAACCAATAAGTGCTTGTGGTTTGTAGATTTCTCGACAAATGATAATATGGTTTTTAGAAAGTTATGTCCAATTATTAATTCATGTATTAATTTTATTAAGCCTACAAAGACACATTCGCCCCATGCAACATTTCCGGGAACATTTCGACATCATGTCAGTCTTCAGCGAAAGTGGCCGCAGCTGGAGAACACTCCAAAATAGCAGAATACAGCTTTCTTGGCCCATCCTACTACTTTGTTCCCCTCTCCGTCAAAGCCACATATAGTATAGTATCGGCAAAAAGATATTGAGAAAAACTTACGAAAAAAGAGCAGAGGTACAGCCTATTTGTTTCAAAGATTATCTATTGCTATTGTTAGAGGCAACTGTAACGCAATATTAATCTGTGTTCCAAAAGGCGATAATTTGAACAGTCTTTTTAATTGTTTCTCTTGATACACTTGGCGGCTGTAAATAGGTTGTATATAATAAATTAAAGTTTCATTTATTTTTGTTAACAGTTACGTATGTATTAATTAATTAATTTTAGCAATTCATTCAAATTTATTATTAATTCATTTGGCTTTTGGCTGTTAAGTAGTAAAAATAAAGCATGTACTTATATGCGAGAAGTCTACAAACGACACAATCTAATTGACATAAGAATTGACTTATTAATAAGACATGCTTCATTATACCTTGCTTTCCTCTTAGCAATGTAAGTCCTTTGCCATGGATGACGCGTCTTCATAAGATCCCAGCCAGGTGGTAGCCATATTGTAATTGACCCTTCAAGTTTTGCACCCTTGCCACATGCCTTGAATTTTTGGCGGCAATAATGACAAACCCCATAAAAACAGGAATCACCATCGTCTAAAATTAAAAATGGATGTCAATTAAATAATCCAACCCAGCTAGTTATGGAAACAGTAAAAAATATCATTCAATAGAAAACAGATTATCATATTTCCTAAAAAATCACAATATTGGAATCTTTTGCCCAATTGATCAAGGGATCCTTGTGAAACGCAGTTCAAAAACGGTCTTTTTAACATTCCAACAATCAGAAGATATTTTTTGATGTTTTCATAATGATCTTGTGTGAAAATAGTTGTTGAACGTTAAATTGCCCAATTCATGAAAATTAATCCATTTAATATTCATGAACTGTATTCATAAACTATTCATAAATCGTTCAAGTTAATGAACTATTCAAGGACTGTTCATGAAAATTTCAAGAACGGTCGCAAAGTTCTTGAACGCAGTTCATGAAATCAGTGAATGTTTTGCAGGTGAGTGAGGTTTATGAACTGTTTTAACTGTAAAACAGGCCGCTTTATTATTTAAAGTTGATGAACTACAGTACCGCTAAAATGTTCATTGTTTGTTGTTGAACAATGAACATTTATAGTTCATGATGTTAATAAACTGATTATTAGCTCACAAAATGTTACTGTATTGCAAGGGTCAAGATATACCTTGGCTATTGATAGCTAGGCCTATTGTATGATTTCTTACCATTTTTTGAAAACGTTTTCAACAATTTATGGTCAGCATAAGGTTTTATTTCTGTTTCAAGATCAATCATTCTTCCGACAACAGGTGGCGCTCTATTAAAACCTAAAATACTGAAACAAAGATATTGTGACTTATAGCAAACTGTACGTTAATGATATATTCTTAACAGATTTAAACATTATATTGTGGGATTAAATTCAAGATGCGTTTCACTGTTTGCCTCAGAGGCTCGTGCTTCCAACACTTTGTATCTCCTCAGAATTCTTTGATTAGTAGGCCTATATGAAAGCAGACGAGCAGGAACCCTTTCAGTCCAGCAGTCCAATGATATTGAGAGTGTAAAAGGGTAATATTGACCGGTGGCCGCTACAAGCTTCATTTGAAACAGGCTTATTGGATTTCACTTATTAATTATGGCTTCAGACACAGGATCATATGGTTTAGACACAGGAACAACCGCAAACGATAACTACAATGTTAAAACACACAAGATCCCAAGTCTGTAGCAACCGCCGGTTATTTTTGCCTCTTTAATGAAAAACTTGTGCAACATCTTTAAAGGCAGATTGTTGCACTTGTGCATACCAGCATCTTAAAACAGTTGGCGATGGATTAATTAGATGCAAGTGCCTACCATTGTGAGGGTGAAATATTGTTTTGGTTGTGTGTAGCGTTTTTTTATTTTTTTATTTTAAATATTGTAATTTCCGTTTGTATCACATCTTTCCCTACATGTAAATTATAATCACTTAAATACCTAATTGCTTGCTATGATATAATATAATAAAAAAGCTCTGCAAGTGTGTTGTTGTTAGAGAAATTTGGTAGGCAAATGAGTAGCTATATTGGATTTAATTTTATGAATGAGCATGAGTTTGTGAGAACAGTTATGTGCAATTATATGCATGTGCAAATTATTATCAAATAATCTTTTCAAACAGTTTCAAGACAAACAGGCACAGAGGATAACCTACAAATCCAAATGAAAAGCAGCTATTTCTCCATTGTGTCTGTCATAGCCATCATAAGCTGAACCATTAATCACAAAGTCTCTGGCATATCTAAACAAAACAAAACATTTCATGAACAACAACGGGAATCTTGACAATAATTTTGCTCAGCTCTCAACAAGTATGATACCAATCACGTATGTATACGTTTTCAGGCACAACCCCATCACATCACAGACTAAGCACATATATATATAGCCTACGTTTCCAAGTCACAGGGCTTTTCAAGAATTCAGACAAATAACGATTAATGATTACTTTTCTTTTGAATTCTAGATGCATTGGGCAACACCAACAAAGCTTAAATGCCTATATCAAACTAGCGGATTGAGAATCCAGGCTTTTAGGATGATGTGAGCAGAAACAAATTACATTTGATCTACATTTTCATAAAAGTTTGACACCATGGCTAAAACCAATGAAGTGGATAATATAATAAGCAGATTAAGCACCTTTATTGTGTATGACTCTATGGGAAATTTCATAATCTTGGAAATACAATTTGGGGGTTATTTTCACATCAATCAATAAGTCACGCTAGGCCTAGTAAATTTCAAAAATTTACATTTATGTTAAGCCTGTTTGACAGCTGCCGATTGACGCGCGGAATATGTTGATCAAAGACTTTGTGATTTCCACGAAAATGATAATTCTCTAAATTTTTTCTAGCGCCAAATTTAAACAAAACGAAAATGGCGACCTCCAAGGAAATAGAAAAACAGGTGGATGAAATCTGCATCTGTCTTCGTGTAAAACTATGATGTTTATCCCCCTGGAGAACAACAGTTGCCAGCCTTCCGCATACTAGGTTTCCAAGTTTCCGAACATTGTCGGACCCTGGTCTCTTCGCACAACATTTGATGTGCAATGGAAAACGGGCTTTAAAGATCTTTAAAGACCTATCGATTCATCTCATAGAAATATTATATATTTATTAAAGTGAATCACCATCTAAACTTCCCTAAGATTTTGAATGCCAATAAATGCGGTGCCTGTAACTTGCATGTGTGTGTGCTGTGTGCGTTTACAGGAAATAAGTCATAATTTATCATCTTTTTGTATCACAATATTTAGCGTCTCGATGTTACGAAAAAAGTTCAGGCTTAAATTTGCAGTCGCTGTCATGTCTTAATTGTCGGGGACTTTACTCCAGACTTGATAAATATATTAATATTCTGATTCATTAAACACTCATTAATTGAAGGCTAAATAATGATATTAATGACAACTATAACGTTTTATGATAGTATCGTTTTATATACCTTAAACATATACACCAATTTCAAATTAAAAATTGAATTTATTATTATTAAAATCAAGGCAATGTGTGTAACTGTGCATCACATTGATGGTATTGATAAAGACTTCGATAAACATTTCAGAACTTTCTAACCCCTACAAATAATTGCATTTTCGTGTGATGGATTTTCTGCTAAATCAAGTTCAACAATTCATGGAAAAATATTAGCCATACGGCTTTACTTTTTACTGGAATTCGGTCTGGAATAAAGTCCAAGTCAATTACGACATGACAGCCAGCAACTGCAAAATTTAGCCAAGCAAGAACTTTTTTCATAACATCGAGATGCTAAAATTCGTAAGTGAAGGTCGTAGTAAAAAGGTGATAAATTATGGCGTACTTCCTGTAATTGCACGCAGTACGCACGCACGCAAGTTACAGACACCGTAAAAAGTGTGGTAGCCATTATATTTAATTATTTATTTAATCATTATCAATCTTCAACAGTCACTTATATCCAGTGTTGTGAATACTTGCTACAAAAGTAACATGTTACTTGGTATTCCTTACTTTTGAAGTCCCAAATGATTTGAAATGATTGTTCTTTGTGTGAGTTGGTTATTGTTGTCTAAATGTTTTGATTTTTCAATTATATTAGCAGGGGCAAGATTTTCGAAATAAACTATTTCATTGTTTACATAGAATTTATTCGTCACGCCATTTGACACTTCTATTGTTCAAAGATGAAAATGTCAACACATTTGGAGTTGATGAGAAAAACACGCAAATGTTTTTGACTTATGAATGAATAATTTGATATTTTATCGATGAAAAAATCATGTTCAATCACAAAACTTGACACTGAGATTAATCACATTAATTTGACCAAACTATTCGGAAAAAATTCATTTATTTTGTAATTTCTCTTTTACATTTGTATATTTATTGTTTGGTCGTTCAAAGTTTTGATTAATTCGATAATGTTTGACTAGGCCTATGGTTCCGCTACATACAGCAAACATATTATAATAAACGCTTCCTGTGTAGTCTAAGATAGATATAACTTTGAATTTTTACGGACAGAAATGTTTTGATAAATATTCCAAAAGTAATGAAAAATTAGTAATTAATTAATTTTTCGGCGAAGTAATTAGTAATTTGTAGTTAATTACTTTTTTCGGAAAAGTAATCAGTAATGTAGTTTTTGAATTTTTAATGAAAGTAATTTATAATCTATTTTAATTACTTTTTCAAGTAGCTCTCAGAACACTGCTTGTATCTTTAATAATCAACGAATATGAAATTGATCTCTATCTTTATGTCAACGATTGCAGAAGACAAAACGTTATAGAATATAATCAATCCCACTAAATTCTTTGCATGAAGCGGTTACAAGCATCTTGTAAAATTTTTGCGTCAGGGTTCTTCTCACAGAGAAGAGGTTTCATGCATGTAAACGGAACTGGAATGTGGGTTATGTGTTACGAAAAACCCATAATGATTACTACCTGCTATCAATTAGAAAGCCTGAAATGTAATTTCCTTTATATTCACAAAACATAGACCTAATCAAATACAAAAATGCACATTATACGATAAGCCTGTTAAGCCATAGTTGGTTAGTACTAGCATTATTGTATACAGCAATAATGAAGTCATGACCCGACTATTTTTTTTTATACACAGGTCTACCTATAGCCTTGGGCTAAATTCTAACCTCATAGGTTTGTAAACAACTTGTTGTTGAAAGGGACCATCAAGATGAAGGGTTAATTTCAACTGTGTTCCTTTGATACCAACATCAGCCTTATTAACACGGGCTTTACTAAGCTCTTTCAATATACCAATGACATCCTTCCAGTCACCTGGCGGGGTCAATTCACTGTACTGCACCATATTTTTCCACATTATCCAAGGATGAAGCGCTTTCTGCGATTCAGGTATGTCATCTGTATTTAGTACATCAATCGGTAATTTTGGCTTTTTCGTTAGAAATTCTTCAATTGGATTAGAATTATGATATTGTGAATGCATTTGTGAATGTTCATCTAATAATATACTATTTGGATCAACTAGGTCTTTATAATCATCACTCAATTGAGAGATAGACCGCTTTGCTGATTCAAAGTATATCTCATTTCTTTTTAATTTAAATTTTACAATAATCAGGAATAATATACCAATGGCTGACACAAATAAAACTCTTTGTTTCAACTTCATTATTAGCATGATATATGTCTTGCAAGTTGTTATTTGGATTATCACATGATGCTGTTATTTTCTTCTTTGTTTTTTGACATTTTGAGACACTGGAACTGCCATATTACAGAATAGACAATCATCTTAATGACTCCATTCTGTTGAGAATTAAACCTAGGAAAGAAGTCGATAACTAGGCAATTTAATCTATTGAAAGATTTAAGATTATGATTCCAAATTGATAAAATCTATCAGATATTTTTCTAAAATTACAATTTGCCACGATTGAAGACAATACAACCTCGCTTATGGTATTGTAGCCTCGTTCTGATATCTAGCCTCTATACCACTATTGTGGAAAGTTGGGACTCTTGGTGTTCGTCTATAAAGTATTTATCTTCAAAATGGCGTCAACAAGTAGGCAAGAAAATAGTTCAAATTCTTCAAATCAAGTCGATGGCAAAGAAAAAGGCCTCTTGCACGATTTCTCGACTGCTCTAAATACAACAAAAAAGCTAGAGCAAGCTGTTACTGGCATTTTCCAATATTTATGTGACTGGAAGTCTGGCGAATCAGAGAAATCAGTTCTGACTTTCAAACAAAAACTTCGCGGAATTCAGGCTGTCCAAAGGTGAGTTCACTGAGTTTCAAGCTCCAAATTCAGGTGTCAGGGAATTTAATTTTAATCAACGAAATCATGAACAGATGATACAAAATCGTCCTGAAAAAAATTATCATAACTGAGAAAAAACAACAAAGTACATTAGTCAAAACAACGAATTTTGTTTCATAACTGGGTCAGTCAAGGTCAAATTGAACGGCTTCGTTCCAAAAACTAATTGATTTTGTTGAACTTTTTTTGTACATGTAGATATGGGTACGGAGATATCACATATGGAGTATTTTTGATAAAAAATAACGATTTTATCAGCAGTTTAAATTTTACCCTTTTGCGAATTGTGATCAATGATCCTTAAAAACTTCCTTTTTCTCTCATTTGTTTGTTGGTTTAATAAAATAAAATTTCGTATCAGGATAGAATAAACAGTTTTCTATTGATTAATGTCGTTTCATTGACAAATCTCCGAGTAGTTGTTACAATGTTTCAATTTTCTGAAAAAGCTTTAGAGTGCGAGAGAATGAAGGGCACACCATTTTTCGCGCTTTTTCATCGTTATTTTTCAAAGGGACAAAACACGGGACTTTCGAAAATCTATAATTTGGATTACATAAATTAATATATCTCTGCTTAAAAGCGGAAGGCCATATTCCCACTTAATCAGCAAATAGATTAAGGTATGCTTATAATTAATATTGATATTTAAATAAAATCTAAGATAGTACATTCCTTTATATTTTAATATTTATATTTCTAAGTCAAAATTAATGTTCAAAGCGACAATATGTCGTAATTATTTCTATTTGAATAAAACAACAATGTTCCAATCTACTCAATAAGCTTATAATCATGCTTGAACTCCGAATGATGGCCAAGTTATGATGGTTTAAAGTTGACCTATTTGTTCTACTTTTGCCTTATCGTGTGAACCTAAGGTGTCAATATCTCGCGACAGTATCGAAATTTTTCAAAAATAATTTCGGATTTGAATTTTGGATACAAAACACTACATTTCTACAAACTTTCATAAAAATCTATTTTTTTTTTGTCAAATGAGTGCGTTGATTTGGCGTGGAATGACCCAGCTGTTCGATTCGCCCTGGACTGACCCAACTTCCATAGTTAACAATGGTATTCAGTCAAAATAAGTACAAATGGTAAAGAAAGGTTTGACATGATCAAGTCTCACTTCTGTGTTATGTCGATCTTGATGGATTGGGAAATGAAACTTGTGTCCTTTGAAAAATCTATCGCTTAGCAAAGACACATTTAGTATTGTTTAGGCCTACCTAAATTATGTCTGGGAATCAGATTTATCGAGTGGCTTCTGTTAAAATAATTTTGACTTGGTGTTCTGTTTTGGATAGCTAAACTACTCTCGGCTTAGTTACTGTAAAACTAAATCAACCCAAAGTTACCCAGCAACGCGGTGTGGGCTTCATGCGGTGTGGGAATTACACTAGACAGGGCTGTAAGTTATCGTTACTAAAGTAATTAATCACTGTAATCAATTACGTTTTCAGTAATCTTTACATGTAATCAATTACTTTTCTGGAAAAGCAGTTTTATCAGTAATCATTACTATTTGTAGTAACGGTAACGCATTACTTTTTTGGTTGCCTAGCAATTACTAATTACTTTCTTGGCATAGGAACAATAGCCTTGCTTTCACTGTTTTGAATGTTTTACAACTCAAGTAAAAGTTTCTTCAGAAACAACACCTATTGATTTTAATTACAACGAAGTGATAGGCCTACCAACAATAGAAATAGAAACAATAGTAATCAGAATATTACACACTATCTATTATAACAGTTAGTCCCACATTTAATGGTATGATTTCTTAGCCTTCTTTAGCATATTTGATTGTCTACATATATTTGTTATGGTATCGCATTAGTTCAAGTAATTCCACAAATATTTGATGCTGATTTTGTATTGCATAAAGTTTTCAAACACGCAGATTCTCTAGCTATTATAGGCCTACCATCACCCTATATCATATGAGCACTTTTACATTGCTATGTCTCCCCCTTGTAGAATACAAGATTATTGTTGGTAATCAAAACAAGATGTGTTACTTAGTAGTGAATCCACTTACTCTCCTTGTCTTAAATAAAAGTAATCAGTAATCAGTAATCTTAATTACTTTTTAAAACAAGTCAGTTCTTACTGGTAACTGATTACTTTTTTGGAAAAGTAATTGTAACGGTTATTGATTACTTTTTGAGGGAAGTAATTGTAATTGTAATTAATCAATTACTATTTTAGCAGTAATTTTACAGCTCTTACTATGTCTATGTTTGTCACCTCTGAACCGTTATCTCATAGTGTCATTATCAAAATCACTGTTAATTGCACTTCCCGACACTCACTCATGTTCACTGAGTTTTTCAATTGTTAATGGGCATTATGATGAATTACTAATAATGACGGCCTTAAAAGCAGTCCATGGGCCGTTTATGAACTGTTCGTGATTGTTACATGGCCTGTTTCATAAAAATTAGACCATTTAGCAATCATGACATCCATTCACAGAGGTTACAAGGGCAATTCCATTGTGATAGAGTCTCAAGCTACATAAGCTGTTTGCTTAATTTTTGTGGAAGGGCTTGTTTCAGATAGACCTTCAAATAATCAGGCATAGGGCGATTCCATCAGAAGTGAAATTAAATTTTTTACGAGGGTTAAAAATGAAGCAAGGAATTCAAACAAAAATCAATTATTTTCTTTCATATAGATACTTTAACCATCATTATATAGCCGCTGTCAGTCAGACACGATATAATCACATACTTTTTGTTTACCCCACAGCGTGACACTTGATCGCAAAATTCATTCATATGCAAAACAGAAAGTAGCTAATTTGCATATTTGGTAGGAAGTATTGCTCTTTTCTTTAACGTCATCCTTTAAATCTGCGTGTCTGACTTACTGAAAATGAACAACCAATTTACACTACATGATGATTATAGGTTTGGAATGAATATATAAAAGTTTTAATACAAGTATATTACTTGTGTTTTATTTTAAGTTACTTCAGTCAGACACGGACCTTAAACTTGCTGTAATTTATTTATATTTTGAGTTATTGTGCATTTTTACTTGTTGGGATTCTTTTTGCCATTCTTTATTACGATGGAATTTCCCCATAGTATAATCATTGAGTTTACAAAATACCCTTGCGAAAAACGGTTCAGGAGTTCATGAAAAGTTCATTAATGTTAAATGGCCCACTGTTCACGAACTGTTCATGAACTGTCTGTAAAGGTTCATGAACTGTTCATGATGAACTCCTGGACTGTGTTTATCAGGGGTAGGCCCTAATAATTTCTATTCCTAAATTATAATCATCATTTTTATTTATCAATATTTTGACAATTTACTTTTGTGATGGATTTTCCTAACCGATTTATTTTTTAATCATAAGTTTGATTTTCACAATTCCTATAAAGTACGAATTAGATTGTGTCTCGCTCAGCGCAAGTGATTATTCATTTTCGAAAATGTCACCACTGTTAAAAATACATTATTAACAAATTTGATTCAGATGAAATGTCGTAAATGTTCAATTCATATTAAAATAATGTGGAAAATAAACAAATACAGAGATGAAGAGAATTAGAAGATAGCAGATGTACTAGTCAACACAAACTGGTATGCCAATCAACGATAACGGAAAACAGTTTCAGATGGAAATAATGAGTCTGAAAAAATGCTTTCAGATCAGGAGAAACAAGTTAGCTCCAATGCTCGAATACTCAATCAAGCTCAATAAAAAATGCTTTCAGATCAGGAGAAACAAGTTAGCTCCAATGCTCGAATACTCAATCAAGCTCAATAAAATCTATTTTAGGCGAAACTAAATATCAATATTTTGCATTTGACATAATTTAGATATTCATAATATTGTATTATTTCCAGTGATCTTGAAAAGCTATCATCTGGTTGGGAGAAACGAAATGACCAACACAGTCTTGCACTTGGCAGCAATGGTTATGTTGGCATTGATCCTAAAGAAGACAAGAGTGCATTTCACCAACAACTGGTTTCATCTCAATTATGGATAAAATCAGTGAGTTTGTCTATTGTGTATTGTAGTTATTGTATAATAGCAATTAAATTGATTCCATCAATCTGATTGGTTTAAATATGCAACACCAAACCACCATTCCTACACAAAACAAAATAAAGTTCGAAAGTGCAATTGACCTTGACGTCACAAATGAGAACTCCTAATTTGATCATGAATTCTAAAACATAAGCTTATCATTACGCAACTCATGCGTAAGAAAGTCATGTAAAATCTGATAAAGTGTGCTAGCTATTGTACAAGGCAATTGGCACACAATTTCTGTATAAACGTTATCTTGCTTGCCCACTCAAATCACTTAAGGAGAAACCTCAAAGGCAAAATTCGCTTTCCATTACCGTGAATAATTGTGATTTTCTGACGCCATCTCGTTTCCTTCTTATACACCCTCTTGCACAAAAAGCTATGGCTCATAGGAACTATTCGCCAATTACTAATTAGTGCCACTCCTTCTTCGTCAACCTAATGGCTTTCCACTAGCATTGCCATAAAGTAGATTTAAATTAAAATTACCAACCTTGAAATCATTACAAAATTACAAAACCTTGATCACTACCAAAATAGGAAAAGTGGAAAGTAAAAATCTTCATCTTCACGATAATATTAGACTACATTTACCTCACGTAGTATTGCTATCCCTCTATTGTAGCTAAATGAAAAATCAGAATTATTCCAAAGAGGTATGAAAAGATCGCTGCAATGCGAAAACATTTCATCTACAAAAGAACATAGAAAAAAACAATTGTTATACACTGAGTGAGTATCTCATCATCATCATCATGGTTTATTCAGATACGTGCAACCAGGGTCCGATAAAATGCTTTTCCTTCCGGGATCCTTACTTTTTCTTTCAAGATTTTTTGTAGAAATTACATAATGTAAAACCTTTCACAGCTTTGAAGTTAAGGGATTTTGTAAGAAAAAAAATTAAAACTGCACTATTTTTACTCATATTCCAAAGAAAAGAAAGCAAACCATTTTTCTTCAGATTATAATAACTTGAATGCAGTTTTTTCTCCACTTCCTTCCGAATTTGCTCTAGCCTTCCGGGACTGAGAGTCCCAGAATTTCATCAATCCCTGCATACAACTTTTTTTTCAAATGACTGATTTATTCTCATGTTAGCAATGTAATGTTTACTAGCAATTGTAAGGCCGATCTGCTATAAAAAGCTTTCACCTTAGGTGTCCTTGCAGTGTCTCACATGAGATCATTCATTTACTTTACTAATCTATGATGAATGATTATTTTCATTTGTACATGTTTATGAACTATCATCTAACTATGACCCCATTTCTAGCTGTATTGTCACTTTAACTTTAGAAATCAAAATTAGATTAATATTAATAGTAAGAAATTATAATATTAATATATGTTTGGGTTTCTCCAAAGGTCATCACTTGTCAGTGAATTGAAAGCGTCTCTACCGGATTTGGAATTGAAAGATATCAGTACAAAGTCAGCCATTGCTATGGAGGTAAACTAATTATGATTGGTTGGAGAATGGAGATGAGTGTAGCGATATGCAAAAGTAAAAACAAGTAAATTAATTGTAAAGGGGTAAATTTATCCAGGAATCACCGTCATTCCTGTAATATCTATTGCATGAAAAATAACACACCTAATAATTCCTAGTTCTAGCTGGCTGTTAGTAAACAGAAATGTCACCTTGAATTATTTTTACAGAATCCTTTTATAAATGCATTGTTTTAAGGACGAGGGTATAACAGAACTTGAATATTAGTTATCATTGAATTTAGCATAGCTACAGTTTATGTTGAGTTTGCCATGGAATGGCGCGTCAAGTAAAGGATTTATGTTCTTGTTCTGTGTTATCCTTTATAAGTATTTGATTATGTTGCAAATTTTTTGCTAGGTTGTTATTCCATCTGTATTGAATGCTTACATCATTTTTTCTGCTACAAGCATCGATCGTATTGTTGTGTTTTCTTGTGATGAAGCTACACCCCAGCATGTGAGTCATAATTATACTGTTCTTGTTTGTGATCTGATATTAGTATATTTGGAATGTATCGTTGGGCTCTTTAACCCCACCTTTAACCTGTGCAATGTACAAAATACTTTACTTCTGCAATATAGCTTGTGTGTAAAATCTTGCTTTTTAATGACGGGATCAGATATATATATTTAGTCGAAACCGACTAGGGTACTATTCGATGATCTGCATTCTGATTGGTTGCTCAATCGTTCACTATTTTCTCATAGTGAATGCTGGCAAGTTCCCTCGCAAATTCCAAAAAGTAAACAAGCGATTCGCAAATGTTTTTGAATCAAAATTTTATACGAATTACGAGAGAAAATTATAATTTCCGTCCCCGAGAAAACAAAACAAGTAACAAAATATGAGATGAAGTTGTTCAATGGTAAGCTATGCATTATACAATTTTAATCTTATTTAACAATCTTCTTGCAACTTCTCGCTACTTTATTGCAGATATAAATTAGTCCGCTAGTCAGCAAAGGTTTATAAACAGCAAATTTTATATTACAAACTGCAAACAATTATGTATGCAGATTCTTTTACAGAATGACCTATTCTTTTAGATACTCAGTGTTACCTTCTCAAGTTTGCTATTTTGTGGGGCTGTATTTTGTAGCCAGTAGTAATATCCAACTGTTTAATTTTAAAAATTTAATCTGAATCAAGTCAAATTAAGATTCATTCTCCAAATCACGACAATGCAGTCGTCATGGATGCCTTTGATTGACGGTTGTATTTAAAATTAATTATGTAGAAAGGGAATAAATAGATAGCATTTATTTTTGATATGTTTTGCTTGTACCACTAGTCAGTTTCTACTAAAACAATTAGACAATTCGCCCTTGTTGTCTAATTGTTAAATATGCTTGACTTGTAACTGACTGTCCTGGCTTCTGACGAAAGTCACAATTATGCTATTAAAGTGTATATCTCAGATTTTTAGAGATTCCTTCTTTGAATAGTAAAGTAAACTTTACTTACTACATTTCTTTGAATAGAGAATAATTTTCTAGCCATACATGTACTTCTTGTGTTTTCTTAGTGGGACCATTCCCCCTTCAAAACTGCAATTTTTCACGTGGATAATATTAATTATGTAAAGCTTGGGGCACAAAAAATGAAGGGGTGCTGAAACCTCTTACATGATTATATGTTTTAGATGTTTGATGTCTTCATAATTCTGCATTGTTAGGCAGTGATCGCACACATAATCATTACCAAACAGGGCTTATTACTATCACCACGGGGCAGTTTATGATTTGCATTCGGCTATAATCAATCCACTTCTCCCACCCTCCCAATTCCCTACACGTCCATCTCTGTATGTTAAAGATGTGGTAAGTGACCTCTCTTCTCAATGTAAGCTTGCTGTTATAATTTCTTTTACTTCTTCCACTTTTCTTTTAAATTTTCCCACTGATTATCACTGTGACTGGTGGCGCTTGGTATTGTAGCTCTTCTCTCTTCTTTTCTTGGGGCAGAGACAGGTCCACAATGCCAGCTATCAGCTTCCGATGCATGCACATGCTACACAAATGTCGCGACCTGCTGGTAACTGCCCACAAAATCTTCCACATTCAGTGGTGAGTTTAGTAATGTTTTCTGTAAGCAGCAGTGAAGGACCATCCTTTGTGTTGCGTTTTCTATTTGGAGCAAGATTGGTTTCATTCCACAAAGAAAACGTGGGCCTCCACCCTATTGCAATTAGTAAGACGATTCGCAGAGGTGCAGAAGTATGCAACTTCTTTCATGTTGGATACTTTTAAAATGATGATGTAATTGTAAAAGAAGAAATTTTCAATGCTTTCAACCGAATTAGAAGAGGAAAAGTTTTATCTGACATCGAAGTCACTGTTCTCTACCTAAATTTATATACATTGTGTCCATCAATCATACGTAGCTCCAACATTGTCTATTCCATGACCAAGGCAATGTTATACATTCATTTAATTAGGAATTCAACAAGGGGACCCCTTATGGTCCTCTCCTGTTTGGTCTGACTATTCATTTAATGATAGAAACATTGAAAGCATCTCTATATTTAAAGTTTGCTAGTTAGATGATCTTACCTTGATTGTCGAGAAAGAAACAATTTTATGCAGCTGAAACTAACTTATCGAAAAACAAGGAAAAGAAATGGGTTTATCCCTTATAATGTCGAAATCGGAAATCATCTATCTTTCGTAGTCATCTTTAAATTCATCAGAATCCATTGTCCTTTCTATTACCAATCGATCAGACGTTATGTTACTTGGATTTTCACATTTTAAGAATGCTATGGATCAATATTTCAAAGAAAAGAAAAAGGATTGATTTCAAGTTTTATTGCCCTAGGGCACAACAGAACACTACATGATCGTCATTTGTCTTGAAAGCATTCCAAACAGCTCTTGGCTACAGATTTCCCTACGAAATTTTACGGTGGCCTTGGTGTTCGAAAAACTTATGACCTAGCGCTATCTGCTTATTTTTCTTCAACTCATTCAACGACAAACATGGTAAAGTCAATCATTCCTGCAGTTAAAGGAAACTGTACGGTTGTTTCCTCCACGTAGGATTTCTTGTAAAATATTGGCCAAGGTAAAAGAAAGATAAATAACCAGTCAAACGTTTATATCACAGTGTTTTTATTAATAATAAACTGTACTTGGGTAATTTGGTAACCATTCTAAATAACACGCAACAACTATAACAACAGTGTGATTAGATAATATATTTAAATTTATATCATAATATTTTCACTGCCCTTCGGTAGCTTCTTCAGTGATAATTTAAACTTTCCTTTTAATAGAACAAATTATTATTATTTTTTTATTTTTATTTTGTTCTTTTGAAGGTTCGACATTCGATAGAATCTTTGTTTTGGATTATTCGAATTTCCCCATTCGTCCTTGGAGTTTAATGTTGGTTTACTCAAATTAATGTATACTGCCTCTGTTACTTGCCTCAACATCGCGTCATTAGAACACTTTTGTAAGATTTTTACTTTTATTTCTTTGACATTTCCTTCGTGTCGCTCTACCATATGTTGATGGAGCACTGAAGATGAGCGTTTTTGTACTAAATTTTTAAAATGTTCGTTAAACCTTTCTCCGATACTCCTTGCTGATTCACCTATATATATCAAAAAAAATATGGTGAAAACTTTATCTATAAAGACTATAAATATTATCGTTTATTCGTTTTACATGTGCTCATAACTAAAGATTACCACCCTAAAGATGGCAGATATAACTGTAACTAAAACATAATAGCTTGTATAACTAAAAATAATAATACGAGGTTTAAATTAACAATGAATTAAGTTGTAAAAACACTCAAAGGGAAACACGTGATGGTCTTCATTTAGTCTTAGCAATAATGAATATCCAGCTCAGTTTAAACTCCTATTTCCTCCTCTTATGTTGGGCATACGAAGGCCAAAGTGCGGACATGTCGTTACGCATTTTGCGGACGGCAATGATTACCAACAGAATTGATTTATCGCACGCAGGCATGATTGTGTCACCAAACCATCGCTTCATGGCTTTACATCTACCATTTTCCCAAGTTTATAAACGCCTGTGCGTGACGGAATATCTAGCAGCCACACAATGTCCCCAATTCTCATATTTCTTTCCTCATTCTTCCATTTCTGCAATCGATCTCTCCTCACTGATTCGCTAAATGATTCCCACCATTTACGCGCATGATCCTTAACAGTATTATATCGACGTATATGTGTTCCAGATTCAGATTCGTCAGCAGAAGCATTAACATTTCGACCATGAAGGAGATCATTTGGAGTCAGCGTTGTTCCAATCTCTGGACTGTATACAAGGGGTCGATTGTTTACCATATTAGCCCATGTTCTAGTAACTTGGATTGTAAAGAATTCAAAATCCTGTCCCCCGAGAGAAGAAGTTGGCGTCTACTCTCGTTCTTTAGTAGTTTGATCATCTATTTTACTGTATCTTGGACACAAGGCGCTTTTGCTGGACCAAAGTTAAATTCTATATCTGAATATGCACCTGTAACCGCATTTTTAACCTTTTGGTACTGCTCTTCCAGTTCCTTGCAAGCTTTGACCAAATTAGAGCCAAGGTCAATATGAGAAATGACCATGCTGGAACCTGACCATTTCGATAGCTCTTAAAACAGCATCTGTATCATATGCACATGCAAAGGTAGCTCTTGTGGCTTCACAGGTACATGCTAGAAACCAGTGCTTCATTGTTGTTCGACTTTTTACTGCATCACGAACAATTAATGGATCTGCTATGTCAATTTGCACACTATAAAAAGGTTTGTTAAATTCAAACCTTGAGCTTGGTGATGGTCCTATTCTTTGTCCTGCAGCTTGTGATAGCATCTTCTTACATGTGAAACAATTGTTTCTGATTTTTTCTAATATCTTTCGACAAAATGGGATAAATAATTTTTCTCTTAACTTGGCTTCAACCTGGCGAATCCCATGTTCATGTCCCCATACGTCGTGCCAATGTTTGAGCAGAAGAGATCCAATGGCTGATCCACCATTTACTACAGGAACACGTTTTTGCCAATGGATTCCCGCGTGCGACCGACAGCGTAGATTATCCCATCTTCCGCCAATTCAATCTTGTATTACGATACTTTTGTATTTTCAAGCATAATCTTGGACTCAGGCATTGATTGTTGTAACAGTAACAGTTTTTGTTGCTTGCTGGTATCTTACAGGTGCAGTTGTTCTATTGAGATTGGGGATAGTCAATTCTTTAAAGCTTTTAGCACTGTACTGACTGTCTTGATAGCTGTTTTTCAACTGTTAGCTGTATTTGCAATAATGCTTATAGAATCTGAAGTTGGATTATTCTTCATGATTGATGTGTTGTTCTTTACTTTAGCCAATGACATTTTGACAGCTACAACTTCAGATGCGGTATTATAGCCTTTTGCCAGATCAGGTAAGGGCTCCTTTTTACCAGGTAATTCATTCAATTTTTTAACTGGCCAATTTGTTTCTGGAATTTCTAAAAATCCACCAGTTCTCCACTTCTTTGACAAGAGATCATCAATTGTAGCTTTGTCTTTTGTAGCAAGATCAGCTGGATTATCCACTGTTGAAACATAACACCAATTGTCTATACTACTCCCTGTTTGTGGAGTCACTGAAGAAATGGCTTTTGCAGACCTTGATTTCTTTGGGTAGCAATTGCTTAATTCTCTTCCACAATTTAACACCAAACTCTGCTCCAAGTAATTCAATTCGTGGAATAGAAATTCGTTTCGTCCCTGATGTTTTTGCAATGGCACTTAATAACTGAGAATTGAAACCAGAACTTGTTTCTGTAATTAGGTAAACACAGGCTGCATAAGCTTTATCACCCCCATCGCAGAATGTTACCAGTGTTGCTGGCAAAGTTTCATTTTGTAATACATTTTGTGGTACAGCTGTTCTAGGAAATGATATCTTTCTTGCCTCGCAAAATTCTAGAAATATATTAATAAAACGACGCTTTGACTTGTCATCTACTTCCAATTTCCAAGCTTCTTTGTTTTGTCCTGGGAATTTGGTGCACACATCTCTGTACAATAAACCAAGTTTTATTAACAAGGGAAGAAATAATACCATTGGATCAAAGAGTTGAGCTTGTACTGACAACACATTTTATTTTGTGAATGACTTCATAACATTCTGTTCAACATTTTCTGCCTTTAGGTCTGCATCTAGCTTTTGGCCCCACTCTTTCTTTCCAAGGTTGAACTAATTCTCAATTGACAATGTATCAGCTTTTGAATCCCATAGATATCCCAAAATTTTCTCTTTCTTGTCTTCACCAATACTGTTGAATTCTTTGATTTTGAAGCCGCCAACTTCAGCCACTCTTTCTATTGCATTTTGTAGTGGTCTTAAGTCTTCATTCCATTTTCCTGTGATGATGCAGTCGTCGACATAACTTTGATGAGTGTAAATCGTGATAATTCTGTCTTCAAAATGTGGCATGAGATGGGCAAACTTTTCAGCATTCTTTATTTTGCCTAACACTGCCAACCATGCTGCAGCTGCGTTTCCAAATGGCATAGGTGTTTCTACATTTCAGATGGCTGCAAGATGTGTTTCCATTTTTCAGGGACAATTTCAGCTGATATAAGTAGTCTCCTGAGGCTCATATCTTCATCTGTTAACTGGAAACTGTTAAAATATTTCGACAAATCTCCAACCAAAAATTTCTGTGAAGTACGGAGAACAAGAAGTACTTTTCGCAAATCTCCTATGTCAGATGTTGCTTGAATTTCTCATTCATTTAGACTAAACCCATTGACATCTCTGCTGAGCTATTAATGACCAATCGAATGGGAATAGATTTACTCTTATCGTTGACAACAAAATTCCATGGTAGATAATGATGTTGCAATTTTTTGTCTAGGCTCACTTGGCATAATGGTATCCAATGACCACGTTAAAAATTGGATTCTATTTGTTTGATAAGATTTGCTCTCAAATCAGGTTTCTTGCTTAATTTAACTTCAACGTTAACTATCGTTTTTTCCACAGATGATTGGATTTCTTTGAGTTGCTTCAATTTATCATAAGAACAATACTTTGCGTACCAACGTCCTTGCTTGTGCTCGAGAGACGCATACAGATCCAGGTCTTGCTTTTCCAGTCGTTTTACTTTCCCTCCTTCATGAAATTCTAGATTTTCACACGTTAACATATCCGTAAATGCTTTGTGTTTCTCTATGTCCAAAACTGTCCTTGCAGGTTTGCACTGAACAACTCTCTTGTCTTTATTTGAGCCACCAATCAATAGTGTTTTAATCGGGTGACTTCTTTAGAGTCCCAGATATTTCTCATTTTTGATAAGCTCCGGAAAAAATCCATTATAATCTAATCCGAGCAAAACATCTATTCTTCCACCGTGATTTTCATATGATGATGAATTAAACATTTTTGTCCATTTACAAGGAATATGATGTAACTCTTTTCTACTCCAGTTAGGTTATTAAATTTAGATAGCTCTATAATCTCAGATTCACCATCAACATTGATGGCAAATGAGAATGTGTCAATATTTGGACCGTCAGTTCCTTATCCTGCAAATCCTTCGATTCTGAGATATTCTGTTTTTTCGTATTTACCAGTTAGTTCGAAATCTTCCTGTGCCCATGAACGTTGAGAACCATTTTTGTATTGTATTCTGGCATTAAATATGTTCCCAGTTGCTTGGTCTTTGATTGGTACTACCTCTACCAATGGCAAAGTGAGTATTTCTACATCTTTGTGTATAGCGATACTTGCTGTCTTTGTGGCCTTTTCAGTTTGATTTTTGAAATGACACTGACATTGTCTCAAGTGCATTTGTTCATTGCAGTGACGATAGTCTGATGATCTCAATTCTCCTGCTCTTGACCGGTATTTACCGTTGCATCTATTATTGCAAACTGTGCGAGATCTTCCGCATCTTAGACAAATATCCAAAGACCTCAGTTTCTTGATTACATCAACTGTAACTTGCGATCCTATTATAGTGCATTGGTGGCTCCAAACTGCATGATCGCCTGAACACAGTGGGCATGGGTCTTGAGCCTTCTGTGTGATGCTGCTTTAATTATCAACTTCCATACATGATGCTGCAGTAGCTTTGATTCTAGTATGACGACCGTTTCTATCATCAGCAGATACATTGTTGGTTTCCTTTGCTTTATAAGGGGCGTAATAATTTTGCCGACATGCCATTAAATAGCCATTCTTTTCTTTAAATCCTTTTACAACAAGATCCCAAACAGCAATATGTTTCTTAAGATACCGTCTCTCAGCGACATAATCTTTTACGATTGGTCGGAGTTTGGCATATACTTCTTCTACCAATAAACTTTGACATACCATGTCTTTGATGTGACATGATTCCAGTTCTGAGTTGGTCATCATTTCCCCAAGGCTTCACAATATTAATGATTCTTTTCATGACAATGTTTGCAAGAATAGTTGGTTCCCCAAACTGGCTGTCAATATCATTCAAAAAGGCGTCTCATGCCGTATTGTCATTTATTGATCTATTTATCATTTTCAATGAATCACCAGTGCAATTTTTGAAGCATGAACTTGATACAATTTGTTTTCATCTATGTTTGGGCTGTCTTGAGTCTTCCAATGACTTCAAAACTTGTCTTTTCCAGGTTATGTACCCGCTGAAATTGCCATTGAACTCAGGGAGATCTTTGCTGCTGAGATCAGTTATCTTTTCGTCTCTTTCTTGATTCTTTTTTCTTTTCTCTGCCTTTCTAGCTAAGCTTTCCAGTTCATCTACAATGGTGGAGGATTCATCGACCCACTTTTCAGCTTGATTAGGCATAGTTTCATTAGCATCTAGAATAAGTTCACATTCAGATACTTGCTGGTCAAGGTGCTCGGCAATAATAGCATGCGCGTTACAATAAATAGCATTTTTCAAGTAATATGTTACTCGTCACCAATTTCGTTGAATCCACTGGCTGCCCTTGTCAAAAGTGGTTCAGCAAAATGATACTGATCTGAATTTAAAACATCTGTAAGTAATAATTTACCATTGGTAGAAATAATTATAAGGCCAATCACAATCATCACAATTTCTGGCAATTCTTTAAAATTAGTTTCAAATACGCGTACATAGTTATCCAACAACAGTTTCCATGATTTCAAAGCTTCGTCAAATTGAGAAATGTTTTGTACAGAAACCAATATTTTGCTTGAAGCTCTTAATAGGGGTTTGATATTGTTTGGCAGAATAAATCTTCTCCATATTTCTATAGATTGTAATGTTTCTTCTCTACATTCTAATTGTCTTTGGCGATTTTGAACTCGTTTCTGGAAATATTGAATTTCCAACTCTTCATCCTCTTCAATTTAATTTGGCATAAATTGATTAAATTTTGTGTATCTTCATTTTGTGGCTGTGGTAAATATTTAATTTCTATTTGATTTACATTTACAACAATTGCAGTCTTCCCAATCTCCCTCCACTCTGCTTCAACAGAACTCCTTGTTTTCATTTCAAACACAAATTCCAACCACTATCAAAACACAGACACGTCTGTGCACAGGTAATTAATTAAAGTTTTAACTGTTTTCTCCACGTAGGATTTCTTGTAAAATATTGGCCAAGGTAAAAGAAAGATAAATAACCAGTCAAACGTTTATATCACAGTGTTTTTATTGATAATAATATGGTGAAAACTTTAATGTTCATATTATCGTTTATTCGTTTTACATGTGCTCATAACTAAAGATTACCACCCTAAAGATGGTGGATATAACTGACACATAATGGCGGATATAACTGTAACTAAAACATAATAGCTGATATAGCTAAAAATAATAATACGAGGTTTAAACTAACAATCAATTAAGTTGTAAAAACAACGGTACCAGACTCTATTTACGTACTTGGGAACCCATCATCACCAATTTAAATATGGCTTCTAACAGAAACAATTCCACAGAGCATGGAATTAACATATTATTGAATTTCAATATTATCCCGGAAGAAGGAAATAATGCCATTTGTAAAACTCAAGAAAACTTTGAATACTGCTCTAGTGACTTGATTGGCTAACTAATGTGTTGGAAGCAGGCAAGCCAAAACAACTTGGACAATGGACATCTCTTTAAAGATAAAATCACCCAAAATTCCCAAACTATTGTAAACACATAAGAAAATAAAACTGTAGAAAAATGAAAATTTAATTATATTAGTATCGTTGTTGACAAACATTTCAGACTATTAGAATGTTTCCATGTCAATTATTCAGGCATTCACTGCAGCTTCTCATGCAGAAATAACATTACACAGCAAAATACAAATATCTCAATTGTGTCGAACCAATCTGGTCTAGCAAGTATGAATGGATATAAGTGACTCTTTTGGTTTCGAAGCAAAACATTTGTCGGAGAAATCGATAATTTGATGGTACTTTACAAGAACGGAATCAGTTGATCCAAAGGAGATTTTCAACAAACTTTTCCAAAATTTCAGCATGGCAATTCAGATGAAAAATACTCCAAGCATCATGGGTACACTTAAGTTTTCCAAAATCTATATATTACAGCTACATGTAGTAATTTTATTGTAATTTTAGTAGTTATCTTTCGTGTGTGTTTAGTTTGTTTAGTGAATATTGTTATCCTCTCTCTTGACTGAGCTTGACTCTCATGCCTGTTTTTGGTTAGCCTGCTTGCAGACCAAAACGTTTTAGTTTGCACCCAGGCTAGTTTATGGTATAGCCTAAATATACATTGCCAAAGATGCATTGTAATTCAACATTTTGTTGCTTTTCTCCTATTTTAGTTCTTAGTTTGAAATTGTAGACTACAAAATCTAGCCAAATGTTTCATTTCCCCTTCTTTTTGTGATAACTCAATATAATACTGTATGTATAACACTAGTAAAAACTTGCTAGAATGTAAATACTGTATTGTATCTATGTATAGGCTGATTTCATATTTGTTTTTTATTAAAGGATTTATGGATGTCATCCAAACATATATTGTTTAAGAAGGTATGCTGAAAGATACACATTACAATTCAGTTACCTTCTTTTGAATGACTCATGGGATTAACATGCTATAACAATGATCTGTGCAATTCACAGATCTCTTGAATATGCTGGATGGGTTTCTTCAGTAATTATTGTTCTGATCATCTGCGTTATTTAACTTAAGGAATTTCATCTGAATCTTTAATCGAGAAGAATAACGTATGTTACTAGAAGGAGGACCATTTGACCAACCTAAAGGGCTTCTATGGACAACAGTTTGTTTCTTTATTAAGTTGTATGTATTCTAACAATCAGACCTTCATGTTTTCGCTGTAACTCGGGTGGTAACTTCCATACTTTTAGCATATACGAGGACTTCAAAATAATTAGAGGATACCTTTGTCAAGGTGTGACCCTTTGACGTAACCTTGACGAGACACATTAGCCCAGAAAAATTGGATATAAGCTTTAGACCAGAATATAAATTTGAGGTACAAATTTAATTTTAACCACATTTAACTTTTTTTTGCCTGAATTTATTTTCTCAACTTTTTAGGGGTGTTTGTCCTTTTTGAAAAAATAATTGAGGTATCTTTTTCATGATCTGAAACATTTTTATGGTCAATTTTCTGAAGTTCTATTTGAACAACCCGTTGAAGCGTAATGGAAGTTACTCCCGGGGGTGTAGTGCCCGCTGTAATCAAGCAACGTAGCAAATGATTTAACTTTATGGAACGTAAAATCTTACACTAGATCATGACTCTTGTTCCAACTCATTCAGATTAACAAACCAAACTGATTCAGCGCATTAAATTTGTTCTGTTTTTTGTTTGTTTTGTTTAGGTAACAGATGTCTGCCAATCATCTGTTCTACACTTCTACTCATTAACATCAATGAAACAGTCTGCTGAAACATTTCTGGTTAGTACTAATTAGTAGCTATATCTTTCTCATAATATCATTTGAAGAAGTGGATCTTCGCAGCAGTTTATTTTTGAAAACTTTTTAAAAACGATTTTCCAACTGATTGTTTCTGATTTCTCGAAAGTATTTCGAAAGCAGGTTTCCTCAAGTCTAAAGCTTACTGTGTACGATTCTGTGACAGAACCTTATCTGCTTTCACTAACTGCTCCGATGATTGAAATACTCTTTTCTTAATGTGATTTCCATCTCCTTAGGAATGGTTCTCAAGCTACAAAACATTGTTCTCTGCCAAGTGTGCCAAATGTCAACATCGTTTCAACAAGAATTCATGTTCTGAAGATCGAACGTTACCACCTTTTCATCGTGATTTACAAACGAGGCTACCATACCATCCCGAATGCAACATACATTGATACTATATGCTACGATATGTAATACGAGTATCATTCTTATTTGGTATGGTTCAATGAAAGAGGCAATCAAGAATATCCTAATTGAGTACCTATACTTTTGAGTGTTTGACTGAAATAAAATAGCTAACATATATATGGTTGCTGTGTGGAAGGATATTTTACTATACCATACATTGTGTACCACCACAGCTTATTGTACTACTCCAGTATACTAGGTTAAGTGGGAAGAAGTTAATGATCAAGATGAATATAGAAACACTTCACGACGAATTCATCGCTACCTGCAGAAAGAAAATGTTCGTTCTCTGGATATAAAAGTTATAAAGTTATACTGGGCTGCTCAAGAAAGCTTCATGTGTGGATATGTGTTCTTCTGTTATTTTTAAACAATCCTGATAGATTGGTGTCATGGTCTGGTTTTATTGAAGTGTCAATAAATCAATAATATTTTGTTTGAATTAGTTTGTATTTAGTGTTTTGTTTGTTGTTTTTAATGAAAGGAAAATGCAATGCATTGGAGGCAGCTGTATCAATATGAGGAGAATTTCTATTTGAGATAAGGACTTTTGAATTGAATGCTTGGTAGAGAGTTAATCACGAGAATACACCAACGAAAGTAATAAAAAGATTCCATGGATTGGGTATACAGGGTATGGTTAAATATTGCAATTGCAAAGCTGATCTCAGATTTTTCATTAAACTGAATGTATATATGTGCGATTTGATTTGCAATTCGAATTGATGCCACCATCACTCATGGATTTGGAATTCGATGAAGTGATCATTGTGATTGCATATTTCATGATCTTTGTAATTGGTGTGATTGGAAATCTATTGATTTGTTTTGTATTTTGTGGTTTTCATCAACAAGGTCGACGTAAAGTCATGGATACTCTTTTGATTTTATTAGCATCTGTTGATTTAATACTTTGTATCGTTAGCCCACCACAATTTATCTATTTCATTGTTACAAAACATTCAAGATGGGATTTTGGTTACGGCGGATGCTTATTTCTATCTTCATTACATTACATATGTAGCAACTTTTCAATTGGTATCATATTAATTATGAGTCTTGACCGTTACCGTGTTATTGTTACACCATTCAAAGGACATTTTACTGGTACTCAAATACGACAATCAATCACGGTAGCTCTGCTATTATCAGTAGCATTAACTTTGCATCGTAGTGCTACTATATCAACTCATGGAAATGATACTTGTCGTGTAGATGATGATCTACTAGAAACTTATACAATTATCGAAGCTATAATAACAATAAGCAGAGAGGCTTTTTTCATAATATTTTTTACTTTTACTTATTACAAAACCTATGTAGCACTCCAACAAAGTCAAAAACGTCTCCCTCGACAGTTTCATGACATCAAATCTAAACGTGAGGTAAACAATGTTATGCAACTCATTTTAATTGTCAACGTGTGTTTTTTATGTGCGTTCTTACCCAAAGATATCATCGATGTTGTCTTGGTTACAATATATCGTGATGACGTCCCAAGTCGTTTCTGTCTATTACTAATGTCTTGGTTAACAGCATTAAAGCTATGTAACAGCTGTATAAATGTATTCATATATGCAAAATTACATAGACGATTTAGAAGATCCGTATTCCGTATTATGAATTGTCCATCGAAATGCTTATTTGGATCAACTGTGAAGAGGAAGAATGGACATTTAGAAAGACAGGGAGCGTTGAGAAAAAATTACGAGAAACGCAGTACACTTCCATACGTTCTGTCGAGTACTACAATTTGTAGTTTATAAATACGATTATTATACGATATCATTATATTTAGTGTAAATTCATTTATAAATACCATATGTACAAGATCTGAGTATAATTCAGAGATCAGTCGTATCAATTTGTTTTATTGTTACTAGTCCAGTCTGCATTTGACTGATCTATAAGTCCCGCTTTGATATACCGCAGTTTGACGAGTGGTAAGCCGTATAAGTCACTTACCAACATATCAAAATCGTCGTAGTAAAAGTGAGACTTGGGCAAGTCAAAGTCTTCATAATCTGGCGTTGGCAGCTCAATCAATGCAACGATAGAAAACATTATATGCTACGGTGTAATGTTTTACGGAGTTCACAATTCTGCACTGAGTCTGCAAGAAGGTTTAATTGTAATTTGTTGAGTATGGATTAGATCGTGGGTGGTGTGAATTGTTCATCTTTAAGACGTTAAAATTTCAGTTAACATGTCATCCCACATGGCTACAGCACGTCATGTAACAATAACACAGCAAATCAGTTGACTCAGCATTCAGTAACGTAGTTATGATCATCACAGTCCCTACAGGGTCTACAGTGTGACTCAATGTACCCTTAGGGATCAGATATGGAAAATTAATTTTATTTTCCACCATGAACGGTCCTAATTCGACACAGGATCAGATAGTCTCTAATGTGAGCACATTACACATTTATAGCTAATATGAAATAAATCCAACAAAGTTTGGTATATATGTAGTGCTGAGTGCTACCTCCAGGATAATTTGCGCGCCAAAATAAAACAATGATTGCAGATTTCGAGTAAACGTCATATCTGTCTGTTTAGGTCTATATAAACTGTGACTTCTCTCACCATCAAGAAAGTGATCAATTCTTTTGTTTTGAGATTCATAACATTTAGTTTTGACTTATCCATCAAAATCTCGCGATGTTATGATTAATCATCTACAAAGTTAAGTTGTTTGGGTTTAGATTGAATCCAAAGAAGATGACAAAATGCATGCTAGCAATCAGTGTCATAGCTTTGGTAAGTGGTTGCGATGCCTTTAACAAAATACTAAAGAATGGTGCATTGTTAAATCCTCCAAACACTGAATGCGGTACAACGCAGTTTTGCAGTAAAAGCCATGTAATGCCACATTTAAATGCAACAATTCAACCGAAAGTTAACTCTCCATCAACTGCAATGCAGAATATCAACGGTAATATATCATTTATTGTCAAAAGGTTTCCAACGGCGAATAGATCACCTTTAAATAGCACTACAACCAAATGTCATGGGTCGGAGTGCAACGGTCAAAAATTACGAAATACTTCGCTTGGTTTCGCAGACCTCCTTTTATTATTCGTTTCTTCATCGATATTTGCTCTTGGTGTAACTGGCAATGGTATTGTATGTTATGCGTTTGCCTTTCCAACGAGACCAGGAACACGAAAAAGTATGGATTTACTTATTCTTTATTTGGCGGTGGTTGATTTTCTACTTTCACTTTTTGTCGTCCCATGGATAATTTACTTGACAGTGACATTACACGGCCGTTGGATATTAGGCTATTTTGGTTGCTTAACTGTTACAGTTTTAAGTCATGTATTAACAAGTATGTCAATTGGTATTGTAGTTATAATGGCCATTGACCGTCACAGAGTCATAACAAAACCGTTGCTAGGTAGTTTCACTAGGCGGCAGATTCACGTGGCAGTATTCATATCCTTCGTATTATCAATACTTACAGGGTTGCATCGAATTGTACCCTCTAAAGTAACCAATGGACGATGCATGGTAAGCGATAAAAATATTAGTTTCATCATACAGGAAACATTATTTACTTTATCGCGTGACGTATTCATATTTTGTTCGTTTGTGTTTACATGTACGTCCGTATATAATACATTGAATGCTCGCATTTATTTCATCAGCCCATGTCCAACTCAAGTGACTCAGGCGACCAGTTTAGGCCGAAGAACTAGAATCATGCGTTCCCAGAAACACAGCACAATGACTATAATACTAACTGTTGCAGCATTACTAATGATAACGTTAATACCACATGATGTTATACATGTTGCAGTGGTGTTAAGAAGCGATAATGACAACATTCCTCCAAAGGCTTTAACATTACTTATGGCATGGGTCACAGTGTTACTATGCTCAAATAGTTGTGTCAATGTATTTGTTTATGCTGGTATGCACAAGACATTCCGACGTCGCTTAAACAGAATGGTACGCTCGTGTTCATGGAACATTTCAACCAAGCCAAATACTGCAATGTCAACGCAAGCGATCAGACTCCACCGTGATTCACCCAACGATGGACGCTTACACAGAGTGAATGCAGTACGAGAACGACCTAGGATCCAAGTATATCGCTTGTGTAGAATCGAAAGTCTTGTTTGATTAAATGGTCATTTAACGCTATAGTTTCAAAATGGTAAATTAAATATTGTATACAGTATAAATACATATAGGATTGTTATAGAGTACGATTGTCCATATTGATTTTCATTAGAGTTTGATCCCCAAACAAGAACATCGACTATGCAATCCTCAAAACGAACAACAAATAATAGCATGTATCATACAATAATACTTTGTACATATTTTGTAAAAACAATTTTTTTATGACTACAAAGAAATCTACAGAAATTCTTCTTCGCCATTGTAATTATATCATTCTATTATATTTAATGTACAACTATATTCTCACATGGACATTGTCACAGTGTCTATGATTACAGATTAATTCTTCAAGACGAGACAGTCTCCCGTACAATAGAACACGATAGGTGTACTTGATACTTTCAATTTTAAATATGTTTAATTAGAACTTCTATATAATTATTGATGCCATCCACGTTTAATACCAATGCTAGTATCGAACACTGACGGCTGTGGAAAATCTCCTTGAATGTCAAGTAAATAGAAGAAGGGTGAGCCTTTGATCTTCATCGGTATTTGTTGCCTCTTCTCTGAAATATTAAAAACATACTGATTAGATTAACAATCAATTAATACACCAGTACCCTTAACATGATCAGGATAAAGTACTACGATCATATTATTCACCACGCCCTGTTACCGTCCCACATAGAGAAATTCTAAGCAATCAGGGATTAAGCTACTGAATTATTTGCAAGAATCGTTTGCATTCCAGGAGGAATGAATTAGGACTTAAGAGTCACCTATAATAGAATTAATTCTGTAATAGAACAGCTTATTGGCAGCTTTAAACATTGTTATGAATGCAAAATCCAATGGATGCTCTCAACAACGAAGATGCTTATATTTTACAGTAATGATTTTTATGGCACAAACGTCTTCCTTATCATCAAAAAGTGGGGCTCAGCCGGGAATCGAACCCGGAGCCTCTCGCACCCAAAGCGAGAATCATACCTTTAGACCACTGAGCCATATTTACTTTGAGATATATAGAGTAACAGACTTAACTGAGCTTTGATCCTTGACATTGTGGTCACAGGTACCACGAGAATAAGTTGACCGAAAACGAGATCGCGAGTGTACCCGCCTCGCCTGAAAATATTCAACGCACTGTGGAATCAAATACAGGATACTTCTGAATAGAATCGAATAAATTTGAGTTTTTAATATAATCAGTCTTATCAACTTTTAAAAGCAGCACACGACATACGTAAAAATGCGGAGTAACTGGATTCATATTGGAAGAGTGAACAAGCCCATAACCAATAACCAATAAGCTGACACAGCCACGATAGTAACAAAAATTGATTTGATAATGTCAAATTCATTTTCCGTAAGGCGATCAAGAGAAATTCCTTACTGTGAACTATTTCACGGAAAGGAAGTCATTTTAAACCAACACTTAATACATCTGGATGAAAACTTTCGCCATCTTTCTTTATTTATTCGCAACTTTCTTTATTAAATAATCCACATCTTCATTTATCTAATAGAGTCATTTTTCTGATCAGTTTAACACAAAAAGAAAACAAAAAACAGGCCTTGACAAGTTGTAGCAACCTTGTTGTATTGGTTTTGCGTGTTATAAATCTTCTTCTTCACTTCGTTAAAAAAGTAGGACTAACACAACAAAATAGACACTTCCAGAATCATTATATATTTTTGCTTATCAAAGTTTCGAATATACCCACAAAAATTTAAATTGTGAATCTATATAATGTATAGAACACGATTACAACAAAAATAAATTTGGTTATCATAAACTTTGAATATCGTTCGTTCTTTGTCTACGTATATTTAAGACTAATTATTTGTTGAATAATTGATAAAATGGAAAATGTAGAACGGCAATTTTTAATGTAACACAACCTTTGTTTTGTTATTCAACATACAATACATTTGTAGCAAATTGTCTGCCTTTATATACATATGCTGTTGGCAACAGATGAAATTAATATTACAGCAACATGGCTCACTAATAAAAAAAAACAAAACTTTTTACCTTCAAATACGATTAAAAAATAGATATTTTAGCTCATGTATGAGGCAACTTGGAATTGGTAGTCATAAATAACTCTTTTATCAAAAAATCTTGTTTCCATTAGAAACAAAAGTTGCTCAAAACGTGGCTTGAAATTTCGCAGTTTTCAAGCCTCTGTTTTGGTACTTTGCGCCAGCTATTATGGATGCCCATGGTCGCTATGTGTTTTCCATGAAGTTTGGCAATGGAATCAGCAGTCTATGTAAGTCTATGGTTATGGGTGAAGTCATCGTATTGCTGTACTTCATGTGTTGATATGGGATGCAATAATATTTAACAATTATTATTGGGTCTGTGTCATTGTTTTGGTACTTGTAATAATCATAGCGTGAACTACAGACAACATATTCGTGGTGATATAATGGTGGATCAGACGATCTACAAGTTGCCAAATTTAATGAAGAAAAGTAACATAATATGTGGAAGTTTAAGATGAGGATGTTACTGATGGAAAGAATCAATGGGGAACTGTTTCTTGGGCTGAGATATTTCCAGCTGACGCAGCGGCTGGAAAGACAAATGAATTCCAACGAAGGAATGAAAGAGCACTTGCTACAACTTGTCTTTCTGCGGATATACAGATTACTTCACGTACCACAATTTTTTAAAGGAAATTGCTTTCAGAAAAACTCCTGTATAGACAGCAGTATTTTACAGCCAAAACTGAAAATTTTCAAGAGAAAAGTCTTACATTAGATAACGACAAGCCAAATTTACAGACTGCATGAAGCACGCAAAGCGAAAGATAAACATGCAATTTAAAATGCTAGCAACATTAGTGAGAATGCAATGATCAGTAAGAATAAATACCGTTACAAAAAAGAGAAAGGTCTTTAAAGGAAAGGTAACTGTCATTTTTGTGAGACACCTGGTCATTGGGTAAAGTAATGTTACTCAAAATAGAAACATGGCAACGCACAGTTAGAGAGGGTAGATGAGCAAGCATCCAACATTGCAAAAGTAACTCAATCTATCGGGAAATCTACAGCAGAGGAAATTTGACTTGTTGCCAATAATTTAGCAACAACTAATAAATGGTGTGTCGATTCCGGTGCTTCTAGATAGATATATGTTATTCTATGTACCTATCAAGATGCCTTCAAAGGTCTTTGTGACTGATAACCATGTTGTACAGCATGTATATGCCGGGGTATATACAATTGGTGGAGGCACTGTACATGTCAATGTTGAAGGGAATTCCAAAAACCTTTGAAGTTGGTTGAGTGATGTATTAGATGTCCCATTAAGTGCAAGCAGTGATTTGAAGCAAGAAAACAGAAAGTTGAAAACTGTTCTCGAATACCAGGAAGGGAAAATAGCACAAATCCAGGAATTAGTAACACAACAATCAATTGAGATAGACACTTTGGATGCTTCAATGCAGAGACAAAAGAAAAGTGATCGATTGTGTCAACTGAAGTTTTCGGGTATGAAGGAGACAAACCACGACAATGTACGAGAAAAAATCCATTCCTTAATCAATGACAAACTGGGAATTACAGCACGAGTCATAGATTTCACTGCCAGACTTGTTCGCCATCTGGACAAGAAAACTGGTCTATGCAAAAAAAAGATGTCGAAGGATTCAAAAATTTTCATTTCTGAAGATCTTTCCCCTGAAGCAACCAGTCTATTTTATCACTGCAGACAATTTGTGAAAGCTGGAAAGGCGACCACTACGTGGATGCATGAACTAAACATATTTTAAAAATCTATAGATGGAGTAATTCACCGAATTCAAAACGAGGGAGATCTTGAGAAGCTGGATAATAGTGACGAGTAGCGCCTTTGTTTTATTGTTCTATTTTTTAATTCTAAAAATTCTGATGTTCTTGTTTACCGTTGCTTTAACAACTCCTTCACATTATTTTTCTTTGAACTTGTACTTGATTACAAAGCTTGCCATTCAATTGCTTAATAACTGTACAGTACTATATTTACGCTGACATCCATCCTCATCGATCATCAAAAACTCATAAATAATTCAATAGTATCAATTATTTCATTAACTAGATTCAACAATAAATTCTGCTCGTTAATAATCTCATATCATTATCTGTATCTTACATTGCAATTCAATTTCATACGTACTGAAAACCTTTGTTAATTTCATCTTTATATCAACCATACCAAACTGAAACTGTATGACTTCTACTGGTCTTGACAATATTTTTAATCAGTGTGACGTATAGTAAAGAGGCTAGGATATATCACCACTAGTGATGTACCCAACTTGCCCATATCCTTTGCAACACAAAAGATGAGAAGTTTGTTGAAGAACCATAGCAGTGTTTCTGATCTCATAACATGCTCACATTTCAAGGTGCTTGCTATGCAAGAAATTTGGCAAGGTGGTGAGCTTACTTTACCAAATCACGATTATTTTTCAAAAGAACGAAGTACCAGAGGTGGGGGAGTTGGCTTAGTCATGTACAATTCATTGAATTGTGCAATCAATGTAAATCTTTCCCAAATAAACAAAGAATCGAAATTATAGTTGCTGACAATAAATCATATGTATTTATATCCATTTACATCCCCCACATTCTGATTTCTGAAACTCTATTTCTATTTAAACCCAAGTATTGAACACCTGTCAAAATCAAACAGTTTTTGTTGGAGGATATTTCAATGTTAACATGCTGCATATCTGTACACAAACAACCACTACTTTTCGCAACATGTGTGATTCAAACCTAGAGCTTCTACAAAATCGCCTTGCTCAATGTAATTGGTTTCTTCCAAATGATCCTGTAGGAGCTTTTTCTCAATTTCATAATCAATTTGAAGACTGTCGCTGTCTCAATGAAACTGTCCAATAATTGAAAATAAGATAAACAAAAACAAACAAAAACTAAACTCATGGATGACAAATGGACTTTTAATCTCCAGAAAATGAAAAATGAGATTGCATCATAAATGGGTAGCTTCAAAAAATATAAAACAAAAATATAATATGATCAATACTCAAAAGTCTACCTTAAAGCTGTACGTAAACATAAGGTATTGCACTGGCATCATTTTTACAAAAATTACAAAAACAACATTAAATTACTGTGGCAAGCAACAAATAATCTCCTTGGTAGGAATAAAAAGAAAAATAGATACAAGACATTGCTGAGAGATTTAACCACTTTTTCATCAATGTTGGACCTCAACCTGCCCCAAATTTTTCAATCAACAACAATTTCAAACAGTATCTACCTCAAAATCCAAACGTTTCTTTTAACTTGTAAAATTGTTTCCCAAGTCGCAGTGACAAAGGTTATCAATAAGTTAAAAAATAAAAGTAATTTTTCATTTGATTTGGTTTCTAATAAATGTTTGAAATATGTTTACCCAGAAATAATATCACCTTTGACTTATCTTATCAACTTATCTCTTAAAACAGGCTTCATACCTGACAGTTACAAAATAGCAAAGGTGTTACCAATTTTTAAAGCAGGCGATAATCAAACTCTATCAAATCATAGACCAATTTCTTTATTATCAAGTCTTTCTAAAAATTTTGAACGTATTGTATACAATCAGCTCTATATATCGAAATAAATTTTTTAACAACATTTCAATAAGCTTCAGGAAGTCTTTTGAAACAACAAATTCTGTTCTCAATTTTTTACATACCATTTTTGCAAATCGCTCCAAAAGACATCATATTGTCATTTTCTTGGATTTAAAAAAGAAAATGTACATGCACAGTGCCTCCACCAAATGAATATACATACTGTAGGCCTACAGCATGGATATCAGTCACAAAGATAGGACTTTTAAGGCATCTTGATATATAGGTACATAGAATAACATATATCTATCTAGAAGCACCGGAATCGACACACCATTTATTATTTGTTGCTAAATTATTGGCAACAAGCCATATTTCCTCTGCTGTAGATTGCCCGGTAGATTGAGTTACTTTTGCAATGTTGGATGCTTGCTCATCTACCCTCTCTAACTGTGCGTTGTCATGTTTCTATTTTGAGTAACATTACTTTACCCAATGACCAGGTGTCCAATTGCTTTTAGTTCTAATCTAAAAAGAAGGTGGCAATTAATATTGTATTGCCATATAAAGACCAGATATCTGCTAACTCGTTACGTAAACAATTAGGAACTCTGAGTGTTAAAGTCTGTCAACAGTTTAATTGATGAACTTAGAGTCTGTGAGCCGAGACCGATTATACTGTCTCGTCAATGTGTTGTATATGAATTCATTATTCAAGTGTGACTCGTGTGATGCGAGTTATGTCGGTTTCACATGCCGGCACCTTCACCAACGCATTGCCGAATACAGTGGATCGAACTCGGTTGTCGGCTGAAATGTTTTACTGAGAAACTTCTAAGAAAACACCTCAGCATAATGGAATTGCTGACCGAGCACATATTAGATGGAAGGACTCCATTCAAAGTCTTTTCTGGTTCCAAACCTGATCTAAGAGTGTTTGGAAATGATTGTCTGGTCCATACTCTAACAGATGAAAGGAAGAAATTGTCATCAAAGTCTGCGTTATGCTCATTTGTAGGGTATTGTGAAGAGTTTTATGGCTGCAAGGTATTTCATCCACTGAGCAAAGGTTCAGATGGACTATAAAGAAACACCTAACAGTGATGATTCAGAAGACAAGGCTAGCAATCGTGAGTTGACTGATAACGAAGAAGACTTTAAAGAGATGAAATATGGGAAATGACCTACCTCAGTAAAATGTCATAAGCACATTTACTGACAACCAAGAAGAAACTCAGATGTCATCTACAGAGATTAATGGGACAATGAGGATGGAATTGCAACCACTGGCACTCACAGAATCTGAACTTGATCCAACAACTATGCATTTCTATCCTGTAAATCTTGTCAAACAGAATATCTTATTGGCAACTTTGAACAGGGTTATGATGCTTAACATCAAAAAGTGGGGCTCAGCCGGGAATCGAACCCGGAGCCTCTCGCACCCAAAGCGAGAATCATACCTTTAGACCACTGAGCCATATTTACTTTGAGAAATATAGAGTAACAAACATAACTGAGCTTTGATCCTTGACATTGCGGTCACAGGTACCATGAGAAGAGGTTGACCGAAAACGAGATTGCGGGTGTACCCGCTTCGCCTTGGAAACTCAGTTTTTGAAGTTTTGTTGTAAAATAATTAGCCTTTATGTTCAACCCTCAATTAGATATATCAAAATAGCGGATATGAGGCTATTAAAAGATGTCAAAAATGTGGTATGATTATAGAAATGCAGTATAAAGATTTAGATTGGCAATTTACGAAGATGCAAATCTTTTAGACAAGGTAACACATAAAAGAAGGAATTTTATAAAAAGAGATTGCTTTGTTTAATGCCCAAGTACCTGGTATCACAGAGTATTTATTTGCCACAGTAATCTAGTCCAAAAGACTGACCAGCGCAGTACTATACAAGGGTTAGCAATTTAAAGCTGTTTGAAATGGAACCTGATTCCCTTAGAAGAGGCTTGGTTAGAAAGAAAAATGTGCTAGAAAGAATCATTATGATGTCTCACAGCCTTTCTTAAAGTGAACACGTAGAAGAATATACGTTGAAATCTGCAGGCATAAGCTAGAAGACAATATCAGGGTATTGAGAAGCTAATTGAAGAATACAAGCACCTATTAGATGACAATGATGCATCGATTAAAGAAATACAGTATGGAATCGCACCTTTAACAGATGCTTGTCAAGATTAGTAAGTCAAGAATAGTAAATTTAATAAACTCAAACATTAAAGAACAATTTCATTACTAAATAAAAGAAGAAGGAATATCAAAAGAAATATATAAGAGAATTACTTTATTTGGTTGTGTTTGTCTCAGTGTTTATGCTTTATTTATTTACAAGTAATAACAACAAAGAGAATGTTGTTAACACAATTAACCAACTCAACTAGCAGTCTAGTAAGCCAACAAAATTATTTTCTGATCAGTATACAGTTTATGATATGCTACTAAAGTTCTTTACTCAGCGCAAGATGGTCCATTGATGGGATGTAGCGATTCATCAACGCGGGGACATCGTCAGAGAAAATGAGTGGAGGAACAATCTCTTGAACAACCTCACTAGAAATTAGGAAGTCACGAGCCTTGTTTCAGCGAAAATCATAGCATGCTCATCTGTGCAGCCTTTGAAGAAGCAGTTTCAATGTAAAAAGGCGTATTTCAATGCTGCTTTAACATCACAAAGCTTTTTATACGTTTGATTTACAGTGATTTATATGACAAGGTATATTCGTTATTACAAGCAGAAGTTTTACTGTTAACAAAGCTATTACATTCTGGATAAAAAACACTTCACTACAAACACTTTATACTTTTAGTAGTGTACATTTTGATTTGGATAATTCCACATGCCATGGCGCGGTTGGTGTGGTCGGTGGCTGAAGTGCAGATAATACTCCTTCGACTCAATTACAATTAAATTACAATTAACAAAATAAGATGTAGCGTAAGAACAAAATTAATAATACAATAAAAAATATTCAATTTTAGATATTGTGGATAAAGAACAAGACATATTATCTTATATATTAAATGTATGGGACAAAGATATTGGACAAGCGCTGTTGCATTCATAGAAATTGTATTCGAAAGTAATATATGTAATAGCTTGCAATAAATGTCATGGTAAATACCTTAATAAGTTATTTCAAGACTCAATTATAGAGAAAATGATCAAATCTTTATCGATATAGATATAATAGAAAAGTACCTTTAACAAATCCTTAATATCTGTCTCTTTCTGCATCTATACGCCCCTTACTCTCATGTAAAAATGAAAAGTTTAAGATGATAGTGACCACGCTGACTGCAAAAATTGTGTAGGTTGGTTTCGGGAGACCATATCTGTGGTATGCCTTTATTTATTCCCGTTTATGTACTGCATTTATATGGTTTCCCTGGAGACTTTACTTGGAATAGCGATTGTTTGTGCTCGAGCATCACTATAAAGTAGACAGTAATAAAACAATAGTCGAAGTTCATCGCCTTCAAAAACGGTACGTTTCAACTCCCTTTATGTAAAATTTTGGATCAACATAGTGAACACTGAAGTAGACGCTGCGACCAAAACTCCCCAAATTTGTATCAATTTTCTTGAATCCGCTGTTGCAGGTATGCTGCAGGTAGCTGTCTAAAAAATTCTTTTAAACAGTTCTATATTTTTATAATGTTTTTGCAAGTGAAATGACATCAATCACGAAATATTGAAAAGATCGATCCTGAGATACCCGCTTGGGTATAATAGCACTTTTTCAGCGCATCACAAGCCAACCGTCCTACGTCCTGCATTTGTAATGTTTAATGTAGACTTGTGCATACGGCGATCATCGGGCAAGTAATTAGCAAAATAAATATGTATTGCAAAATACATAATTAACAAGATAACGAGATGGAAATATATCATTCAAACTTTACAGAGCAAAAGAACCAGTACTATTTGAGTATCTCTTCGCTGTCCTACACACTGCTACATTGGTGACCCCGCAAGAGCACACAAATCACATAATAATTTTAGCTTTCAACATGTCGGCTCCTTCAACATCAACAACAAATAGCGTCACTCTTGTTCCACTGTCTGATTCAATTGTTGATCAACCAATATCGTATATTCACGCTATTGCTCACAACTTGCCTGCTTTCAGGCCAAACAATCCTGTTCTATGGTTTATGCAAGTCGAAGCCAATTTTGTTACCAAATGTCACAAGTGTCGATACAACCAAACATAATTACGTCGTTGCTGCATTAACACCATCGCAATTGAATCCCCGTTTTCAGCAATTACTTAATTAACACGATTAAAAAACTGATCCTCTTAATAAAAAACTTCATCTTCGTCGTTTAAAGTTCGTGTTGTCCTAGCTACTTGCAAATCTCTTCCTTTGAGCGAACAAGTAACGTTGGCTGATGAAATTATGGACGATCCTAGAATACATCCAGGGCCCGAAGTCCCTTCTGGACAAGTGTCAGCGGTTTCTGAATCATTTCCGGTCCGCAACGAACCGGTCGACCTAGCAGCTGAAATAGCAGCATTACGAAGAGAAGTTCAAGCTCTAGAACAGTCATCACATACATCTTCTCCTGTTACTGATGGTCTTTGCTGGTATCATGCCCGTTTTGGTCAACGAGCTAATCGGTGTGACAGCCCTTGTACCTGGTCGGGGAATGACCAAGCCAGCCGTTAATGAAGACTACTGTGTCTGGCTCAGTATTCTGTGGCACTGCCACTGGCATCAAATTTTCAATTGATACTGCTGCTGAAGTCAGTGTGTATCCAGCTAGTGTTCTCATCCGTACTATTTGTCATGCGCAGGAAACTTTCAAAGCTGCAAATGGTGGTCCAATACGAACATTTGGCACACAGTCCATTACCTTGCAACTTCGTCTACCTTAGTCACTCATTGTTGCAGAGATACAGCACCAGGTCATTGATGCTGACTCCCTCCGTCATCATGAACTCTTAGTCGATTTGAAGAACAATCAATTCACCAACGCTTCACAATATTATCGTATTCCAGCTCAACTTCCAAATGTCAGTACTTCATCATGCTATAGCTGCAACTTCTCCATTTAATCAATTACTTCAGGATTTCTCTCCCATTACCCGTCCCTGCTAGATGGAAAATGGTATTCATCATCAGGTCAAACAATCATTTCTACAACGGGTTCTCCTACATTCGCTTCACCGTTTCGCTCCACGTCTAGCTAACACCCCAACCAGTATCACTACTGATGCATCTGATGTCGCTGTTAGTGCAGTCCTGGAGCAATACATACAATAGCAAAGGCGGCCCCTCTGTTTCTTTTCACGCAAGCTCCGCCCTCAAGAGTCTCGTTACAGTGCTTTTGATCGAGAACTTCTACCTGTTTATCTGGCAGTCAAACATTTCCGCTATTTCGTGTAAGGGGGTCCGTTTGATGTTTTTACTGCTCATAAGCCTCTGATGTTTCCCTCCTTAACAAAACAAATCATCCAACAGATAGACATATCAGAAATTTTGCTTTCATTTCAGAATTTACAACATGGTGGCCGACGCTTTATCCTGAATCTCCATTCAATCTGTTCCCGCAACAACATCTTATGTCAACCTTTTTGATCTGGCAGAAGCTCAAGTTGCTGAAAAAGACTCCCTAGCATCTGCAATCAAGTCCTGTCTTCATCTTGTTCCAGTGCCTCTTCCAGGATCGTCCATGGCATTACTTTGTGATAACATTACCCCTCAGCAAGGCACACTGGTTCCTGTTTCCAAACGAAAGGCAATTTTTGATCAGCTCCATAACAAATTTTTCACAACGATTTATCTGGCCTCGATTACAAAAGGATGTTGGAAACTGGGCCAAAACTTGCATCCAATTTCAACGTGCCAAAATTCCAACTAGTCCGGCTGCAAGGTTATCGGGATTGATCAATTGTGATTTTGATGATGAAAGTATCAAACTTCTCAGAGAACATAGTCATATCAGTTTCATAATATTTGGATATAGGGTCACTTAAATAACTTGCCATGTCCATCACAGGAGCCTTGTAAAATTGAATAAAATCTCATGTTTATCGCGAGTTTCCAAAAGCAATAACGCCATGATGGATCAGACACCCTCTAGTTGAGCTTTCCAATAAAGCCTTTTCATTCGCTGAGCAACGCTGGCCTCCTCTTAATAAAAATGTTGCCATTGTGAAACCGTCGCTTTTCTAAATTTTCTAATAAACAAACGTACAGCTACAGTTTGAACTTTGTAAACGATTACTCATTAAGTTATGGGAAAAGTCATATATTTATGACACAGAATGGAATATAATTAATCCATGGAGTTCTTACGCTTTGGTGGGGATTTTTTTTGGAAAATGAACACCTTATAAACAGTTCATGAAAAATAGGCCACTTAATGCTCACGAACTAACTGTTTTCACAGGGTGTAATGTTAAGGTAATGTTAATATTATATTTTATTTGTACTTTTTATTTATGCGATATATGTACTAATACATACACGTTTTATTATTTTTCAGATTGCTTGACTAAGTGCAAGAAATTATCCAAAATTGGTCATTCAAAGAAAATATGTCTTTCTCATGGGCAGCATTGTTATGTTTTTCTGCTTTGTTAGCAGACGATGAAAGGGTTGATGTCACATGGGATTGTTATTTGAAAATAGCATAAAATCATTTGCTAGGAAAAAAAGCAAGGGGGTGTCCGTAGACGCATTGAGGCCCAAAATAAAATTTCTCGAAATTGGCATGAGTTTCTCAGATTTGATGATAATAAAACTGAGCTTTTTCTTATCTTGCGGATGAAATGATGAAATTGTAAACCACCAAGCAGGTGATAACTACTAAAGGCCAGAATGTTTTAGTTAAAAATCCAACGTCTGTAGATAACCTATCATCCTGTACCCACGAAGAGGCTGATACGCGGAGTGGTCCAATAAGAAGTATGACTAATATTACTTCATTTTATTAACAATTCACTATTTACTCTGGATCAGCTTCATGCCTCTATCGCAAATTTCCAATATGGTTACAACGAAGTTGGTGACAAATCAGGATCATAAAGAGACACTGTATTTTCAGGAAATGACTATAAATTGAAGCAAAATGCAGCACAAGCAAGACTATTCCTGCATATTTCACAATTTATACCAGATTCTACTACTAATAATTTTACTGGCTATGAAGAATATTATGACTTTCTAATGGAGCTCTCGTGCATTGTTCAGATCATCTTTGCGCCTGTTATCAATCAAAATGCACTGGACACACTTAAATCATTAATCAGTTGTCATTCGACAACATTCAAAGAACTTTTTTAAAGAATATTATTCCTAAGCAACACTATCTAATCCATCTTCCTTCTCTTTTTACTTCATTTGGACCATTAATTAGATCTTCATGTTTTGATTTTGAATCTGCCCACAATTATTTTCAAGATTTAGCAAGGAAGCAGAACTTTAAAAATCTGCCATTGTCTTTGGCGAAGCGTCATCAATTTTTGGAATGCTGCAATTTTGGTGATCTTGTTGAAAGCCAGCAATCACATCCTCTTTTTGCGTCACAACGAAAAATCGGCGTACTTTGTCAAATCCAAGCAGCAAATATAACCCAGTTGAGAAAAGATTTTGACAATAATGGATTATGTCCAGAAATGGACCTGACAGACATTCACTTAGTTAGTTGGATAACAATGCATGGGACAAAGTACAAAAAAGTGGAGCTCTACTGATATAGATATTAGCAAAGATCCCCTTCTGCCTATATTTGGTGAAATATTAAATATTTATCTATTGAAAGACTATTTTCATTTTGAAACAACTGAATTGCATACGTCAGAGCTGTGTTCAAAATTCACTCAATGCCTATGTTTATGTCACGTTTCTGATGCTCGTCGATTTATCTCATATAAAACCTTGGTTAACTATAATGTGCCATCACATCAAAATTTCCAAGTCTAAGATGCGCTACATCTATGTGAACATGATATTGACAGTCTGTTAGACGACTACTTGCATGATCGTTTCCCTCTTGATTTATAGAAATGATGTAATGTTTATATTGATTGGTCATCTATTTACATATATAAATGAAGCAAAGATTAATAAAGTTTTTACTTGAAATCTTAGTTTCGCACTTGTACCACTCTTCAGTCGAAATTATTCTAGAATTATGTAGTTTTATCAAATGTTTCAACTTTGTGTCATATGTATTATACTGAGATTGTACTACTTTTAAGGATTTCATTAGTCAAGTGTAAAATAGCTGACTCATGCGCTAAATCTTAGATATTTTGCGCAGCGCAATTCTTGCTCTTATTATAGGCAACATAGTGAGAATCTCATGCAATACAAGTGCTTGTTAATAAATCCAGTGTTAATTTTAAAACTCATAAATTAATAAATGGTGGGAAATTCAAGTAAAACATCCTGGGAAAATCAACTTGGAGAATGGCTTCTAATCTTTTTTAACGCAAAACTTGAAAAGCGTGGGCAAACCAACTCAGTGAAAAATGCATTCAAATGTTTTCAAGATAAAACTTGGAAAATCATGGGCCAACAAACTCATTGAATATAAGGCTTCTAATTATTTTAAGGCAAAACTTAAGAAGACGTGGGCCAACCAACTCAGTGAAAATCGTTCCAAATAAGGCAAAACTTGAAAATTCGTGGGACAACCAACTCCGTGAAAATTGTTTCCAAATTAGGCAAAAGTTAAAAAGTCAAGTGCCAACCAACTCAGAAAAAATATTTAAGGCAAAACATGAAAAGTCATAGGCCAATCAACTCCGTGAAAATTGTTTCCATTTGAGCCCGAAATTGAAAAGTCGTGAGCCAACCAACTCATTGAAAATTGTCCCCAAATAAGGCAAAACTTGAAAAGTCATGGGCCAATTAACTCAGTGAAATTGCTTCCACTTAAGGCAAAACTTGAAAAGTCATGAGCAAACCAAGTCATTAAAAAAGGCATCCAAAATTTCAAAAGTGATGGCCCAACCAACTCAGTGAAAAATGCTTGTAAATTTTTTTAAAGCAAAACTTGAAAAATGATGGGTCAACAAACTCAGTGAAATTGTTTCCAAATAAGGCAAAACTTAAAAAGTTATGGGCCAACCAACTCAGTGAAAAATGCTTCCAAATATTTTCAAGACAAAACCTAACATGCTGCAGGTTGATCAATCGACATTATTATGGATGTGTACTTTTCACATTAGGAGAAAGCTGAAACAGACAAATATGTTTGATGTGACCATCAAACAGTGGTGTCAATAGTTTTAATGAATAACGTATATACACAGATATCATTTAGCCCTATTGTTATTATAGTAATAATTAAAGCAAATTATAATTAATTCTCAACATAAGTAGATTTGGCTTGGTAAGAATAAGCATACTTAGCTCGAACATTTTTTGTTCTAACTGAGACAAATTACTGTATTTATAATAAGAATCACGGGTAATGTGGATAAGTACGTTTGTACTAGCATCCTTAAATCAAGAATGTATTTGCTTGAAGAGTGCTTAAATATATTTTTCTTCATAAGAATTTCATTTTTTGCGGTGTAATATTTGAGAATCTCTTATCTTCTGTCTTAAACACTGCACTACAGGGTATTATTCAATGTTTAAAAGTGAATTTTCTAATATTACAACTTGGTCATATTATCTTGGACAGATCCAGAAGAAGACGATGAACCATCAGAATTAAAAGCAGACATTGATACCGATATGGACATGTTAGCAGATAACTTGTTTGGTTGTTCATTCGAAGAACTTCTACACATTGACAGAGAATATAACACCAACGACACTAACATAATTAATTGAGATAAACCCCTCGAGACTGTTATACAAGATATTGCTGATGATTATAGCGATAGCGATACTGATAAAGAAGAAGACGAACAACCCTCTGATCCATCGGTAACTTTAACTGAGGCAAAAAGCCATTGCAGTATTTTTATTTTTTTTATTCAATTTTTCAATTTTTATTTGCTTCTTCAACTTTTATATTGTATTATCTATCTCTTCTATATTGTATTATCTATCTACATATATAACATAACATTATATTAAAAATATAATCCATATTTAAATTTTAAATTAAAAAAATTCAGTAAAATTCCTTATAAAAAATTCAATTCAGGTGCTAGCTAATGTGTTAAAAGTTCCCATTACACTAATGGCATTGCCTCTCTGTATTGCAATGCCAATTTTTTGGTACAGGAAACTCTTTGACCGAGGTTCGTTTGTGTGCATTCTTACTTTTGAACCAACAATGTCAATAAATTTTCTGCTGTCTTCTCCAAAAGTTCCTAGGGTTTCTCTGCGATTGGTTGAAAAATGTAGTTGTCACCCAGAGATGAGCATTTCTTCTTTTTCTATTTTCGGCAAGTTGTGCTGCTTCACCAGCTGATGATGATGAGGCATTTTGAATTTGATGTGGCAAATGAATCCAAACAAATCCATACCACCCATACCAGAGATCTCTCCCTAGACCATGGGATTTGAGTCATGCCATCCGGACTCTTGCCAGGCTAGGTGGTTTAAGGGCCGATGGGAAATTTACGGAAGACAATGCTCTGTGCAGGATGTTGTTGACTTCTCATGCCTTGTGAATCTTCCAGCTGATCTTCTGCAGGCAATTCCGTGATGACCATCTCTGTTTACTTTAGTTCCGCATCGACAAATGTGCTCCTCGCATATTTTCAAGCCAAGACGAAGCGAAATTGAAATACGTTCATCATTTGTAAGGAAGAGGCCTAGCGGTGCAGATGGTAATGCATTTAGCCAAGCGTTGGCTTCCTTTTCCTGGGTAACTAGAAAGCGGGCCTTGTCCTCTAATGTTGCTTCACTTGAGTGGAGTGCATTCAGTTGAACGTTTATAAATTCTTTGTCCCAAACTTTTTGCTTCGTAGAGTGTAGTTCTGATAGGTTGGTATCACATGCTTTGTTTGCAGTAAGTAATTGTTTCTTCATAACTTAGTAGTACAGCTTTCAATAGCTGTATGGGTGAGGGAGGAAACCAGTATTGAAGTTCCATTCACTGAAGCAGCAAAAGCGCACGGAGCAATAGATTGTGCTGAGCGAATACCAATACCAACAATGGAGACCGGTAATGTAGCTTGGCACCATGATTTATCATCGAGGTGGATATTTAGAATTTCTTCTAAAGCTTCTTTGCATATCGAGTCATGTGTTAGCTCCTCTGAATTGTAGCATGGACTACATCTTAGAATGTGTAGAGTTCTAGGTGTTGAGAATCAATGCTGGAGTAAAAATAAGGCATGGTGTGCATCCATAACCTTCAAGCGATAACGTCAAATGTATAAAAACTCGATAACTGATCAAAAGAAGAAGAAAAACCAACCAATTCAAAATAGAAATGTAAATGTACTCAGAAAGAACAAGAACATCAACAAATGATGAACATAGCTATATAAAACATCATGAACGTTCAATTAGATATGGACTCATGGAATCAAGCGACAGTCCTGCTAAAACTTGGTGGCATTAGTGTTAGATCAGCACAATGCATCGCACCATCTGCGTTTGACTCGTCGGTAATTGCGACTTCATTCCTGGTAGACTCACTCGTCCATACAGCCCTAAAAAGTAGTTCCATACCAGGCTTTGAAAAAACAGTTACCAACTGGAAAATGAAATCCAACTCGGAACCACCAACATCATCTAAGCAACAAAAAAAGTGGGATATACCTACCCAGAAAACATTTGAAGATATCCTAGCCAACGGAGCGTCAAGAGAACAGCACATTAGCCTCATAGGTGCACAGAGCAACGTATCAGGGACATGGCTTGTCATCCCTCCGTCAGCACCATTGGGATTATTCCTGACGAACCAGCACCATAGAATAGCTGTAGGACTAAGACTAGGAGCTACAGTTTGCGAAAACCACACGTGTAAATGCAGCACTCTTGTGGAGTCAAATGGTCATCGCGGACTGTATAGATAGAGAATTGGGTACGATTCTTATTGTTAATAATCTAGAGGCATGGTACCTAGTTAGTAATTATATATATATATATATGTTGTAGCCTCAAGTGAGATCGACAGGCATTTGTTGGGCGTAAGCCATTGAAATTACATCGTTGAATTGCTGAATATCTTATAGGCCTCATTTATAGATATTCTTTGTATCGACCGTGCTATTATACAGTCCAACAATGGTGTTCCCTTAAGACCACACCTTTACAAGGACAATGATGTAAAAAGACAGCAGGAAGATTTTCTCACCATTCAGAGGTCAATTCGGTCATCCACAAGGCTCTAAATAAAGCTGGAATCCCATCTCTTATGGAGCCACCTGGCCTCCACAGAGAGGATGGAAAGAGATCAGATGGTTTAACGCAAATCCCATGGAAAAAAGGAAGATGTCTTACCTGGGATTTTACATGTGTCGATTCCTACGCAGCAGCAAACATCACCCATTCAACGAAAACAGCCGGTGAAGCAGTTAACGTCGCTGAGAAAATAAGGAGAAAAAGTATCAATGCCTTGGTATGGAGTGCACCTTCCAGCAAATAGCCGCTGAAACCACAGGATGTTTTGGAGATAAAGGTTAATCTTTCACAAACTAAGTTGGAAAGCTCTTGATCAAAGCTACAGGGGGAAAAGATCAAGGGCATTTCTTTGGCAAAGACTGCCCATCGCAGTCCAAAGAGGAAATGCAATCAGTGTTTTAGGGATATTTCCAGACAAAAGTATTTTTCAATTATCATATCTTTTTAATGTATATATTGGTCCTAAGTTAGTTTTTTCAATTGTGTAAATTGTTTATATATAATGTATATAATGCTATCTTAAGAAGGTATGTTTTTAATTACTATCAAATTATTTTATCTATTCAAGTTATATGGAAGAAAAATTTTTAACCTAAAAATAAAAAAAATTACCAAGAGGTTAGTGGAGAATCGGTATTGGATGAGATGCCTATGCCAGAGCTGCAACTGTTAAAACGGAGGATGGCGAGATGAATCAACAAATAATCAGATTGTGTATACTGGAGGGGAATAAACAGTGTTGATCGTCTAGGTAGTAAAAATTAGTAAATTGTACCAGCGTTTGACGATGAGGGGGAGTATGTTCCCGCAAAAACTGTTCTGTTTATATTTGTATTTGTTTTAATCGTAATTGCACTTCATCATGGGGAAATATTACACAAGCAAACTTGGTGGAGCTGCCAAAGCTTTCGAAAAAGAAGAACCTTGATGCTGCTTTAGCTGTGAAGAAACAAAAACATCTTCAAGAGAACATATGGTCAGACAAGGACATTGCTCGGTTAAGAGCGCAGTTCAATCTGGTACCTCGATGATGGCACGTTGGCCAGCCCACTCGATATTGTCATGAAAGATATAGAAACAATCACAAAGACTGGGAGAAATATTGGTTTGGAATTAAATTGCTTGAAAAGCAAAATGCAAATCCTCTTGTTTCACCCCAAAAGGACCTTTGGAAAACTTCCAGATAGTCAATAAGGAACACTTATCTCTTTTTGGAACCCCAATAGGAAGCATGGCAAAGGAAGCAATTCTAACGGAAAAAAACAGAAAGCTAGAAACAATGTGCTCACGCTTGTCTTCAATCCAGCCTCGTCATGCACTCTTGCTTCTCAGATATGCCTTTGCTATCCCAAAAATGCTTCATCTTTTACGGAGCTCACCCTGCCACAACCATCCAATCTTCTTCAAGTAATAATAATATAATCTTCTTTGTGTAAGTTATTGAACATTCAACTAGATAATTCAGACTATATACAAACATCACTGCCTGTTGCCTCAGGTGGTCTAGGAATTCTCTCTGCCGTGAACCTCTTTGCTTCAGTTTGTTTCTCCTCTGTCATTGGCACTTCTGCCCGGGTCAAAACATTCTCTCTACAACATCTACATGTTGTACTGTACCAGATTTTGAGGGTGGCATCGCCTTCTGAAAGAGTATGGCAGCCGTCACGTTTCCTGCTTATTCTCCAAAGCAGAGCGAAAGGGATGGAGCTGTAATAGCCAGAAGAGTGCAACAAATACAGGCGGCATCAGACTTCCCGGAAGAGAAAGCCTGCATATTAGCTACCAACAACAAAGATTCCAGCATGTGGCTAGAAGCAATTCCATCACCTGCTCTCGGCCTAATGCTCGACAGCTCTCAATTGAGAATTGCAATCGCTTTGATATTGGAATCGAATCTTTGCCTGCCCTATACTTGCATCTGTTGGTAATCAAGTCAACTCAAAGGGTCATCATGGTTGACCTCGCAGGAGATCCGCAGGGTGGTCTCCAAGACATGACGAAGCAAATGAGATTATCCATCGTGCTCTTAGTTCCGCCCACGTCCCATTATCGTTAGAACAACTCGGTTTATGCAGAGACGATGGCAAAAGAGCGGACGGTATAACTCAAATATCATGGAAAGAAGGATTACATGCTGTGGGATTTCACATGTGTTGATACTCTAGCTCCAAGTCACATCAGAGCAACGAAAGAGAAAGCAGGAGCAGCCGCAGACGACGCCGAAAGGAAAAAGTTGGAAAAGTATGCAATATTATCTAACTCTTACATAGTGCAACTCCTCTCAATAGAGACAATGGGGTCTTTCGGGGAAGAAGCCACAATTTTATCAACGACTTTGGAAAAATATTCATCAATCAGCAGAACCTAAATCAAAACCTTTTTTGAAACAAAAAATAAGTATGGCAATCCAAAGAGGCAATGCCATGTCTATATATTGGGTACATTGCCAAAAAATATAGAACTATACCAAATTTTTAATGTCGTATAACAGTTTTACTAGGCCTGTACTAATTTATTCATTTGTAGGCCTATGCTAATGTTATCTATTCCTTTTTAATGATTATTTTACCTTGCACTTTATATTGTTTAATAAAAAATACCTCATCAAAATTTAAAACATAAAAAACAATTGTTTATGTGATGAATTTTTCACCACATTGACTTGCTCATCTTGATTTACAATATCACTATATAATACACAAAGTCAGTCCATTGTTCACTGAGCAGTACTGATGACAGCTAACGGCAAGAAACAGTACTTGTCTGCTGCTATATTTAACAAATGGAAAACGGTGCCCAGATTTATGTACTCTGATACGAATACGCTGATGCACGAATACGAATATGTAATGAGACATGAAAGATGCTTAAGAAATCACAAGCCACCAGGCATAACAGTATTTATATATAAGATTCAGAGAAAAAATAAAGCAGTATTTAATTATTTGTACACATAATCATATGCGTTTATACTTTTAAGGCAACGAAACGCTGAAATTTATCATAATGTAACATGCCGCTTCATGTTTATCAACAAAACAAAACTTCTGTAAAATTACGAAGGATAAATTAAACAAGGGAGTTTTATAGGCTATGTTTAATTTATGATTTGGTTTAACAACTTAATTGTGTTTTCTTGTTGCTAATTTGAAATTGAAAAGTATTTTTAAACGCTCTATCAAATGAAGCTTCATATGAACATCATCTTGTTTCTGTTGCCATTTTGTTGCATTTTGGGGCTTCAAGCCAATAGCTGTGATTTTACAATTTTATATAGCCTAACACATACATCCATCACAATCCGTGATTTTATAAATATCTATATATATATATTGTACCTGTTCGGCTTCCAATCACTTTAACACTATCTAAGGCGACAGAGAATGAACGTTGGGTGCCAATCGGAGTATACGTTGTTACAAGCAATCCTGCATTGCGTTTAAGTAGAACCAAACCACTAACTGATCTGTAAAAAACCAGTCGACATTAGAACGAATTCAATCAAATACACATTACTACACAATCATGAATTCACTTTCTTATTTTAGTCCACTTGTATGAAATGTAATTTCTAATGATATAAAAATGATCCCTTCAAGCTAGGGGCCTAATATGGATCTCTTTTTTTTAAGGGTTGTCGCACAGCCTAAATGGCCAATCCTTTGTGCGCCCTGTATCTATTTGACCAAATCCTTATCCAGACAAATGCTAGCATAAACTTATCCTTAGAAGGCTAGAGTAGCTTATTGATTTAGAATTTTACTATAGGGAAGAGAGTATTGCACAAATGATATAATATAGGGTCATCTCTTTTTGCCTTTGTTAGCATTGACTAACCTCCAAGCGTATAGAAACCCAGTTGCAGCTAAAACACATCCACCTCCGACTGATAAACTGGCAAGACCAGCACGCAGCTATTTTCAATAAAAAATGTAGCATTACTTTTATTATAATTAATAGGATAGGTCACTGTGAGAATATACATCGTTAATTTCAGGGTAGTGAATTCTCAACAAGTCAAAATAGAAAGGAAGCAATTAGATTGGTTTACGAAGTGGTTATTACCCAACATGATATTTAATTTTTGCAATTTTGGCTAAATTGCAACATTACAACAAAATTGGGTTTGACGAAAAATCTAGATATCATTGTTAACGCATGCTACGACGAATTTGAGAAAATTGGAATAAATGGTACACCGTAAGAATGCTTTTTTCTTCTTCATTGTTCGTGTAGGTTATAACCCACACATCAAACAATAGTCATGTTGTAAACAATAGTCATGTTGGATAGTTACAGAGAGGAGGGAAATTGGCTTCTGACAAGGGTCCAAGAAAAGTGTAACTTCCATAATCTCAAGTTTTTCCTAAATTTTCTTCCAAATTTTACCCTCAAAATGTAACAAAAATATCAATAAATAAATATCTTCATTAAAACAATAGGCCTATCCAAATTTCAGTGGATTCCAAGAGACAACAACTGGGACAGAAATGCTTACATTCTGCTGCATAAACCATCCTCAAAATAAATTTAAAATTGCAGAATTAATATTCAGTAAAAGTTTCTTTGAAAAACATTTCGAGATAAAGGATAGCGACAAAAAATAAACAGACTTAGGTTTAAACAACTACGGCAACAATTGAAAACTCTGAGTGTTGAAGTCGGACAGAGCTTTCGACCAGTTTTTAAATCTAGAAAAATAATTGACGATGTTCGTGTGTGTGAACTGAGGCCAGCTTTACTGTCTCGTCAATGCGTTGTTAGGCTAACCTATTCCAGTGTGACTCGTGCGATGCGAGTTATGTCGGCTTTACTCGCCAGCATCTACATCAACGTATTGACGAACATAGCGGGTCGGCAGTCGGTTTACACTTACAAACTCACAACAAAAATGTCAAAAATTCAGGACATCTTTTTTCTGTACTGAGGAAGTGCATCAATAAGTTTGATTGTTTAATTCATAAAATGCTATCAATCAAAGAGCTAAGTCCGACCCTCAACACTCAGAAGGATTCCGTCCAGTCTAGGCTATTTGTATAACTCTACCTAAGTAAATAATATATTATCTTTGTTGTATTGTTTTCTACCCAATTTTATAATCACGTAAATATTTACTATAAATACTTTGTAATTTTATATGTTATTCCTTTTAACCTGAAGATGCAATTAAGCTATTGCGAAACGTTGTTTAAACCTAAGTCTGTTTATTTTTTGTCGTTATCCTTTATCTAGAATTACTATTGCATTGTTTATTTTCAATACTGAAATGTTGAAATTGATAACGCTAAATCCTACTAAAATTGTTTTACAAAAATTACAACCTTCTGAATTTTGGTCAATTTAGATCAGACTTGCAGGATCTCAGATCCCAGGATCCCGATTTGTCTTGTAAATTGCTCCCGGTAGTCAAATCAATCAAGTTATTTATAGATCTCATTAGGAAGATTAGCTCAGATGGCAGAGCAATCGAACTTCAGACTGGATCATATATGATCGACTGTGGTTCAAATCCCCCTAAGGTCAACTCAGCCTTGACTTCATCTGAAACATCAAATGAGTACCATCTGAGGATGGCGGATGGAATGGTCCAGAGGGAATTGCATTGTGAGTAGCTGCGGCGCATCGTTGCACATTGACAATTGAGACCTATCTGCCATGAAATCTGTTGAAATTGATCTGCAGTGTCGTGGCTGAGATCACTAAAGAGCGTTTAAAATCATTGCTCTTAGCGAAAAGAGCCACTCCTCTAGAAATAGAGGAGTGGTACGGGTGCCTTCGGTAGGACGACACCATCTACATTACTATACATCTCATACCTTCCAAGAAGCAAGCTTTTTGTCATTGTTGATGGAATCTGAAGATCTGCAAGTAAGAATACAAAAATAAAAATTTAAATCTACAAATAAAGCAATTATATTTATAGATTTTTAGCCGATAGTTGGATTCTATTCAACAACGGAAAGTCAGTGTCTAAACTTTTTTTCAGATTAAAATATAGGCATATCCCATGAAAGGTCAAGGGTATACAAAATATACTTGCACCTGCAAGCAATATTTTTCCTTTGAAAGGGCTTGCAAACTGTTAAAGAGTGACCGATGTAAGAAAGGACATCATTTTAGTAAAGATAAAATTGATTAGGGCCCATAGGCTGCAGGGTTATGGTTCATAAATTTGGCTAACCTCAGTGGTAATTCTGTTTTCTTTCCTGGCAGTACATTCCACGAGGAACGCAGCTCTGTAAAAATGAAATGACCTAAATATGTCCAGAAGAACACTTGGCTGATACATGTGATACCAATAACACGGAAAAATGTTGGTCTTGAGTATCTGTACAAGACAATATCTTTGGTGTAGCTATGATACATAAGCCTCTGAATATTATGTAGTTGAGCCTAAATGAAAATATCCACAAGGAAAAATAAATACATTATGATGCAAGTTGAAATATTCCGTTATGATTTTGTAGCTATTTCGCAGTATTCCTTTGCTAGGCTAGACTTCCTCTTTTGGCATAGGTCAAAAACAAAATTTTGGTTCTGCACAACCAGACTAACCAGCTGTTTTGGTGTAATGGCAGTCTTCAGAGTACGGCATAGCCACCCCCAAGATAATATTTCAAGCATCTTGATCCGTCCGCGATAATTTCTTATGGAAACCCTATTACTACTGTTTCTCTGAAGAATATTATTTTTCGTCCGCAGAGAAGTCTGAAATCTATCGAAAGATGCCTCCGCCAAAATATTTTGTGGCCACTCCTCGAGATCTTGCCTGAAAGCCCCCTTCTCTGCAAACTGGGTGTAATGGCCATTCTCCCATCATGCAAAGGTTATAGGCTAGGTAGAAGTAATATATGGGTCTACCGTTACTGCAATGGCTTGATATTGTATCTACGTCAATGTATTTAATCGTCTTCCATTTATCATTTCCTGTAAATCTAGTTTTCCTGACTTTGATGCATCCATTTTCTGTTTTAAATTTACAATTTTTGTTTTGACCCTTCTAGACCTAGGCCTACCTATGCCACTTAGCATCTCTCAATAGATAAGTAAATTTTGCTAACGAGATCCGATCTGCAGAGCATGGCAGCTGTGCCCCAGAGATAAAAATTTTTCTCGTGATTGCTGCTACTGAAGCTGCAGTTTTCATATAATAATGGCAGGTTAAAATTGTTATGTTGTTATTTTCTTTTTACAATTTCTGCCTTAAATGATGGCCTTTGGCGTCCCTGAAGTAAAATTTAATCAGTTGCCGCCCCCACTTCTCACTTTTTTTGGAGCTGCCTCCCTGAGATCTCATCAAGATTGCCATTATTTGCAGACTGGTACGAGATGACGTGAACCATCTATTCTATTGTATTCTACATGTATGTAGAATGTACCACGTAAATTTCGCAGGCGCTTTAACAAATGTTTGCCTTCTCAGCGGGCAGAAAATCAATATTCTATAGAAATTAGTAGTAACAAGGCTTTCGTAAAAAAATTTCCAAGCGGCTCGAGATGCTGAAAATTTTATATCGGGAGTATCTCTGCAGTACTCTGCAAACTGCCAATTTGAATCTGGAACGTTGTCATCCTGAGTCCTGACCCAGTCTGCAAATAATCTATCATTCCAGCAAAACATTTACAGAAAATGACAAAAAAATCATTTCTTACTGCTGGTTTTCAATAAAAGCTGCAGCTTCAGAGGCGGTAATCACAAGAAAATTGTTCATTTTGGGGATGCAGCTGCCTCGCTTAGCTAAGCTTGCTTTGACGACTGGCACTACAGAGTATGAAGTCTACGAAGCTTATTGCCGAGATCTCGAGGGCAGCACCATAGTGGAATCCATGTATGTTACGCCGGATATGTTACGCCAATTTGGTTTTTTTGGCGTGGAAATTTAAGAAACTTCTATAGTTTTCAACTAAATTTGGGCTTCTTGGCGTATCCTTGGATACTGACTTGGCGTGGCGTAATTTTGGCGTAAATATCTGGCGTTCCAAATTCAAGGATTCCACTATGGAATGAGGGCAGCACAGGAGCGTTTGCTGAATTTTGACCGTAAGAATCAGAATCTCGGAGACGGATCTGCCATACTGTCCATGGAGATGGTAGGCAGGACGCAGAAATTTCCTTACCTTTTTCAATATAGGCCTAAATGGCGATATGGAAAAGCCACATCCACGTAATTTGTCAAGATTGGAGAGGATATTCATATCTATTTTGCCTTTTATTGTCCTGCTGATTGGTGAAACTACAAACTTTCCGTGGTCTCAGTTCGAGGAGTAAATACTGTCTCAAATTCGAATATAAAAGTCAAAGTTCTCAGACTCAGACTGCTAGACTCTCCCATTGGGAGACTCCCAATAGAAATATAGAATTGGTTCTCCCAATTTTCACGCCATCTTCCATCGGCTAGCATATTGTCCCAGTCTCTTTCTAATATGGTGAAAGGTCATATTTCAGATATTTCACTGTTTTCACATACTTCTGCAAATCACTTTTTATGACCACAATTGACAACTTTCCACACAACTTCTAAACTTACGCTCGTGCGTTCCTTCTGGCAATTGTGTTTCATCAGTTGCAATGAGGAGTTTCAATCATGAATGAGCAACCCTTGATAGAATCAAGCAGTTTAGTGACTCATAACCGTGACAAGGAAGTAGTTGAAGAGTTTTGTGAATTATTTGAGCAGTCAAAAGGTTTATTCGATGGACTAAGGTAAGCGACAAGCCCCTAGGCTAGCTAGGCCTATAGGCCTATATCTCTCACCCAAACTCATATGTACTGTCTTGTTAGCCTACCTGATAATGAACTGTGCCCCAAAAGTTTGTGAAATCACATGCTGATATCATTGTAATTCATTTATAACAACAGACTGCTAACAATGAACATAAAGTATAAGTACATTGACCTGAAAATCAAAATTCCCTAATTTCAATTACCCCCACTGCCCCTAAGGCCAACGAAAGTTGATTTATAGTTTCTCGTCAACTTTTTTTGAAAATTTGGGGAGGTTTTTTTTTCATTTTTCATTATTCATTATTATTTTTTATACAAAATGAAAATTCGCCTGTACCTACTAATTAATTTTTCAAGCGGATATTTTGCGCTTTGCAATGCGGAAAAGAAGAAACCATCAAGATGATCAACCAGGAAGAACAGCAACATTAAATTTAACTAAAAATGGAGTGAAACATGTCTGTAATGTACATATTATTTATTGTCTATTTTAATACAGGTGATCTTTCATCAATTGATTATCGACTATCATTTTCTTTTTGACCTTTCTTTTTCCGCTGCAATACAATCAGTGCACTGAGGATAAAACTGATCATTGGAATCACAGGATTCAAGGTTCTCTGTGGTTGAACATTGAATGCAAATATCATCATATCCACATGCGTAATAGAGCTTCTCCACAGGTGCAGTGCACATGTTGTTGCGAACATACAGCTGTGGATAAGCCTCAGGTAGGGCAAGACCATCTGGAAAAAAAGATTAAAAAGTATTACAAAACTCCTCAATGTAGGCTATCTTCGCAAATCAGAAAGAGACGAATACAGAAATAGGAAATTTTGATTATCACAAGAAATTTGATGCTGCAAGTCTTACCTAGTGTTGTACCACAAGTGTACTCCACATCCTCTATAATGGCCTCCACAACCTTTTTCTGCGCTGGTTTATACTTGAATTTGCTGTATAACAGCCTCCATTGATCGCACTCGGCACACTGCATCATCATGTCAATGTTTTTCACATGCTGTTTACTGGCAGAGAATGGTAATGAGCCAGTTTTTCGCACTGGAATGTTGGATGGCCGATACTGCTCAGTTGTTGGTAAATGGTATACTTCATCAAATGACTTATAATGGCCATCTGCACCAGGAACAGGATCTTGACTATCTTGACAATTCTTGACTATCCATTCTCAATGGTCTTGAAATTGAGACAAAAATTGGAATAAATGCTACCAAAAGTTTTGGTTTATCAGATAGCAAAGCATTCAATTTATACCAAATCAATTGTAGTTACATGCTATGAGTCACATTATACTTACTTGCATATTTCGCATTCCGGCATTCCACATTTCTTTATTTGAAAAGAATAATGCCTAATTTGACAACAATGGTCAATAAATTCTTTTAATTTTGATTTGTCTTTTACATCTTTTTTGGTGGTATCTGTTCGCTGAAATATAATTGATCATACATTACAAGGTTGTTGATTGTTTAATTTTAGTTTGGTTCAAGTATTTTAAGCAAAATACCTGTAAAGTGTCATCAACACTCTTGAGAAGTGTCCACAAATCACTAATTTCAGTCTCCATGGCTGGCTGAAATACTTCGAAATTTCTACCTTTCAGCTGTAGACGCTCTATCATACCACTGAGCATCTCTCTACATGGTCTAAGAGTTTCCTTGTGGGATGCTGTCAAGTTATCATAATCAATGGCTGATCGAAGCTTTGCCAAATTGTTGCAATTTTCTGAAATTAGATTGTTGACAAATGGCTTATTACTTCCCGGTACAATCAACAATATTTTATACAACTAACCAAATGAAAAACTACATACCAACTGCTTCTTCATATCGTTCCCACTGCTTGGAACGCATCATCCCTACACATTGTAAGCCTAAATTTACAATACTCATTATCCTCTCAACTGGATTTGCCCAAGAGGGATTTGGTGCTGTCCTTGCAGCAATTAATACGTCAAGGTCTAAATCTAGAAAAATTGCTATCAGCGATAACTGGACGCTTAGATATGTCAGTCGGTGATCAGGGCCTCCATCAGTGTATAAGAGCAATATTGGCTTTGCTCCTGCAAAGTAATAAATTAGTCTTATTAAATATTATATTAATTCAAAATAATTATGTCAAACATACTGTATGAGTTTCAGTTATCTCATAGAAACATGTAGGCATATACTTGAAGGTTGTGTTGCAATTTGATATTCTATTTACTGTTTGAACAGTAATCAATACGTAATGGAAAATGAAAATCAAATTAAAATACCTTCAACTTGACTTTTGAGCATTTTATCCAACTCTGTTGCATGCCTTAAGGGACTTAAAGCTTGAAGCACAGCATCTTTTAGACCAACATATACTTGGCCTGTGTAAAAACTAGCATCGATCGACTCTGTGATTGTAATCTAAATCTAAATATAATTAAATGAAATTATTTGCTAAGCAGGATACTTAACCTCTGTGAAAAGCAATGTATGAGTACATGGACAGTTTATGAACAATTCATGAATATTGAATGGCTTATTTTTCATGAACTATTGAAATACTTAGTTCATGAATTCATAGAAAAATGGTCCATTTCATGTTTATGAACTTTATCAACTGCATTTCACAGGTATAAGTAAATTGTATTCTTCATCACATCAACTAATAAGATATCTCTATTGGTGATTTACATAGTTTTTCTGTTGTCTAAATTACGGGTAGAATATATTGAAAAAGTTCTGAGTTCTGAGTCAATTTACCTTCAACATAACACTTGGGATCAGAGATAACCGTGTGAAATCATGATCACCAACAGCCATGGTTTCGTCTCCACTGACTATCACTTTTTTTCCTCTCTCTGCTGCAGCCACAGGAAAACTAGGCTCACCCACTTTTGTTTGTGCTTGTCATCCAAGCACAGTAACTCGGCATTATTTCGATGTTTTATCGCATACTCTCGCATGTACCTCCAAATGGTTGCACAGTAATGAGCATCTGGATGGGCTTTCCGAAACTGGCGCTTCTGCACCATCATTTTAATATTCATCTTACATTTGTAGCATTTGGCTGCCTTTGTGTTTGGATGTCTTGGATGGAACTGCCATTTCAGCCATTGAATTGAGGGGATTGGTGTCCCTTCTGGTACCGTTTTTATTACTTGGTCTCTAAAATCTCGAAAGGACATCGCTTTTGCAAGATATACTAAGTCAGTATGCCTGCGCTCCTGTACTGCAGTCTTATCATTTAGATAAGAATCAACTTCCTTAAAAAACACCTCATATTTGTTGCTTTCGCTGCCATTAAATTCACGTAAATCTAGTACAATATCATCATCCTCTGAGAGTACAGCAATTTTTACTCTGGCATCAATTTCGGACTGATTGAGGTTTGCTGATGATGAACAGTCTCCTGTCAGTTCAGAAAACAGTTCTCTCAAAATTGAATTTGGAGCGCCACCAAACTTCCCAAATGTTTCTATAAACTCTCTCCTTGCCAATCTGGTTTGATATTGGGGAATCTCCTTCTCAACACTTCTTATGATATCCATATTTTTGTTCATCAACTCTTCTGTTGAGCAATGGTCAGGAATTTTCCAGATGAAATATAAGTTTCCTATATTACCACCAGCGCTATACAAATATAAAATTACTGAACAATCCGTAGAAAGTCCAGATTTCAATAGGTTAATATAAAAATATCGCTTTCTACGGTCGGGGGGACAAAAATCACCAACTGATATTGGGGAATAAAAGTCTGCACTCTCAACTTTACTTCGTAAGGAGTGCAGACCTTTATCTATAGACGCCTTTTTACTCAATATTTTCACAGATTGTGAAGATGACAATGTCCTGGCAGGGTTCGGACTATTGTGTAAGGCTTTCATCTCTTCATTTTTCTGGTCCAGGTAGCTGGCGTAGGTGGACAATATACTAGCCAGCACCATGATTGCATCCTAAAAATTAAAAAAATTAAAATCTTATTTTATAGTGTAATTTTATTTTCACTGTGGCCAGAGAAATAGGTCCATATAATTAGAAGTTTAGTAGAATTGAGACATTTGATATTTGTACAAATTAATGCTAAATATAGCCATACCTTCAACTCTTTCCATATTTTCTCTTCAATCCAAACTGTACTCAACAATTCTTGAAGAGTATAAACATGTGCCTTCAAAACGTCTGATTTGAGGTAATCAATGGAACGCTTGCGGTGTTTATGCGTTTGTGGTCTATTAAAACCAGAAAGTGGCTTGAAAATGTCGGGGATCTGCTTGGAACGACTTGACAATGTCAAATGATGACCATCCACATACCATAAAATTTTCCACAGTTTCGGAATAAACGAATAATGTCGCACATGGTCCCAGCCAAGGCCTTTCCCTTTCAAAATGCTCAGCAGAGCATTGTTACATTTATCCTGCTGGTTTCTCGGATTTACTGGATCAGGTAAAGGTATAGAGTTTGATAACTGGGACAAATTTCTTTGAGCTGCCATCATCACAGCAAATGAATTGACAGGTGCTGCCCAAATATTATGTCCACTTTTCTCACAAATGCAATCTTCGGGGTGCTCTAGCCTTACAACAATTTTTACAAAATTTCCAAACATTTGGCAGGCCTTTCTTGCTTCCAAAGTTGAAGTACACTCCATCAAATCAATGATTTGAATGCTCTTGCCAACAAAAACCTTTTCTAAATGTACATATTCTGCTATCATGTCCATGTGAGAGTGTAAAATTGCAGAACAGTTAAAGTTCTTACCCAACCACACAGAAATAACGCCTACACCATCTATCATACCAGCCTAATGAAGAGAAGAGAAAGAGCCCAGCCTACCAGTTTATAAAATAATGAATTAAATGTAAGAGAATCATCCAAATCTCCTATGTCAACAATTTTCCATTTAACTAAATATTTATGATCATGTAAAATTGCCAATGAAAACATTGTAAACAAGAAGGGTAAACTTTTTAACTTTATCAAAAGGCTACATATGCATAAAGTATTGCAAAAATATTTCCTATCGCACGTGTTTTTGTGTTTCATTTCGTATCCATAACAACTCATTTAATCGAGGCACGCTCACATTGAAACGAGATACAAAAGCAAGATGGTCATGAATATCAATACAACAAGAATTTATTTCATTTAAACATGAACATAGTCTACTAAGAAGGTATTTACTGGCAAATAAACATGTCAAAGTAAATGTTGTAACGCTCTAACTGTTTCATCTTTGCTTATATGTCCTATTTTAACATTAATAATGAAATAATTGCAAATAATGAAATTTTTGACTCGGGCGCTGACGAGAAACTATCAATCAAATTTCATTGGCCTAATCCCAGTTGCTAGTTTTAAGCGTTTCATAAAATTATAAAATGATTGAAATAGTTTCATTTCTAGAGCCAAATAAGAGTGATTGTTTGGGGAGACCGGGGAGACTTGGACCTAGGGAGACATGGGACAAAAGCGTTCCTGATTACCCATGTAAATTATCTTCTAATATGTTGTATATCACTTCATTTCATGTTGTTTCCCTAAATTTCAATAAGCAACAATAACTAATTGTCAAAAATTTAGTGTACTAGCTTTTGATGACCGTCATACGTTTTGCGGTTCCTCTTTTGATTCAATTAATTTTAGAATAAGTGTTCAATTGCCATTTTGAATGGTGCCATTTCAATGGATTCACTTTGATGAATATTTTGATATAAATTTTTTGAATACATTCCTGTTGATGAGGAGTGCCACCTCATTTTTTGCTGGGAAGCCAAACGGGGAGACATGGAACAGCGCGTTTTAGCATAGACGACGAATGGGAAACTAATCGCATTTGGTGGAGATATGAGTTTGTTTTCATTTATATGCCCTATATTTGACTTTTTTACTTTGTGGAGATAAAGTTGCTAAATCAATTACAATTAGACTGATGACAGGTGCGTCAAAAATAATATTCTTTATTAATGCTAAAATTACTTTTTGCTAGCTCAATTTTGATCAAATGAACTCCCTAAGTCAAAGCAACAGCCGTAGTGTCTGGTACTGGAAAGTTTATTTGTCAGTTATTTAATGAAATTTTAATAAAATATGCATGATCCATGTCACCCCACCGTGTCCCAAGTCTCCCCACTAAAATGGTCGGTCTTCTGCACTAAATCTTTGAAAAATTGCTACATTTATGTAATTGATATTCTTACCCTTTTGAATTGAGCATGTTGGCTAATTAATGACATAAAATTTGTTACATTTGCTCAACCACAATAATTTTAATAATTAAAAATGTGAAAACTGGTCCAAGTCCCCCTGGTCTCCCCTACAATGATGGTTTAAATGTCAAAACGTAGTAAGGTACAATAATTAATTAAGTAAAATGTAATGAAATGGTTCAATAAACAAATCCAAGGTAGACAATGGATTGTGAGCAAGGCTGTTGTAAATTTCCAGTTGAAAGTTCCTAGATCACTAGAAGTTATTTTAAAGTCTACAGTTGGTGTCAAACAATTAATTAAGCAGGTCAACTTGAGACCCAATTTCATTGTAAAAAGCCCATCTCTTGATAAGAGCCTAATCAACAGAAAATCAGAAAATAATTCCATAAATTTGTGGAAATAATATCGCCGTGCTGCGATACAACCATGTGCATATAATAATCGAACTGGACGATGTTAACAGAGCGTGTAATATAGATAGCATCATAAATGGACTATCCCTGAAGGCATTTCAGTAGTAGGCCTATTTTGTACAGATGCAACTTTAAATTATTGAATATGACAAAAATCAGGGCAACAACAACCAGTGTGTACAATGAGGACAACCACAATAACAATGTACAAGTGCATGTGATGTGATAGCAGAAAAGTATAAGAGTATAGCATAAAAGTTCAAGCTTAAAATACTCATATATAATAATATATTTGCTTCAACTGGAATAAAAACTGCATCGCAATGCTGAGAATTGTATCTCTTCAGACTTATAGGCCTATCTTATACTATTACCAAGGCATTAATGTAGACCTACCTTTCAGATGGCCAGACTGCACAATTTTTAGGCTATATAAATACACATGAATGAGTTTGCAATAATGTAGCCTAAATATCCTATGGTTCAAAGAGTGAAACTTTTGAGGATGAACTGGTTAATGGATGCCAGTACATAGTTTATTAATGAGCTCAAAAGCATGCTTGCCAATTTTTATCCTATTTGGGTGCCACAAGTCAAATTTGCATCACAGGCATGAGAGAGTTCCTCCAATCGGCAGATTCCCTCTTTTTCTGTTAGCTCAGAAGTGAAGATAACATTGTTCTAGCAATGGGTTTAAGGAGGTTTTCAAGGCTTTTCCTACCTTTTGACTGAAATCTACTCGCATGCATGCATCATAACGCTATGTGTTAACTGTTATCTTTTCCCAAACTATGCAATCTGTATTACATTTGGCGTGGAGGAAACATTTATCTGTAGACAAATCATTGCTTTTATATTAGCTTATTGATGTTATCCAAAGTCCTGCATCCTTGACCCAATACCTGCTTCAGTGCTTAAATGTGCAATGTCCCTGCTTGCTATAATTGCCAACATCGTAAATCTATCTCTAACATTATCACATGTCCCTGAATCGATCAAGATTGATGCACTCTTGCCTGCTCTAAAAACACAGTCATTTGACTTCGAGAAGTTCTCCAATTTCAGACCAATCTCAAACTTGACATTTATTTCTAAATGCATTGAAAAGACTGTTGCATTTCAGATGAAAGAATTTCTACACTCCAGCAACTTAAATGAACTGTTTCAATCTGCTTACAAGGAATTTCATAGTACTGAAACTGCGCTTCTCCGTGTTCAGAATGATATATTATGTGCTGTTGGTAGTCATGGGTCTGCTATTTTACTACTGTTAGATCTCTCTGCTCCATTTGATACAGTGGATCATGACATACTATTATCAAGACTTTCGTCTCGTTTTGGACATTGCAATGGCTCAAATCATATCTTACAGATAGAAAGAAATTTGTCAATGACTGTAAATCCTCATTGAAGTATCTTGACTGTGGAGCTCCTCAAGGGTCAATTCTGGGGCCACTTTTATACCTTTTAGTCTAAATACATCACCCATAGATCATTTTAAGATCACATAATGTGCCGTTTTATCTTTATGCTGATGACATACAAATTTTTATAACTTTTGAGACCACTACAGACGGTGATCTTCAGTCTGCTATCTCAAAAATTGAAGCTTGTGTTGCTGAAATTGATCTATGGATGTCTGCCAACAAATTAAAGCTCAACAGGGATAAACTGAACTATTAATTATCAGTTCCCGCTTTCGTAATACCTCAAGCAATATTTCTGTGAAAATTGGCGATGAATGTGTCTATCCGTCAATCTCTGCTCGTAACATTGGTGTCATCTTTGATAAACATTTAACAATGACAGAGCACATTAACAAAGTTTGTTTGTCATCATTTTTTCATCTCTATAAAATTTTTAAAATAAGAATGTACCTTGACTTGAACACCACGAAGACATTAATACATACATTTGTTACCTCAAAATTAGATCAATGCAATTCGTTATATCTTTGCATTGCTAAACTATTAATCAAGAAACTGCAATATGTGCAAAATGCAGCTGCATGGCTTGGTACATGTACTCGCAAATATGATCTTATTTCACCAATTTTATTTGAACTTCACTGGCTTCCTGTCTGTCAAAGAATTGAGTTTAAAATATTATTGCTTGCTTTCAAATCTCTTCATGGCCTAGCCCCTTTATATCTGAAAGAATTGTTAGAGGTTTATAATCCTCCAAGACTTCTTAGTTCGTATCAGTAAGTTTCTACTTATTAATTTGTAATAAAAATAAACGATAAAATAGACGTTGATTGAGCTTTCGACATTGCTTATGTTTTCTTCAGAAATATATTTTTTGAAAGAAAAATTATTTAAAATACATGGGTTTAAAAGTGTTAAGTTATACAATGTGCTAGAAGCAGGATGCGTTAATAACAATAGAATATTATAGACAAAGGCAAGAACAATAGCTTTTCAATATCCTGTTGGGAAAAGCCGAGATTTGATTGAGTCAGACTGAGTGTTGAGGTTTGGCTTGATTCGCCTGATTGCAAGCATTTCATGAATTAGGCAGTCAAATTTGTCTTTGCATTTTTTCAAAATTTTAAAGTTGTTTTAAGAAACAGATTTTCCGTGTTGTTGATTTACATGTGCGTAAACAGCAGACCCTGTTCTCTTGTGCTCGTCAATGTGTTGATGCAATTGTCGGCAGGTATATCCGACATAATTCGCTTCATACGAATCACACTGGAAACTATATATCAATATATAAACTATCTCGTCAATGTGTTGTATATAGTTTCCAGTGTGATTCGTGTGAAGCGAATTATGTCGGATATACCTGCCGACACTTGCATCAACGCATTGACGAGCACAAGAGAAAAGGGTCTGCTGTTTACGCACATGTAAATCAAAAACACGGAAAATCTGTTTCTGAAAACAACTTTAAAATTTTGAAAAAATGCAAAGACAAATTTGACTGCCTAATTCATGAAATGCTTGCAATCAGGCGAATCAAGCCAAACCTCAACACTCTGTCTGACTCAATCAAATCTCTGCTTTTCCCAACTGGATATTGAAAAGCTGTTGTTCTTGCCTTTGTCTATAATATTCTACTGTTATTAACGCATCCTGCTTCTAGCACATTGTATAACTTAACACTTTTAAACCCATGTATTTTAAATAATTTTTCTTTTAAAAAATAAATTTCTAAAGATGACATAAGCAATGTCGAAAGCTCAATCAACGTCTATTTTATCGTTTATTTTTATTACTTCTTAGTTCATCATCCAAAAACAATTTATATGTTCGTTCTAGTAATACGGGGACCGTGCTTTTTCTATGGCTAGCGCCGTTATTATGAAATAAAATGCCAGAGGATTTGAAAAATTTCGACACCAATTTTCAAACTGATGTTGAAAACCTACTTATTTCAGTAAGCGTTTGATGAATACTGCTAGCAACATATTGTATAAATGAATAGTTAATTTTACGTTTTATTTTTTTAGATTGCTTAAATGTATAAAATACTGTTTTACTTTCTAAGCTCCTTGTAGTTTCATTTAATTTAAATTTGTAAAGCGCTTAGAGGTTTTTGATATAAGCTTTATATAAATGTATATATTATTATTATTATTATTATTATTATTATTATTATTATTATTATTATTATTATTATTATTATTATTATTATTATTATTATTATTATTATTATTATTATTATTATTATTATTATTATTATTATTATTATTATTATTATTATTATTATTATTATTATTATTATTATTATTATTATTATTATTATTATTATTATTATTATTATTATTATTATTATTATTATTATTATTATTATTATTATTATTATTATTAATATTATTATTATTATTATTATTATTATTATTATTATTATTATTATTATTATTATTATTATTATTATTATTATTATTATTATTATTATTATTATTATTATTATTATTATTATTATTATTATTATTATTATTATTATTATTATTATTATTATTATTATTATTATTATTATTATTATTATTATTATTATTATTGTTATTATTACACATGCGCAAAAGACGCACAGAACATTATCTCTAGTACTCAGGATACTGGCTTCCGGAACATTATCCACTTCCAATTATTTATGATCAAATGTTTCCGCAGTTCATATGAAATGAAATTTAATGGTGTAGGCCTACCATATTTCTCCAATGCAAAGGATATAGATGGAAACAGATGCATATGGATCGAAAAATACAGCACAATGGCATTTTTTTAATGTCAGAACAGAATTTACAAAAATGAAAACTTCAACGCAGCTGTTGAGATCAAAAACAAAGAAAGCTCATCAAATCATGCAAGACAATGTAGGATTTTTGAAGTTGTTCTAGAAGGCCCTCCTTGTAAACAGGGTCTAAGGAGGTTGTCTTCATTCCAAATTCAGTTTGATAACATAACGTCCAAAATATGCCATGCCATCAAAACCTCTGCATTATGGCACTTTCCGAGTGATAATGGTGGTAATGAGAAGAGCTAACATTTATTTTGTTTGTGCTGTCAGTTTTGAGCAAATATCAATTGATTATTCTAGTATATCTAAGTAGTATCTCGTAGAATGATTGTATCATTTGTATTCCATCATATATTGTACCATATTGGAACATTTCTTAGTGTTTTTATCAATAATTATATGCCACTTGAACCCACATTAATTCCCTTTAATTAAGTATTGAAGACGAAATTTTATGAATGCGATCTGTCAAACCAAAATTAGAAAGAATTCAGATCAACACCTAGTAAAGGACACAATTCCTGTTATAGCACACATCAAATTTCATCACATCAAAGTAAGTGGTATGTGACATCTATGTGAGCCATCAAAACTTTTATTTTTAAAACATGCAGGCCACAGAGTTTTAAATGGATTCAATCCGATTCATATTGCATGGCACATCGTCTTATTAAGCAATTTATTCCCTTTATTTGTGATATTAGTCCAGCTCATAGCAATGGTAATTGGCATTTATCTTACCTATGTTTGATCAAGTGAATATTTGTATTTTTGCAGAGATTTACCATCGTTTGGCCAAAGGCATTGGCAATCTCATTTCAGAAAAACATTTGAAGTCTTCACCAAGGTAGTTAGTAATAGTAGTATAGACAGACACATTATAGGAATGTGCCGTCCCTCTTATGCCTAACATATTTGCTACTCAAAGAACGCCACGAATCACGGTCAGACATAGCTGACAAAGAAACTTGTAAATAAGATAATTCACGATACAAAACATTATGAAAAGATCCAACTTTTCCATAGCCCCGTTAAAGCATCTTATTCGGCTGCCAGAGGAGGATGTTGTGCAGCGGTTGAGGGGCATACATTTTTGATATTTTGATGTGACCTAAAAACGACATCTGATGTTGGTGAGCAATAGCAGAGGCAGAAGGGGAAAGTTCCTAAGTTTAACAGTAGACAGTAAGTTTGGCAATGTACTCCTAAAGCATGCCGAAGCATGGTATCATGAGCTAAGTCAAGTCGAGTCAATGGTGTGGCTGATTGAATCCACGTTTCAGATGCATATAATAGATCAGGTTTTATTGTGTGTCTGAACAGTCGTAACTTAACGTCAGTGTTGACATCGGACGCCCAGAATTTATTTATACCTCTAATGGCTTCCCAAGCCTGGCCTGATATGCCTACTGCAGGACAACCTATATCAACAATTGTTTAAATCTCCTTTTCAAGTGAAATAATCACTATTAAATCTGATTTGCCTATGTCTTGAAGATTATACAATTAACTAATTTACAATTGAAACTAGATAATAAATATATTGAAATCAAATCTCGACGATCTCAAAAAATAAAATACCAACCAGCAATCATTTGAATTAGATTTTTTTGTATATTTAATATCTAAATGATTAACCCACTCTTTACGATCAAATACAATTTATTTGACATCATGAATTGAGACAACCAATGCATTAATTCTCAAATTATCTATTAAGACAGCAATTTTCACTATCAAAGTCTAATGTTAATGTTTGCTGACATGTGTTTTGGTATTCCTTTGTTTGCAGCTATGGAAATTCCAGCAAGATAATAGGTGTGTAGGCTACTGTTGTTGTTCTTTCAATATAATTTGCAAATCCAAGAAGATTGTGTATACTGCTACTTATTTGAGAACAATATTTTTGCGGTATTATGGTTCTGTGCATCTAGATATATATATATGTTTTCAACTAAACTAACTAGGACTCTTTATGCAGGATTGTTTTGTCGTTCAAGTAACGAGTTTCACGCTATGGCGTAAAAGTATCTGTGATATAATTAATAATAATAATGAGAAAGTCAAGAAAGACACATTCTTTGGTTGTGATATAATTTATAATTTGAAATATTTTATTTATCATATATTAGGGAGCGATGTATCAGCGCTATTTTGAATGTGTCACAAATATAGACCCAATATACAAATGAGTTTAAAAATATTCTATTTTCACACTGTTTAAACAATCTGAAAATTTAAAATTTCAAGAAGAGATTTCATATTTTACAACAAATGCAAACACATTCGTTAGTGTTAACACTTGTTGTGAAATGCGGACATTTTAAATATGAACATATTATTTAAATTAGAACTTCATTTACAACAATTGCAGTATGATATTCTGCCAGTCTGAAAATGTACAGCGTGATATCTATAACGATCGTCGACGTCAGTCTTCGATCTTTTGCCGTTGTACAAATAAGTTGTGAAATCACACAGTACTTCAACTCAAACTACCAACAGATCAACAACAACGTCTGATATTTGAGCTAAATAAACTGGTTTTTCTAAATAATAAACAACAATAATAATAACATTTAATACAATAATATTCAATAATCTAAATATACAACAGTGTGATCATAATAATCGTCATACCGTGGTGCGGCTTCTGTACAACGGTGTCTAATAAATGTATAGCCGGCGATAATAAATTCGATCTTCTCTCCAACTCGCTCCAACTAACTCTGATCTTATTTTACAGAATACATATTTTCATACAAGAAACTAGGAACATAATTTAATACAAAAACGAAACTAAATTAATACAAAGAAAAAGTAAATTACGTAAACTGAAAACTAAGCTTAACCAATAGGATATAAGATCCGCTTATTCTAAATATATTTTAACCAATAGGATATAGGATCCGTTTATGTAATGACGTCTGCGAAACTATCTATACGGAACTTCAATCCGATTATGGGAAGTAAATTCACCTTAGCTATTGTTGAACTACTTTTTAGTGTTCCATTGTTGAACCAAAGTGTAGGAATCTCCAAAAGAGGGGAATCGTCGATTACAATATCTTTATCAAGTCTGTGATACAAATATGCTTCCTTGTAGACAGTAGACTAAGTATTTGTCTGTGCTTCAAATTCCATTCATAAAAGCAAACAAACAAATCACTTCCGTTCATCTTACGTTTTGCTGATAATTATGAGGATTCCCTACCTCAGGAATCCCCTTCACTTTTAAGATATTTGAAAAACAATAAAACTCCTCTGCGGGAATAACTTTTCTGTTTCATTCTATTTAATTAAGTAAGAATCAAGGCACAGATTAAGCGGGAAATGATTGCCGGGGATAGTAATCAATAAATAGTTTAACGAATAGTTTAAGATTTAAACTTGAAAATTGTTTCAGAATTTGAATTGTTATGTGTGAAGACATAAACATCTAAACAGGGTCGGATCTACTTTTTGAGGCCTAAAGCATGTTGTCTAATTAAAGGCCTTCACTGTTTTTGAAGCCTAATTATAAAAGTTTTTGTTCATCATAATACTGAGTGTGTGTGTATGTAATTTTATTTTACTTCTTAGTTTTATTGTAAATACATGAGCTTAAGCCTTGGCCAAACCGTAGAACATTTTGACAGAACATTCACAGAACATGAATGTTCGGTGTCATGTTCTATCGTTTGGCAGGATTACCGGACAGAACATTATGTTCTGTCATGTTCTGTCTAATGTTCGTCGGACAAATTTCGAATAGAATTAATTCAATTCAGTTTTCATGTTCTTCGAACATCTCATTTTACAAATCTCCGCATCTCATTTTACACAATGTTGAAAACCAGAAATTTTTTGTTTCTGTTCGTTGCCTAGTGACTTAGCAACACTAACTTGCACACTTTATTCTAAGCTACGAGGAGCAAAGCAAATCAAGATGATTTTGTGCCATTTAAATCAATTGTTGTTAGTTTTAATTTTCATAGATAATTTTTTTTATATTATTAAATATGGAGAGTTATAGTAGCCACGACAATGGGGAACGTTGAATCAAATTTCTACGAGACTGATGAAAGCCGGACTATGCTTACTGAACTGACCGAAATATTAAACCCTCAACAATAATAATTGGTTTACTGTTTGGCACCCTGTCGATAGAACACAGAACATTGAGAAGAAACACAGAACAGTTGCAGAAATTTTCGATGGCAAATGTTCTACGGTTTGGCCCTTAAGCTTTATATGAGCTTGTTTGTGTTGGAACAAAGGACTGGACAGCAGTCACATTTAAATACATCTAATACGCCTATAAGCATTTGCTTATTCTGCTTCCAACTAAATCCGGCTCTGCATTTACACACACACACACATCAGGGCTATTTGTGATATGATAGGCACTTTTCTGTGAACGTATTGTCCCCTGCTTCTATTTATCAATTTACAGAGGGGGTATAAATATGTATTGTTGTATTGATTGTTTACTTGAGCTACAAATCACAACTTTCAAAAGTTATATTGCTTTCTGTGATTGGTAATCTTGCTGGAAATGCGGATGATTAGCTCAGATGGCAGAGCAATCGACTATCTGATCTAGCATATCTGATCGACTGTGCTTCAAATCCCCCGAAGGTCAACTCAGCCTTGACTTTATCTAAAACCATCAAATGAGTACCATCTGAGGATGGCGGATGGAATGGTAAAGAAGGAATTGTATTGTGAGTAACTGCGTTGAATCGTTGCGCATTGAAAATTGAGACCTTTCTGCCATGAAATCTGTTGCAATTGATCTGCAGTGTCGCGGCTGAAATCAAGAAAGAGCATTCAAAATCATTGCTCTCAGCGAAAAGAGCTGCTCTTCTAGAAATAGAGGAGTGGTACGGGTGCCTTCGGTAGGGCAACACTGTCTACATTACTTACTTTGCTTACTTAAAATGTTTTGGAGCTATTTATATATGAAAGCTATCTTTTTCACTGAAAAGGGCCTAATGAAATTGGACTGTAGGCACATGCCAACTGTGCTTCTGCCTTGAAACGACCCTGTATTTATGTATTGAGCTATTGCAATATCAAAGATACAACTGATTATAACGATGATGGTCAATGTTTTTTGTTGTTATTGACAGGGCTATTCTTGATCTGCGTTACAATTTGAAGCGATGGCAGATTGGTGAAATTGCTTCTCGGATTGGTCAGCTATATTATCATTACTAGTAAGTCATGGTGTTATAATGGTGTTATAATCAGATAAGATGATGTAAAAACTGAGTTTGTATTACTGTATTGCGGAAAGTGTTTGCATTTCCCAATGGGCAATTCCATCGGAAGTGAAGCCACAAAATCTCATTTCACAAAGTGTCATAAATGAAGCATGGAATCCAGACAAAATTTAATTATTTTCCTTACAATTAATACTTTTACTATCATAATATGAATTTTTTATTAATATTATAAATTTTATTTAAGAGAAAAACGATGTTTTCTAGAGCGCGTCGAAGGTGGCTGTTGGAAAATTTGTGAGAATCATAACAATCCAAAATTCCAAATTTCGCAATTTTGATCCATTTTTCGAAAATTTGATAAGGCCTCTTACGATGCGAGTGCAAGGGTCGGCATTTCAAAGCAAACACTGCTAGGGTCACAAAAACAAAGAAGCTTCACATTCGCATGTCTGCTGGAATTGGACACTACACACAACGTGCTAATTCTGTCTTCGCTGTTGTTGAGATTAGCAGGCACGTTTTCGATTTTTTCCGGTGTCTGTAACTTGCGTGCTAAACGTATTCAACTAAAAGCTTCGCGGAAAAATTGATATCGAGAAATTTATATTTCTCTTCTTGATATTAAAAGAATGGATGCTTAACATCGTTTTCTTACATATACATAGTCATGGATTCTTATCTTTGAACAATATTTTCTATATTTTATGCGTGTTATTTATTATGGAAAACTGAATTGGAAAACTTAAAATGGAAAGAAAATGTTTCTTACCTATAATTTGAAGAATTTCGTAAAAAGCCGTGAACGTGAAGAAAGAAATGAAACAATGATAGATTTATTGACTAAATGTTTGCTAATTGCCTATTTAAAAGAGCAGATTATTGAATTTATGATAACTTTTTAGAATGTTGCTAACCTTCATTTGGAGAAATGGTTTAAATTTTTGAAATTTTAGCGGTTGATTTTGTGCAGCCCTATGTTATGGTTTTGGTAGTTTACGTAAAGCTTATCTTTCTACGCCAGGAATTTAGTTTTTATACTCATATCTAGGAACTTGGCCATAAAAGGATGAGGGGATGTATTAATGAAATGAGGCTATGTTATCTTTTGTTTTCACAATCATCAATACTGTAAAATTTGGGCAAATTGTTTTTGAATTGTTAATTTTTTGCAAAATACTTCTATACACTTAAAAAAATGTCTGTTTACTAGCTCAGATATTTCACCCAGAGCCATTTGATTCATTTTGAACAATTGAGGAACTGCATGAAACAGTAACTCAATGAAAATGTATATGACTCTACAGATATTTTTCCTTTTTATTACTTGCCAGTTTATAATGCCATATTTAAATAATTATCGGTTGTTTTGTAATTTCATAAATTTCTTGAAATCGACGGGGTCAAGCTCGGCTATTGTGAAATGGCGTTATTGGCGTTAACCAATCAAATTGCAAGAATAAATCGTAGCAGATCCTCGATATGTTGTAATGCCATATAGCTCTTTATTATAATTGTGTTGAGAAAATTTTCACAACAGCGTATTATTTGTGTTTTTGAAGAAAACGTATGTTACAGTCATAATTGCTTTTGGGACTCGTGGGAGAGTCACAAACGTTGAAGGATCAGTCACAAAACATATTGGTTTATTTCCGTGAATTGTTTGAGAATTTCAAGTCAACTTGATTATATGCTTGCATTTACATCTTTAAAGAATTGGAAAGCAATGATTTTGTTTTAATTTGTGATACGACTGACGCAGAATTTTGCAAATGTTTGTGTCTGGTTGAGAAAATGGAGAGCGTCTGTGTGGGTCAGTCACAGCCCAAAATCTTTTTCTAATTTATATGATTTTGCAGAAAAAATTCATTTGTTTAGTCAAACTGTCTAGTCCTTTCGTTGTTTTCAGTCTCTAGGAAACAAAGAATTATCAAATTTTGCTTTTACTTCGATGGCCTTGATCAAAACACGCTCTGTTGCGTAGGTCAGTCACAATGGAATTGCCCCAATTATACATTTTCATGTGTTTGCATTCATGCTTCTCTAAAGTCGACAACTGCAATATAGGCCTGCGTATTGTACGTATTGGTGATAACCTATCAAATCCAGGTACAACTGTCAAAATTTAGGAGTATGGTTTGACAGCAAAATGACGATATCCACCCATATCAATAATATATGTAGAAGTGCGTATTTTCGTCTGCACAATATAAGACGTATTGCCAAATATTTATCTAGGGAGACGTTATCTACTCCCATTCATGCCTTTATTACATCGCAGATTGACTATTGCAATGACTCTACTGTTTGGCCTTCCCCAGTCATAGATCAGCAACATGTATTCAAAATGCCGCTGCTGGATTGCTGATGGGTGCATCAAAGTATTCTCACATGACTCATATACTGCAACATCTTCATTGGCTACCTAACCATTAATTTCTAAATATATTCGTAGATTGACTCCTTCTTACTTGAGTGACCTACTATCAAATAAAAGAACTATTATCCTATTCAATACGAGAGTATAATGATAGACTATTGCTAGATTACCCAAATGCAGTAGTTACGTGCTCAGCGCAAGAGGTAGATCCTTCGAATATGCTTCTCCATCAGTGTGGAACAACCTACCTCCTGATTTACGGAACATATCATCCCTTGACAATCAAAACTCAACTAAAAACCTATTTCTTAAAACAGCTTTTGAAGTCTAGATTACCATTTTTTACGATAGATAATTGAATTGAATTTTATGTAGTTTTATTTAGCTTCGAATATAATCTATTTCACTTATTTATTTTAATCGTTTTATTTATTGACCGTTCTATGAAGCACTTTTGAACAGCAAATGTAAAAGGCGCTATATATATTAAAATTTATTAAATTTATTAAATTATTATATTTCAATGAAGCAACACAAGCAGTCAAGAATGAAATTATTTGGATTACAAGAAATTGACAAATGAAACATAAATCGGCATATTAGAGCCTGTTTACAAGGAGGGAGATGATCCTATCTACAAGGATCTTCCTACCTGATTTTTCATTTCAGATTACAAGCAGCTACGATGATCCTATTGCTCAGGTAGGGTGATCCTACTTACTAGGAAAAACCTCTTTCCTTATAAACTGAACTGCTAGGATCACCCTACCACATGGGCAAGACAAAGTGTTTTTCCACCCTGTAGTTCTTAGTCCCTCTGATTGCTTGTAATATTTTCATGTGAAACTTTCTTGTTGTCAAAAATATTACAAAGAATAAAAAAATTTGCCAAATTTATATCCTAAATTGTTCAGAATCAGACTGTTTTGGGCTGCTTCATCAACCGATAATTGTTTACTCGCAGTTGATGCCTTTGTTGTTGATGACTGGTATGTGAATTTGATCTTGCTAAGAAAAACCTAGTATCACAGTGACTACTATTGTTGTAACATATGGAGTCACATTAGCTCCTGCTCACCCCTGTAAACATAAACAGATAAGAAGATCCAACATGCTAGGATGTACCCCTTGTAAATATGAGATAGGATGACCCTATGTTGAAGGATGCTCCTACTGCATAGGATGGCAAAACCGGGAAATCTGAAACTGTTTACACGCCAATATGAATAGACATTGACTTCTTTTCCATTATGTATTAGCACCCAAGTTCCCTATAAGCTGCCACATTGTTTTGAAAAGTATAGAGTGTGGCCTTATCTTTTTTTTCAAAATGGTGTCTACTGTTCCAAACCTCCTTAACTCAACCATATATTTTTTTTATTAGCTTGCGCACAGGTGACACAAATTATCTTTATGAAGCAGCTCAGTTTTACACTGCCATTCGAAGCCGTGCCTACTTCAGCCAAGCAAGTAAAGATGACAAGTAAGCCAAGATGTTTCAGACAGGTGTTCTGCTAAACATGTTTGGAGTGTTGTAGATTGTATCCCTTTGGTACAATTCTAATGTTATCTCTGTTTTTGTTATTGGGCATTGATAAACCTGTTCAACTTCCTCAATTCATTTGCCTTTGATTAAATCACAAACTTTCAATCGTTAAGTAACCGAGAAGCAGGGTCCAACAAAAGTAGGAAACCTGCAATCCTAGATTCCGGATCTTTATGATTTATTGGTCAAAGCTCAATAAAGTAATTCATAAGAAAATGTTGAAAGGCCTCTAGGATTCCAGAAGGCTGAACCTTTTGTCGGACTCTGCCGACAAGCACTAACAGTTGTATAACTATTTGCGTGGAAATTGGAATTAAAATTGAGGATGGATTCAATTGTGTAATCATTGATTTATGTTCCAAATATAAAACTTATTTTAAAGAATATTAGTAATATGGTTATTATTAACAATATTTAGTTTAGTTATTGAATTTTTATTTTTGAACAGGCCAGGCTGCTATTTTTATTGTAGTTCTGTAACCAACTAAGATTGATTTATGTTCCAAATATAAAACTTATTTTAAAGAATATTAGTAATATGGTTATTGTTAACAATCTTTAGTTAAGTTATTGAATTTTTATTTTTGAATAGGCCAGGCTGCTCTTTTTATTGTAGTTCTGTAACCAACTAAGATTGATTTATGTTCCAAATATAAAACTTATTTTAAAGAATATTAGTAATATGGTTATTGTTAACAATCTTTAGTTAAGTTATTGAATTTTTATTTTTGAACAGGCCAGGCTGCTCTTTTTATTGTAGTTCTGTAACCAACTAAGATTGATTTATGTTCCAAATATAAAACTTATTTTAAAGAATATTAGTAATATGGTTATTGTTAACAATCTTTAGTTAAGTTATTGAATTTTTATTTTTGAACAGGCCAGGCTGCTCTTTTTATTGTAGTTCTGTAACCAACTAAGATTGATTTATGTTCCAAATATAAAACTTATTTTAAAGAATATTAGTAATATGGTTATTATTAACAATCTTTAGTTAAGTTATTGAATTTTTATTTTTGAATAGGCCAGGCTGCTCTTTTTATTGTAGTTCTGTAACCAACTAAGATTGATTTATGTTCCAAATATAAAACTTATTTTAAAAAATATTAGTAATATGGTTATTGTTAACAATCTTTAGTTAAGTTGTTGAATTTTTATTTTTGAATAGGCCAGGCTGCTCTTTTTATTGTAGTTCTGTAACCAACTAAGATTGATTTATGTTCCAAATATAAAACTTATTTTAAAGAATATTAGTAATATGGTTATTGTTAACAATCTTTAGTTAAGTTATTGAATTTTTATTTTTGAACAGGCCAGGCTGCTCTTTTTATTGTAGTTCTGTAACCAACTAAGATTGATTTATGTTCCAAATATAAAACTTATTTTAAAGAATATTAGTAATATGGTTATTATTAACAATCTTTAGTTAAGTTATTGAATTTTTATTTTTGAATAGGCCAGGCTGCTCTTTTTATTGTAGTTCTGTAACCAACTAAGATTGATTTATGTTCCAAATATAAAACTTATTTTAAAGAATATTAGTAATATGGTTATTGTTAACAATCTTTAGTTAAGTTATTGAATTTTTATTTTTGAACAGGCCAGGCTGCTCTTTTTATTGCAGTTCTGTAACCAACTAAGATTGATTTATGTTCCAAATATAAAACTTATTTTAAAGAATATTAGTAATATGGTTATTGTTAACAATCTTTAGTTAAGTTATTGAATTTTTATTTTTGAACAGGCCAGGCTGCTCTTTTCATTGTAGTTCTGTAACCAACTAAGATTGATTTATGTTCCAAATATAAAACTTATTTTAAAGAATATTAGTAATATGGTTATTATTAGCAATCTTTAGTTAAGTTATTGAATTTTTATTTTTGAATAGGCCAGGCTGCTCTTTTTATTGTAGTTCTGTAACCAACTAAGATTGATTTATGTTCCAAATATAAAACTTATTTTAAAGAATATTAGTAATATGGTTATTATTAACAATCTTTAGTTAAGTTATTGAATTTTTATTTTTGAATAGGCCAGGCTGCTCTTTTTATTGTAGTTCTGTAACCAACTAAGATTGATTTATGTTCCAAATATAAAACTTATTTTAAAGAATATTAGTAATATGGTTATTATTAACAATCTTTAGTTAAGTTATTGAATTTTTATTTTTGAATAGGCCAGGCTGCTCTTTTTATTGTAGTTCTGTAACCAACTAAGATTGATTTATGTTCCAAATATAAAACTTATTTTAAAGAATATTAGTAATATGGTTATTATTAACAATCTTTAGTTAAGTTATTGAATTTTTATTTTTGAATAGGCCAGGCTGCTCTTTTTATTGTAGTTCTGTAACCAACTAAGATTGATTTATGTTCCAAATATAAAACTTATTTTAAAGAATATTAGTAATATGGTTATTATTAACAATCTTTAGTTAAGTTATTGAATTTTTATTTTTGAATAGGCCAGGCTGCTCTTTTTATTGTAGTTCTGTAACCAACTAAGATTGATTTATGTTCCAACTATAAAACTTATTTTAAAGAATATTAGTAATATGGTTATTGTTAACAATCTTTAGTTAAGTTATTGAATTTTTATTTTTGAACAGGCCAGGCTGCTCTTTTTATTGTAGTTCTGTAACCAACTAAGATTGATTTATGTTCCAAATATAAAACTTATTTTAAAGAATATTAGTAATATGGTTATTGTTAACAATCTTTAGTTAAGTTATTGAATTTTTATTTTTGAATAGGCCAGGCTGCTCTTTTTATTGTAGTTCTGTAACCAACTAAGATTGATTTATGTTCCAAATATAAAACTTATTTTAAAGAATATTAGTAATATGGTTATTGTTAACAATCTTTAGTTAAGTTATTGAATTTTTATTTTTGAACAGGCCAGGCTGCTCTTTTTATTGTAGTTCTGTAACCAACTAAGATTGATTTATGTTCCAAATATAAAACTTATTTTAAAGAATATTAGTAATATGGTTATTGTTAACAATCTTTAGTTAAGTTATTGAATTTTTATTTTTGAATAGGCCAGGCTGCTCTTTTTATTGTAGTTCTGTAACCAACTAAGATTGATTTATGTTCCAAATATAATACTTATTTTAAAGAATATTAGTAATATGGTTATTGTTAACAATCTTTAGTTAAGTTATTGAATTTTTATTTTTGAATAGGCCAGGCTGCTCTTTTTCGTGTAGTTCTGTAACCAACTAAGATGTTTTTTATCTCTCAATTCATCAAACCACCATTTCATTTCATCACATACCTGGTACTATTTTCAGACCCCATTTGATGGTAAAGAAATTGCGTTACTATGCAAGATATTTGGTTGTGGCACTGTTACTCAATGACACTTCTTTAGCACGGGATCTCGTTCAGGTTAGTTTTGTAATCAATTTAATTAGGTTGTGATTATCATTTCTCTGGATCGTTTTATTGTGATATTTCATCTAATTAAATTTTATGCTGTCATAACTCATTGGCTGTGCGATCAAGTGCAAATTCCATTTTTTAATAAAGGGTAATGCATACTTTCTGTTCTTCTATCAGTGTTATGGCTTGTATTCCTGAAGTCACACACGGGCGAGAAAATGAATGCCTAAGAAACCAAGGTGTGCGATCAGTTGCTACCATGGCAACACGAGATATGAATATGTCGTAATGGACATGTTGTCAAAACTGATTATGTTGCAATAGGCCCATGTTATTGGTACATTTGTACATTTGTATCAGGTTGATATTATTTTTTAAGATTTCCATTGATAATGTCTGGTATGTGTTTATTGCTTTAGGAGCTGAGACTTTATGTCGATGATTACCATTCCTCTTATTGTACTAGCCCTGGATCGTCTGCCAGTGAAGAATGGCGTCAAGTGTTGAAAGAAGCTACAACATTTTTAGAGGTATTTCCACCATCAAAACTATTGCTAATTCTTACATTAAGTCTGTTTTGATGAGAATGTTTATTTTTCTGGTCGAAAGGAGTAACCAGAGTAACCAGTAAGGGATAAAATACTGGTGTAAGACTGATCGGTTGACTTCTGAAATACATGTATAGGAATTCTACAGCTATGCATCATTGCTTATTGCTTGACAATTCAATTCTTATATGGATGATCAATAGAAATTTGACCACATTCCAAATAGTTAATTTAAATTCCAGGTTTATTTAAAAACCGATGAGGTCCTAACATCTTCTTCCTAGTTGACTATCGTTGTGAAACAAATACTGGTAAACTAATTTTATAAGTAGTGTAGTTAATAAACTAGATTATTATTATTATTATTATTATTATTATTATTATTATTATTATTATTATTATTATTATTATTATTATTATTATTATTATTATTATTATTATTATTATTATTATTATTATTATTATTATTATTATTATTATTATTATTATTATTATTATTATTATTATTATTATTATTATTATTATTATTATTATTATTATTATTATTAGTATTATTATTATTATTATTATTATTATTATTATTATTATTATTATTATTATTATTATTATTATTATTATTATTATTATTATTATTATTATTATTATTATTATTATTATTATTATTATTATTATTATTATTATTATTATTATTATTATTATTATTATTATTATTATTATTATTATTATTATTATTATTATTATTATTATTATTATTGTTATTGTTATTATCATCATCATTATTATTATATTGAACTGTGGAGTAGGTAAATAGGCAGATCGCTACTGTTCACTTAGATTATTATGAGTGCAGCGTATTTATGTATTTATTGAAGTGTAGGCTATTATCCCGAATATTGGGAGATTTCATCTTTAGATAGAGAAAAATGTTCTATTTGTACATGTTGTTCCTGTATTTTTACTCTTCACAATCATTATAGCCTCCAATAATGCAGCCAAAGTGACAATTTTGTGTCTCACTCATTTTCCACCAAAAGGGAGCCATTTATTTTCCACAAGATGGTTCACACCGGAAAAGCGCTGAACATTTTATGCTCTTGACTCTTATAAAAAACGCTTTAAACAAATGACAAATTGCTTTTAGAATGATTTTTCAACATTCAGTTCAATATTTAGCTGCGGTATATATTTTATCAAAATTTGGGGTCGATGAATATCTGAGATAAACTGGTCTCTAAAGTAATAGAAAATTGAAAATTTTATTTAAAGCAGTTAAACCTATTTACCGCTTAGATTGGAGAAGATCATTGCTGCAGGTAGTCACTGCGAGCTTTCTCTGTATAGTTGATGGGAATCATAATACCATTGTCTAGGCAAAGTCGTAAATAGGTGTATAACCACATGAACACTTTAACGAAACAGATCCAAATCTGAAAATTTTTGACTTTAGAGACTTATATCTCTTTACTTGGACCTCAAATATTGCTGTCAGTGTACAATATTGCCATCTGCTTCAGACGTTTTTTTAGAGGCAGAAACTTGAAATGTTTACTTTTTTCCAGTGTAGCTGTAGCGGTTTTAGTGTATTTACCTCATTGTATAATTGTCTATTGTAAATCATTTCCTATAAATCGATATTTGTGTAAACTGTACCACGTAAACGTTCTCTTTTTCCTCTTGTAGTCTTACTGTACGGTCGTGTCTGTAGCCCTAATCATATCTCCCTGTAATGTCAGCAGATACAGCCTATCATTATCATAATAAAGGCAATCTACATCATATGGATTGTGCTATTGTTTAATCCTGCATATAACCCCTCTTGCATAAAATAAACACGTTGCTGGTGGCGGAAAAAGAATGATTGAGTGCAGGTCTGAAGGACAAAGTCTGAAAACTTGGAAACCTAGTATGCGGAAGGCTACTAAAATTCAGAAGAAAAAAGTTAAAATGCTGGACATGAAGCTAAAATAGAGTTTCGATTTTACAATTATGTCAGTAAAATTACTCAAACATTTATCTAAAAATTGAAAAAAACCGAAACCGTCATTTTGACTGCATTTTACAAAGAGAAATGATTAAGCACAGCAAAAACATACACAAGAGCAATATGTCCGAATAGAAAAAAATATTTCTCTATCTTAAGAAGCGATCTCCCGATATACACTTTAATTCATCAGGATGAATCCCTAACTTTTCGGTTTCCTCCCAGAAACAATGATAATAGCATGCAACTGCTTGTTATTTTTCTCTCCTCTGGCTTTATCTTCATGTTTGTAGCATTAAACTTTTTTCTCTTGCTTGTTTGATTACAAGTACATAGAAATATAAATATTTATTTATCTATTTATCTATCTAATTGAGTGTTTCCATTTTACAGGCGGATTCTTTCTTTGCTGTTGTTGATGATGACATTCAAGCTGTGCAGCTGCGTCATCGCATGAGTGACAAAGTAAGATAAGATAACGGTACATCAATCATCACTATTGTTCATTTCATAGATTTGCTTAAACCGAGACCTCAATAAGAGAGGAATGCACAGGATACCGTCATGAGAGTTTGCAAAATTAGTTGCTTGTGAAATAATGATTGCTAAGGATCCTTTAAGATTTCTCACAGTTGTTGATAAGTAGTCCTACCCTTATAAGACGCGACCAACCATTCATTAAAAATCTAGATACTCTATCTTTGAAATTTTACCACTTATTATATTTCCTGGTTATCTACAAGCTCATATCGAGCAGGTTAAATGAGCCAACCCTATTTCCATGAAATTTTCACCAACTCATGAGTTGTTTTTGATAGATTACACCTCCCTTTCTAAAAACATTAATTTGGACAAGCTGAAAGTATTTGAAGAAATATGCTGACATTTCAATACTTATTGATGTGCCTTTTGCTATATTGTGTCTCACAAGATGTCATATGTTCCTTGTCACATGTTACATGTTGTATAGTGTTTCAAATTAATGGGTTTGTTACCATTTACCAACCAATGAATCTACCAGACATAAGAATATTATCAGCATTGTAACGAATTTCAGACTTTAGCTTCCCTGCTAACAATTATGTAATTACCTTTTACTCATTGAAATCTATTAGGCCTACAATTAATCTAGATATCCTTGACTATTTTTGAATTTGAATTCTCTTATCTGATCAATATACATTTGTTTTAGGATATTCCCACTATTAAAGCCAGAGACAGTCAATCATATACCCTCCAAGAGATCATCATTGTTGGAAATTGTGAAAATCAGGTTTGTCTACTAGAAGTGTTGAAAATAACCCAATTTTCCTACATAAGACTATCATATTTAGTTCGATCTTAATAATTTTAACAATTACCACTTTTATGCAGAATCAAGTTTATTTAACATCAGAGCTGAAGTGATCGTTATTAAAGTAATTGATAACTGTACCTTTGCAAACAGTGGACGCTCCTTAAAGGTCACGGAACAGAACGTCACATCAAATTACTACCAACTACCATCCAAAGGTGGCAGATGGAATGATACAGAGGGAATTGCATTGCTACTAGCTGCAGGGCTTCTTTGCGCATTGATAATTGAAGCCTATCTGCCATGAAATCTGTTAAAATTGATCTGCAGTGTCGCTGCTGAGATCAATAAAGAGCATTTGACATTATTTCTCTTCTGTCTCAATTATTATCATTATAACTTAACTATGCCTCACATATTATAGATAATATGATTATGCATTTTGGTGATTAAAACAGGATTATATCTCTGTTATTTTAAAATGTGACTATGAGATCGCTATCTATCTCTCCTTTCCAATATGATAATCAGTAATATTTACTGGTAAATGATTACATTTTTGGAGACGTGGTTGTAATTTTAATTCCTATTTTAGAAATAAATTTACAGCTCTGTTTAACATATTTGTAAGTTGTTAAATATGCTATTTTCTAGAAGTACAAACAGTAGTCATAACATATAACCCAAGTGCTCCACATTCATGCTTAAGTTTTAACTTGTCATGTTGCCATGCATGGAATATAATTTGGATATCATCATAAAATTTCAGATGAAATTCAGTGAGCTTACATTAGACATGTATCGTATTCTTCAAGTCCTTGAGTATGAACCTGATGGATTGAAATCGTACCGCTTACAACATCAATCTCAAAATTTGACAAATGTAAGTTTGTATAAGTTTTATATTACTAGTCACCAAGTTGCACTCAATGACTGTTTATATATATACACTTAATGAGTGTAATATAATGTAGTAGGATAGTATAGCACTTCTACTCTTATAACTAAGTAGTATGCATGCCATTATTTTGTACTGTGCGTTTCAGTTCAATTATTTCATAAAAAAGTAAACAACCCCAGAAGTAAAGGCGTATATCACATAATTTATTGAAAATTCATGCTATGTTTACATTTTCGGAGCAATATATGCTATGCATATTGTAGGATTGATTTGTAATATTGTGAATTATCAAATTGATAAGTAGTGCTTAATTTTTCAACACAAACATTTTGCTTTTTATTTTATTTCGTTTCACTGCTTAGTGCTGAAGAAGTAATATATTGTAATTTTAATTGCTGGACTTGTTTACATTTTTAACTTGTTTGATTTTTCGCTCCTGGTGAAATCTGTGTTTTAATTTCTGTTTCATGTTGTTAATTTCAAACATAACTTCATTGCTACATGTTTTATACCTACTTATCGGAACAGGTTTCATATATCTACTTCTAAATCTAGCCTTCGTGCAGACTAAAACTTATCTTAGCGAAGGTGTAAAGTTTCGCCAGCTTTACACCAAGATAGGTTTTAATCTGCACGCAGGCTACGTCAAAACATGTCCAATCAAAAAAATTAAGCATTATAGAGACACCTCTGGTTTATGACGAACCCCTTGATATATGCCATGCATTGATTGGATCTGAAACGGCTTCCCTAATTCCCGCCGTTGCACATATTACATACATACATACATACCTAAGGGTTTGGTAGATATCCTCAACCATGGTCTGAATAATACTGAATATTACGTGCAACCTCATTCAATAATTGCTTATTATATGCCCCCAAGTGAAATCCATATTTCTGTATTCATCTAAACTTTCTCCAGAGAGGCCTACATCACACATTTACCTCACACAGCTTATACATGCTTTAATCAGACAAAGCATTTTGAAGAGAAACAGAACCTGAAAATATCTATTCTCTCTTTTTAAAGGAGCAATTATGACCGGCAGGCGCTACGCAATTAGGATCACAAGCATGTTTATTGTTTATAACACAATGTTTATTGTTGACACAAATTATATGCTAGTATTCATAAGCATCAAAGTTTGAACAATGAACCTAATTCCATAGAATTCAGTGTAATAGCACTTTTAGACAAAAGGACTGTTTTGATGTTGTTTTTAATTACAAATTAGGCCTGCCTATAACAATTTGTTTTAAAGCGAGACAGTTGGATTATGCTAAGCATAAATCCAACTTGAGCTCGCAGCAGCTTCCTGTCAATTTTGCCCCTTTAAGTATAGTCTACGAGGTCATTGAAGAAAAGCATACCAAAACAATAATATAATGCTCAGTCTTTGAATGCAAAGGATCCGAATTCCTGAACGTATTATATGTAATATTGTTTTTATCCTTGTGTGACCTCTTCAGGGTGATGGACAACTCGGTGCTCAACAAATTCGCAGTCCAAACGATCATAATAATCCTCACAAGTATCTTCTGTATAAACCTAGCATTTCACAATTGCTTACTTACTTGGCAGCAGGAATGAAGGTTGGTGTTGATAATTATTTGAATTATACCGTATGTAATCTATTCAAGAGGATATACCATCATAATGAATGAATGAATAAGCAACTGGAATATTAGATGCACAAGAGCAACTAGTTTGCATTTAGCCATGCACTTCAGCTTCTATCAAATCAAAACCAATGTTGTTATATAAGTGGTCTAGATTTAAAATAATATTACATCATTGTTATTTGTTGTTGTTGCTAACAATGGCAGTTGCTATATTAGCGACTTCTGTTTCTCCATCTACAGAAATTTACCAAAGAGTTATCTGAAGTGGTTTTTTTCATTAACATAACCTTCATTGAAATCTTCTTTACCATTAGACCTATCAGATTCTGCTCCAAATAAGTCATACTTCCCATATATGTGAAGAGTTTTGAAAGACAAAAGTCAAGTTTTGAAGACGGGAGTCTCTGTCTAGCAAATGTGCATACAAACTTTTGCAAGCGTTGGTAACTCTTTTCCTAAACTTGGCAATGGAATGTAATCATTTGACCTTGGTGCTTGGTTGGTGGGAGTTTGCCAAAAGCAAAGGTGTGAGACAGCAAAACCGAATGTGAATCTATGTGCAAACCTGTCCCACCAAACCAAGCACCATTACACTCATTATGATCATCACCATAATTTATTCAGAAACCTTTAACTTACCTACAACTTTTTTACCACTGATAGACAGTCAGTGGTCAGCATTAAATACAAGCATGTTATTACTGGTCCTTCTGCAATGCTCATCTATCCCCAATTAGTGAACAATCACTAGCAAATTGATACTAATAATAAAAAACTATCAGACAAATGACGACGCTGCTGTGTCTCAAGCTAGCTTGAACAGTACTGATTGAGCCTTAACCTTTCACTTACCGTATCACGTGAATGACCTTGTGTTTATCAAACAAGAACATTTTCAGACTTTTAGCGGATTTCAGACTATTTTGGACCCTGTGAAACTCTTGTTATTGCTTTTTCCCATTCAATTCCATTGAAATTTATCAAGATATTGTAAATTTCAGACTATTTTTGAAATTTTAAATTCGCTTGTCTGGTTCATCACCTGACTCCTACAAAATCCTCTTTGTGTTATGGCATTTCCTGGAAATACGTCATTTAATCAGAACTTTGTTAAGTTACTGCGCAATACCCAATTTTACCACACAGAGACGAGCTGATACTATCAGATTTTCAGAACGTAATATTAGGTTCCCAAACCACACTAACTGCAACATCCACTATTCCACGATGAACAAATTTCATGACTTTTGTGAGACCCTACAACCTCTCTAGTGGATCTGCTCGATTGAAATTCCCTGGTAGATATTGATATATTGTTGACACTACCTTTGGCACCTGCTGTGTGGCACGTTTATAGACTGTAATAGCCAGACATATAAAATGCCAGAAAATCTGTGGTGCTGACATAATTCCAAGTGGTAATCTTTTATCCCTCTAATGGTTTAAATAAAAACTCCAGTTTCTAAATCTAAACTGAGCTATTTTGAACTGTGCAACCGTGCAAATAATGTGTATGTCCACATTGCTATTAACCTGAAATTCTAATCTCCTGTATGTATTTATTTTATGCTGTTCACTATATATTGCATTAACATTTGCTTTTTGTCAATCTCATTTTTGCTGTTTTTATATAATTCAGGATTTACCAGTCAAAGGTGTTCAATTAATTTACCTGTCAGCTGACGGTCTAGATGCCCAGGATATTAAGTCAGATCATGGTAAGTATCTGTATAATGACTGTAATAGAATCTATTCACAGTTTTATGTGTACACTATGAACATAATTCCAATTCACATGAATCGCTAGGACATTTATTGAAAGGGGAGCTAATTTCCTCAGATGATAAAGACAGTTTGTTAAATTGGCAATTCCCCTGCGAAAACAGTTCAGGAGTTCATGAACAGTTCATGAACGTTAAATGCCCCCAAATTTTCATGAACTGTCTGTGAGGGTTCATGAACTGTTCATGAACAGTTCATGAACGTTTCAGGAAAATTGAAGCCATTTAACGTTCATGAACTGTTCATGGACTGTTACGAACTCCTGAACTATTTTTTTCAGGGGTTATAGGCTATAATTTCATTAATCACTCAGATAGATATAGGAATACTGCCTTACCTGGGATGATTATGCCAGGCCTTTAACCTGCCTTCAGCATACACTGTATCGAACCTCGTGGGGAAAGTTGCCCCAATCAAATGCATAAGAAGGGTTTAGACGGCAAAACTAGCAATTTTGTCAAGCTGTGACCACATGCTTCGACTGACTTAACATGTCCTAATCCCTTACTAATCTGCATGAATGTAACACACACGGTTGTATCTGCTACTGGCATTTCGTTATGTGAGAAGTATGGAACAACGTTTGTATGAAGTTCTCTAGCCTGTGTGCCGTGGCTCTCATGCAGAACATGGAGTAGAGACTCTTGCATAAGGTAGGTAATTTGTATCCTTTTCTTATACTAGATTTATTTAATCCACCTAGACTATGAAAATGCATGCTTATTTGATGTTCAGGTATTTATGAGAATGGTGGCATAATGACAAATCGGAAGAAGGCTGGCAATTGTTGTATCAGTTCGTCATCAAATGTCCGAGAATCAAATGGGTAAGACAGTGGCTTGTAGTTCTACAACCTCAACATTATTTCATACTGAGAACCATCTTACACAATTATATATGCAAGTCTTCTATGTCAAGAGAAATGTCATAGAGAGATTGTTAAATAGAAAGACATCTTCTATCCTGGGGAAGAGCATGTCATGAATGCAAAGTTTGCCTAATACAACAAGATCTGTATATGCATGCTATGTAATGAGATTATAATATATTGACTAAGACATAAGACAATTCAAATTGCCCCCACTGAAGGCGTTCACATCACTGTTCTACTTCTGGATGACTGGCTTTTTTGCTCTGCAGCATAAGAATGATGGTGAATGCACATTTCCTCCAGCAGAAGATTTCACGGTGTTTATGATCTGTTCATGATTGTTAAATAGCGTGTTTGCCAAGAACATTTCCTGAACTGTTCGTGATTGGTAAATGGTGTGTTTTTCATCAGCATTTTATGAAATGTTCATTGAACGTTAAATGGCCTGTTTTTCATCGGCATTTCATAAATTGTTCATGAACGTTAAATGGCATGTTTGTCATCAACATTTTCATGAACTGTTCATGAACTTTAAATGGCCTGTTTTCAATGAACATTTCATGAACTGCTTGTGATTGTTGGATGGTGTGTTTGTCATCAAAATTTTTATGAACTGTTCATGATTGTTAAATGGTGTGTTTGCCATGAACATTTTCACAAACTGTTATGAGCGTTAAATGGCCTGTTTTTCATGAACATTCCATGAACTTTTTGTAATCTTTAAAAGGCCTCTTTTTATCAACATTTCCAAGAAAGATAGGGTCAATTGGCCAGACATAGTCGAGGTGTTGAATCGATCAAATAATGCAATCACAACAGGACACTTGGGCAATGACAGTAATTTTGCGGTTAAACCTTTCTTAGTTCAAATGCCTTTGAAGTGGACATACAAATGAAAGAGAAGATTTGAAAGACGCTGCACAATGTCTAAATTTTTATATATTATAATTCAATTCTCAAAATACGGAAATAACTTTCATTGCAGTCGAAATAGGATTAGCATTATCAATAATTAGCAATGTTTGTACTGGAAGTGTTTGGTGGTTCCCAATAGCTTCTCGCTGCTAGTAAACATTGATTGCGCTACTGTGCCTAGCAAATTGCTGAGTTTCAGCAGTACGCTGCAATTCCTTATAAATGGCCTTCAATTGATTTAAAAACACACCAAATTATGGTTGCTCTGTTATAGCTGAACTAATGACTTAGAAGGAGAATGAACACTGATGTTTGATATAGGGATATGAATTGACTAGAATCAGTTGCATTGCTTCTGAACTATGATTACAATAAGTACATATCATTTTATTCTTCAATTTGTTTGTTTGGGTTATATTTTACGTTATAGGTTATATGTTGAAGATCTAATGCCGTTTACTCGAAAACCACTGGTTGTGATAGTTGACAGTCCACAAAGTGATTCTTTCAAATTATGGTCACGTGTTTTTGGCCAACCAGTCATTTGTTTGATGTCGCCTCAATCCGTCACAGCCTCTATCAAACGTATGTAGTAATGATACCATTCACACTCTGAATAAAGAAGACATAATACTTCTTGGACCATGAGCTTCTTATGTCTAGCACAATTTGAATGTAGTTACATTTGTGCTAGACTACTGGTATAAGACAGGTTGGTCGTTAGTGGGCTCTCCTTCAGCTATTGTATAACAAAATAATCGTTTGGAATACTGTGACCCCAAAGGTACAGTTTTCATCTCATGTTTTGATAACCTCGTAGTTTATGAAAGATGAAGTTGAAGAGATTATGGTTATTGTGCATTGGTAGCTCAGCTTTGTGCGGGAGGCCAGGGTTTGATTCCCTGTCAGTGCACACATGTTTGTATTTGGCTGTAAATGTGATGTAGTGGCTAGGGCGTTGGGCCACGGGTGCAGGGTGCAGGGTTCAATCCCTGTCCGGAACACTATAGGTTGGCGTCAGGAAGGGCATCCTGCTATTAAACGCACACAAGCTTCAAAATACTAGCAAATTAACCAACCAACCCGGTGAAAAAAAGCTGCAAGCTTACCCGGTTTGTGGATAAATGATGAATCCGAAAAATATATATATATGCCACCAAATAAACAAACAGTTTTGCTTACGGACTATCAGTTACTAATTAGAAATTATTATTATTATTATTATTATTATTATTATTATTATTATTATTATTATTATTATTATTATTATTATTATTATTATTATTATTATTATTATTATTATTATTATTATTATTATTATTATTATTATTATTATTATTATTATTATTATTATTATTATTATTATTATTATTATTATTATTATTATTATTATTATTATTATTATTATTATTATTATTATTATTATTATTATTATTATTATTATTATTATTATTATTATTATTATTATTATTATTATTATTATTATTATTATTATTATTATTATTATTATTATTATTATTATTATTATTATTATTATTATTATTATTATTATTATATGCCTGCCAGTCATGTACGTAAGGTAATGACCCTGTGTTTTTCCTTCACTGTGAGAATTGTCTGTTTCTCTGTCTACTGACTATTTTTTACAGTATATCTCACTTGTACCATATATTGAAATGCAGTGAAGAAGGGTTCTCCTTTATTAACAGCATTCGTCGGTCTAAGCCTAAGCCTTAGCATACTTACTATTCTTAATGTATTTATTAACATTGTGTATCACTTTTAAGCTTATTCGTTGTGATACAATCGTGATATAACTGTGTTTCAAGGACTACTGTTTAAGTTTGCAAACATACTAGATTATTCTCAAAATTGTTCGATTGATTATTATTCTGTGTGAGCCTAGGAGGCTATCCAAATATTAATCGAATCATTAATCCATCGAATTGTAAGATCGATTGTGTTTTCGGATCCAGTTCGAACCTAGTTTTGCTATGGCGATTTGGCGTCAGACTCTAAACCAATCAGATTGATCGAATGATTTTCGTTATAATACAATAGATAATATCTAATAGCAAAAAATAGTGCTCGATGTCATTTGACAAAGCTAAATATAATTAAGGGAGTCAAAGCCTACACATCCATCAAAAGCAGTTATCGCCCAATTTCCTTAACTTGTATTGCGTGTAAGGCAATGGAAAAAATTGTTACGCAACAACTGTTAGAGTGTTTTAGAAACACAATATAGTAACAAAAGAACAATTTTTTTTTATCAAAGCGATCTACATGTACCCAATTATTACTCACGTTAAAAGAATGGTGTGATTCTGTCAATAACCGTTTACGGGTTGATTCCATTTATATAGACTTAAGTAAAGCATTCGACAGTGTCTCGCATGATAAAATCCTTGCTAAACTTACGTCATACTGTATTTGTCATGAGCTGCTGAACTGGATTCAGTGTTTCATGTATGGTCGCACCCAACAGGTAGTAATCATTAAATCAGCATCTCTTCCCTCCCAGTGACCAGTGGAGTACCACAATGATCTGGTTTAGGGCCGCTACTATTTTTAGTTTACATCAATGATATTGTCTCCTGCGTGGAACCATCATGTAAGATAAGCTATTTGCAGATGATGCAAAGCTTTATCAAAATAGTTCAAATGCTGACACCAATAAACCACTTATACAGACATTAAACAATTTTTGCAAATGGTCAGAAGCTTGGCAACTCAGAGTAGCTTTTGAAAAATGCTTTTCTCTCTCCGTTGGAAATAAAAACATTCCTTCTTACCAATAACTTCCAAATTGAAATTTTCAAACCACTGTGCAACTATTGTCGCAAAAGCCCAATCGAGAATGTTTCTTCTTTTTAAAATCTTCACAACAACATAACAACAACTAGCCTATTGCTACAAGCTTACAAGAACTACGTTAGACCTTTAGTGGAATCGAATTCTCCAGTGTAGAATCCCCACCTCTTAGAAGACATTACTATCATCGAGAAGGTTAAAAAGCGTTTTACGAAACGTCTCTGCTATTTATCTGGTATAGATTTAGAAAATTACAAATGACCGTCTTCTTAAGCTCAACATGGAAACTCTCGAGCTGCGGAGATTGAAGTGTGACTTGCACATGGTCTTCAAAATATATTAAATGAAATTGTGGACCTTCCAAAGGATGAATTATTTTCATATGATAACAATAAATATAACATGCGTGGACATTCCCACAAACTTAGAGCCATATAGCATGATGCATCATTTTATACGATCACCAACCGGGTCATTCCGGTGTGGAACTCTTTACCCGAGGAAGTGGTTAGCGCAACCTCGCTTGCTGTTTTTAACTTTAGTTTAAATAGCGTATCTTTAGCACAAATTTTAAATTTATTTAGGCTGTAATGTAAGTGAAATTAAGTTTTCCTTTATATGCCTGTCAAATTCCAATTGACAAATATATCATTCATTCATTCATTCAAAATTCTTACTAATATTTTCATACTTACGCAATCATCAGACAAGTATACTGAAATGTTTAGGTTATGTTTTAGTTTATTTGTCTGATGATTGCGTATTATAAGCATGAAACTATTAGTAACAATTATGAATGTGTAGTCTTTGACTCCTTTTATTATATGTCAAAGACAACGCATTTTAGAACTGTCTGAGGATCGCATAAAGCGTGAAACTTTAGGTAACAGTACCAAAATGTGTAGTCTTTGACTTATTTATTTATATTTAAAGCTATGTCAACTGACATCGAGCTCTGTTCTACTGCCATTGGATAATATCTAATAATATATATTTCATTTAGATTGTACATCACGTATCTTCTATTTTTATCGTTCAGTTTTTATTTTCAGCAAACAAACATGGCAATCTGTTTACTATGTTCCTTTACGACCCATTGATCTCAATCTGCCATATCTGCAATCGAACTGATGTCCCACATAATGTATGGAATCGTGGAAAAGATCTTCTCCATAAACTTAATATGGAGATCTTACAGTTATTAACTGAATCATCATCCGGGACAGGTTAGTTAATGAAGTCGAACTTGCTTAATACCCTCCCCCTCTGTGATGGGTAGAAAAATGGAATCATGTTAAGTGAGGTAGAAAAATGATGTGAGAGTTTGTATTGGGAATAGAAAATTAGAATCAGTTGTATGCGGAGATTTTAAGCAAGGATATAATCATGGTGCCACAATAAATCAAGGTCCATTTATGTCACATATTTTTGTGGAAGCATTTTTAAATTTTACTTGTATTGTATTCATATGAGCATTTAAAGCAATGTAAAACTTTCTGCTAGAGTACATTTTATGCAATAACTAAAACATTGATACCCTCGTTTTATTCATCATTAAATTCAAAGCATAGTTTCGCTTCAATAAACATAATTTAAAAAATTAATCAGAAAGAAACGGTGGAAAAACATTGATTAATTATAAAATTTAGAAAATTGTTTGACTTATAACAATTTGCCGATATATGTAGAGTTTCTCATTAAGACTGTTTACATCACTTTATTGAAGTATGTGGTCATTCATCTGTAATTGCGTCTTTCCTCAAAAAAAATAATTGTTTCATGCTAATTCCATTTATTTGACTTTGAAAACGCTATGCCCCCAGAATTAGCATGGGTACCCCCTTTTTAGTTAACAATAGGGCGGAACGTCTTAATTGTATTCCGAAAATTTAAAAAAGCAATCAGCAGAAGGTAGCATTTAGCTATATCATGCTCCAAAACGCCTTCATGGATACGGAAAATATCAGTCTGTCCTACAATTATATATATTGTCCAATTAATGCAATGGTTCTTCACTTCGCATCAGTTGTTTACAGCGGATTAGGCTCAGATGGTAAGACGACCAAACTCTAGTTCTGATCTCTAATCTAATCATCAGTTGAAATCGATCTACAATGTCGCTGATATCAATAAGGAGCATTTAACACTACTGCTCTTGGCAACAACAACAAAAATCCTCTCCTGGAAATAGATTAATGGTACGAGTGCCGTCGGTAGGGAGATACCGCCTCAATTATTTGTCTGTGTGTGTGAATACCACGACTGCCATGCTCTAATAAAGGGTTACCACATACTTGCCATATTTGCATTCAAGTTCGTGTCAGGGGTACAAACATTTGCAAGCATGTGGTAACCCTTTTCTAAAATAAAGTAAACGTCGGAATCTCATTCGACAGTGAATTTTCAATTCGTGAATGCACAATTTAGAATTCAATTTCAATTCAGAAACCAAGCAAAGGGAATCCAACAACAAGATAGATATTGTTGAATAAAGAAAGACATATACAAGAACGTCAGTAATATAAGTGATACAATACTTCTTTAGCAAATTAATGTACTAATTGTTATTTAAATTTCAGGTTTACCTTTGAAACAGCGTAGCATAATTGTCTTTCATTCTGTGTTTTATATTGCACGACCATCGACCAATAACTCATTTACAACGCTTTCAATAAATATAACCATCTTGAGCTAAATGTCGTTTTGTAAATCGTTGCAATTATTGAGATAGTTATTGGATTGTTATCAAAAAGTTATAAATTCTGTATTTTAATACAGATCAAACTTTTTGAAGCTAGCGGTTTTTCATGGTTTTCGGAGCCATGTTTTACCCTAGGATTTCATGTCCGCTCTTTCGACCAATCTGATCACAAAAAAACCTTCGTGATATTGTAGAATGTTTTTTAATCATGATTCTTATTATATAGATTCTTCGTTTGCTGCATTTCTCAATGATGACTTCATACGGATAATTATCCTAAGATTTACCCTGTCTGTTATTGCATTGCGTCGCCATAAACAAACAAAGGTTAGTGCTGATTTTATTCAATAAATTCGGTGAATAGAATTTATCTAACTACATATTTTGTAGTTCTCCAGGACTCAGGACTGGATAGCATTGCCATGTTCTTATGTTACTTATTGTAACAGATAGCTTCGTTAGCTACTCTTTCATTTTCCCTTTTGAGAAAATACCTCAACCTTGCTAATTTCAACTGTTTCGTATGCTACATGGAAATAAAGTTGATGCTTATAGATGATGCTGCTGTACTGTAATAGGAAAACAAAGGATCGTTTATCAACTACATTTATGACACTTTTCTCTTTATATGAAAAAGATATTTTAGCTTATAATAATTGGCTGCTGGGACAACATCCGCCATGATCACAAATAGTTCCACAAAATTCGATTCGACGAGCAAATTTGCGACAAACTTCTCTGTTATTTCTCTGGTGGACTGTTTGGATAATAATAGCCGTGGACAATTGACCACCTAGGCAAACTCCCTTATGTACATTGTGTGATTACATCAGACCTCTCATGGAGCAGAAATGTGTAGATTTGTTTTGCCTATAATTAGACAACCAAACCAACGCTCTATTTTCTTACTCGTTTTGTTTGTTTTTTTTGTCCAGATGCTTTTTCAATGTTACAAATTCAGAATTTCAGCAGCTAAATTGACTAAATTCATTGGAAGAGCCAAAACACATGAAACTTTGCTATAATGAATATTTCTGAGGTTGACCCAACTTTGGAAAATATTGTTTTGTTTGGTTCCGTACGCCTGATATATTTCATGTGTTTACTATTGCAGGGCCAACAAGCTGTGCCCAGTTCTACTCCTGCATTACCGGCCAGTGTTCTCGACAACCCAACAATTAATCGGCATTTTTTAGATCTAACTTCTGTGTTTGAAATTTCTGAAATGTTTCATCAAGAAAACGAACTTTCTACGGGTGTACTGATTTAAAAACGCTATTTGTAAATATAAAATAAATTAATTCTATTTTTGTTATAAATATAAATTTATAGATCTATTTTATAAAGATGATAGAAGAATACTGATATTTCCAATAAGATTTGATGATATATATTATTAAAAAGAGGTTTTATGTTAAAAATTTATGTTACTGTGTATTACTGAATATATCCTGCGCAGCCGTTTGGCTAGCTGTACCTACTGTTTTCATATAATAACCTTCCCATTTTGGGTAGTACTAGACAATCCATAAACGACTGAGTGTGTGTTTTTTAATACATGAACAAAATAAATTACAAATAAGACTGGGCTTAAACAGTCTGCTTGCGGTACACCTATGTTACTATTTGTATGTTCACCTATCTTATCATTTATTTTTACTTTTAATGCTGATCTGCTTGGGATTTTGTGATTTTTCCATTGAATTTATGAACACATCTTATTAGCATACAAATTGCTCAGATGTACTGAAAAACCATTTTATTTCTTTGGGGAAATTTCCTGTACTTCCAATGCTGTTTATCATTTATTTGTTGATATCATTTAATATGTCTGGACTATGTTTTAGTAATTCTGCACTTCAATGATCTACGCCTGGATTTTCCCGTTTTCTGAAGACTTTACAGCTGATTTCATTTCAAATTCATTGAAAGGCGTAGTCAGTTTTTTAGGTTGTATAAATTCCTATTTGTTTTCTAAAACTTTGTTGAAAACTCCCTGGAAATATTTGGTAATATTTTTAGTCGTCTGTGCAAATGCCATATTTTTCATTTACAAGTAATTTACTTGTTCTATTCCTTTGGTTGTAACTGTTTAACGGCTTGAAACATTCTCCTAGAATCTGACTTCGACTTTTGTTTCTACCCTTGTTTCTATTTGAAGCGCTTGCGCAGATGAAGCGACGAACCGGGCTGGCCCAGTGTTTATATGTTTTCCAAATAGAAAAAAAATGTTAAAATTTAGGGGACACTCGGAGTTGAACCAAGGACCTCTCGATCTGCAGTCGAATGCTCTACCACTGAGCTATATCCCCTTCATATCCTTGATCACTAATATCAATCTTTATTGTCATTACTTGTTCATTTAACCCCGGCAGGGCTTATTGTTCTCGCAACAGGTGCGCAAATGTCATATTACAGTTTTTGAAGAACAATTGTGTTGCTATGGCTACTACAATATTTGTTGGGATGCTCGACTTCCGTGTAATAAATATTGTTTCACACAAGTAACGGATTTCATATTCAAGGTGAACATTTTAGCAACTCAAATTTGAGTGTTTCACATTCCTTGAAATTTCATTCCAGGTTAAATCTTGGAGGCATTCGTTCGCGGTTTCAAAAAATTGAGGAGTCAAAGGGTTGCGTTCAAAATGGCTGAAGCAGGAAGAGTCTACCTTGCCATCACAGAGCAGAACGTTCTGCCTCAGCTTTTTCCCAACTTTTGAATACCGGAGATCGTTCGCCGGGCAAAACAATTCTGAATCATAACTTGCTGCCAAGAGAAATCCCCTTTTCATTCACAAACTCAATCAATCACTGTCACGAAGACAATGATGTCCGCGCAATTAACACCACAATCAGAGGATCTATCTACTTACATGAAAGTGCACATGACACGAAAAATTTTTAATACAGATTCGGGTAACGGAATCTAAATGATGAAGAATGATGACAATGATTTCTTAGTTTGAACGCGTATATTAAGCGGAGATATTTAATGTTGAATCTACCCTATTTACGATCACTCACTGTTTTCCAAACTTGGAACGGCAGTCGGAATGACAAGAAAGCATACTATAGAAAAAAGGTTGAGTCAGAATCGTATCTCCTTTCGCACGAAATGAAGAAGTTTTTAACGTCCAAGCCAGCTAAGCCCACACCTCTACGACACCTTTTTGCTTAATAAAAATAATAGTAATTAAATTTCTATAGCGCTATAAATATTCTGAAGCGCTTCACAATTTCAATAAAATACATAGAAAATTCACAGAGCTGAGATAAAGAGAATGTGCTATTTCTTGGGCTATTGATTTCAAAAAGAGTACGGGATAGCAATCCGGTGAGCGTGATGTTTTATTTGGAAGGCATCTTAATTCTTCCAATATATTTGATAGTAGAAAATTGAATAAAAATGAGGCTTTGCCCTGGTTTTACTGAGCTTTCAAATTTGGGGGTGTTACCATCGTCCTTGCTAAAGGCTTTGGTGAAATCAATCAAACGCTCCAGCGCAAATGTAAATATGCAGCCTAACGTTTTGACCGCCTCTGCAACGATCTACCCGTGTTTCTAACCCTCCTGATTATTTTTTGCCACAATAATTAATTGTATAATAACATTTACATGATTATAAATAATAAAGCCTTCAGTGAACATTAATCAGAAGGAATCAGGGAAGTTGTGACATTACGTGATGTCTCCTATTGATGTTAGCCTCGTTTATTTTAGTATGTAATGTTTAACATGATTAGATTTAGATTTGATTTGTCTTTTCTATAATCTCGTTATTATCTGTCTACTGATATATTCACTATGTACTTGTGATATTTCAGGATTGGTATTTAAATCATGAGAAATATGAGCGTACAAGGAACCCCAACGAGGCTTATTGCACCTATTTCTATATATTTATTTGCTATACACAACATCCACATGTGGGAACAAGTCTCCAAGATAGGTTGGGCATAAATTTTGAATGCGGTAATTCATTGACAATTAATGTGACATCATACACCCTGTCAAAGCAAAGTACATGTATAACCTCTCTTGCCAAATCATAAAATTTGTTTTTGTTTTTGTTTTTTTCAAATAATGAACTTCAACGATGCATGTTCACGCAATATCGGATGCGGCTCTGACTGAAAACACAGCTTCATAAAATGTGTTGGTGTCCAGATTGATGACAAACTAAAACTGGGAAGGTCATAGAAATTTTATCTGTTCAAAATTGTGAAACATAATATTCACCTTGATTTGTCTAAAAAAAGTTATCACTCAACCACAAGCTATTAATATATAATTCATTGCGTAAACCTATCAGTGAATACTGCATTGTTGTCCGGTGTTACACTATAACATTTCCAGTATACAGGTACTATTATAAAAGAAATGTGTACGGATCATCATGAATGCAAAGCCTCGTTTCTTGTAATCAAAACAACAAAGCAATGCGGAGGCTACTGGTCATTCTAAGTTCTTTAAGGAACATGTTGAGAGAAATATTACACATGACAGTACTGTTCATGATTTGATTTTAAATCAATTTAAGTTAGCAACAATTGAATATGTTATGCTCTCAGGGCCGACCCTAGTATATGGATGTATTGGGGGCGTGACAACCCCCCCCCCCCCCTGGTGACATGGTCAGTCGGCAAATCTTCCATGAAATGTCTCCAGTCGGCAAAAAAAAAGGAAGAAATGGCAAATGAATAGTGTGATGTTCGCTTTCTAAGAGTAGAAATTTTGAGAGTTCTTTTCATTCTTATCCATTTATTGATGTCAATATCTATCATGGATAATGTAGTAGTACACTGTAGAGACAACTATCTTCAGCTTCTGATGTTTATATATATAGAATCATTAGAATGAAACTTTTGGGGAAGACGATAGAAATTTTGGGCCTGATGGGATCTCTTAAAAACATGTACTAAATTCTGATGATGACTTCAGGTCAATGGACAATTTACATGCTATAATCTCATTAGACAAACTCTAGAAACATTAACTGAGAAAAATTGCAACTTTATCTTGTCAGGTGATTTAAATATCAATTACTACGAAACCTCTCCTTCAAAGACTGCTCTATTAGACCTAATGTCACAGTTCGATTTGACATCCCATAATTCTGACTCAACCCGTGTTACTAAATCGACTGAAATTTGCATTGACTACGTGATTTCTTCTACATCCATTAGCGAGAATTAGCGTTGACTCATGCATCCCAATACCAGTTTGCAGTTCTCATCATCTTAACCTGTTAACAACTTTAAGATGCACTAATGACAAATCGATAAAGATATTTCAAACTATCAGGTCATTTAACCAATTCAACAGGGAGGCTTTCTGCGAAGATCTATTTAATTCAGATACGACAGAATTTAAAACAGCACTAGAAAATGAAGACATTGAAAACTCAGCTGTAATATTACAAAATATATTACATGATACGCTTGAAAAACATGCACCTGAAAAAACGATCGTCTTACGTCCACACTATATATGCACCTTGGATGGCAATGAAAATGAAGAAACGATTTAAAAGAATGAAATGAATCTAGATACGTTGCGAATACGAATGACGAAAAAGCGTCAACGATTGAAAAATATCATGAACTCAGAAATAAAGTAAATTACAAAATAAGGAAACCAAAAAGAGATTATATAAAAGAACAAAATTAATGATTGTGGTAGAAATGTGAAAGAAATATGGAATCAAGTTAAACTGTTAACAAAGAAACAGAAACATAAATGCAACGCAACAAGTTTAACAACTAAGGCAGAGTTAAACGAGATCAATCAATTTTCAGCGATGTAGGAAACAACATCAAAAGAGCCTCACATCACAATTGTCTCTCCTATTCCTAAAACACCAGCTGCGTCTACGCCTGAACAACATCGACCACTTGCCATTCTATTATTGCTATCCAAAATTTTAGAACGAATTGTATATTTCCAACTTTATCAATACATTTCAATACCAGCATGGGTTCCAGTTCGGACGTTCAACTAACACTGTTTTATTGAACATTCCTGAACATATTTATAAGACTTTCACTATTACTACTAATGGATCTATCCGAAGTATTCGACAGTTTACAACATGGCATACTGCTACACAAACTCAAACTTTTTTGACTGAGTGACTGTACACTATTATGGATGTCATCATACTTGACCGATCGAGAGCAAGTTGTGCGAAACTTAAGTATTTGACATCAGATGCAGTAAAGTTAACGTGTGGAGTACCACAAGGTTCCATACTTGGATCTCTGCTATTCCTAGTATATATGAACAATCTCCCAGATGCTCTCTCAAACGGAATCCCTGGACAATTTGCGGATGACACACAAATGCTTTATACATTTAAACCCAATCTACCTGAATGGCTCTGTTTCATCAATGCAACACAAAATCAATGAAGACATTAAATCACTAACATCTTGGCTCAATTCAAACTCACTCTTATTAAGTGCAAAAAAGACAAACGTATTAGCTATAGGCCACGCAAAAGTAAATAACAACGAATTACCTAAAATAGAAATAAACAACGAAAAATTAACGTACGTAACAGCATCACGAAACCTTGGTGTAATATTCGATAGTGAAATGACTTCAAAAACCACATAAAACAAATCAGAAGAACAGCCAGACTACGTGCAATTGTAAAGCAGAAAAAGTATATTCCACCTGAAGTATTCATTAGAGTTATTGAATCTAAAATTGTTGAATCAAGCCTTTATGCACTTGAAGTATGGTCGTCATGGAACAAAACTCAATTGCATAAAGTATATGGAAGAATTTAAAACTGGGCAGCCAAATTGATCGATGGTAGAAGCAAATGATACAATGCACAGCACAACTTATTAAATGAACTAAACTGGCTCACAATTGAAGATAATGTTGAACTTAGAACTACGTCACCATAACATCTCATCGATTAGAAAATGACCCAAACATCATTTAAACGATTATTTAAAAGATCACAGTCTCCATATAACACACGAAAATAATTATACATTCTCCTACGTGTCAATTCAGACTGTGGAAAGCGATCTTTTTCTTTTCGTGGCGCAAAACTTATGAACAAATATATCGATTTACATATATAGTGATAGTAACAGTAAATATGAACAGAAAATTAAATCAGCTTTATTTAAAAATCGACAAAATAAACCAAAGTAGTTGACAAAAACCAGGCTTCTAGGTACATCAGCAAAATAACGAAATATCTGTTAGTAAAGTATAAAATAAAAACGTAGATTCATACTTGTATTAAGTTGTTTAAAGGCCTTAAAATACACTATTTTATTCTATTCTATTCTATTCTATTTGAACACGCATGGCAAACCTTGATGTGGTGGAATCAACACCGGATACCACACCTTGATCTGCCTTCAATTTACGGTTATAGGTCCGGATCAGACTCCTGTGAAGTCGGCAAATCTAAAAGAAAATTTATCGGGACGGCCATGTATGTTCTTGGCATCAAACGTAAAATACAAAACAAGAAATACAACCATATGACGCTAACCGAAGATGCAAAAGGGGAAAGCAAGTTTAGCACGACATTCCTAGTTCAAGATTTCATAGTGGTTATGGCAAATATTGATGTGTCAAAATCAACAAGCACAGCATCATGTGTTTTGATTTTACCTTTATAAGATCCCGAAATTTTTTTTAAAAATACTAGATGATATTTATACAAACAAACTATACAAACGCATATAACGTGTTTACAGATAAAATTGAAAAAAAGTAACTATAACATGTATATTTTTTGCTTTGAATTCTTCATTCCCATTGCGGTCGGCCACACCGATTACACTTATATGACATTTATCATCATTTATCCCTCATTCTTGGTTTTTGTCAAGTTTAAACAGTACATCAACACCGGCAGCACCAACAATGGCAGATACCCAACCAAAATAGAACATCCATCCCAAGGAGCCCAATACGACGTACTTGAAAGCAAATATGATAAGCCCAATAATGGCACAAACAGCTATATAGATAAATCAATAATAAAATAAATTAGTATTTATAAAAGAAGTTGGAAAGCTCTTGATCAAGCTACATAGGGAAAAGACTGTCCATAGCAGTCCAAAGAGGAAATGCCATCAGTGTTTTAGGGACCTTCACAGACAAAAGTCTATTTTATATGTATATATAGGTCCTAAGTTTGTTTTTCAAATGTGCCAAATTATCCGTATATAATGCTATTTTAAGAAACGTATCTTCTTAATTACTATCAAATTATTTTATCTATTCAAATTATATGAAATAAAAGGTTTCATTCAGGATTTATAATGATAAATCACAGAAAAAATCTGAAATTCATATTGCTACGTTTGGAATGTCAAACCTATCCCGAAGTGTTCACGAAAACGGCGCAATGTCAAAACATATTGGCATAGTTTATGGGAATACCGTTCTGCATCAATCAATGTTCTTTTTGATCATCAATCGAGCAATCAAACTGCTATAAATCATTTGATGATTTTAGAAGAAATGGCACGTGTCTTTATCGAATTTTACTTCCACTCTCAACGACCAATCAAATTACTTGGAATCCTTCGATAGTTTTAAAGATAGAATTTAAATTGAAAACTGAAAGCAGCACATGGGCAATGACAGAATCACAGAATGTGGAGTAACTTTACAGTTTTCTTACTCGAGGGCAACTCCCTAAACTAGATTGATCCTTGTGTAGGTTGGAATGTTATAAAATCAAAGGGAATGACACTTCCATATTGATTGATGGGTGAATGATTGACACTTCCATATTGATTGATGGGTGAATGATTGACACTTCCATATTGATTGATGGGTGAATGATTGACACTTCCATATTGATTGATGGGTGAATGATTGACACTTCCATATTGATTGATGGGTGAATGATTGACACTTCCATATTGATTGATGGGTGAATGATTGAGACCCTTAGTGATGGAAGATTGATATATCTTTCGGTTTTTGTCTTCATTCTTTATTAGAAGGAAAGCCTATTCAAACCAGAGCATTACATGCTATATGTGCAAAAGTACAGTGATATTATTTGGTTCTTACGTCCAGCTGCAGCCGTGGCAAGAATAGGAATAAATAAATTGAAGTTAACAGCTTTAAATGCTCTCAAGAAAGCCAAGACGCAGCTAACTATTTCGGCCATGATGGCCAAAACCATGAATGCTCGGATAGCTTTGAGTGAAGAGGCTAAAACCAGAATATAAATCACATTAATAATTGGTATCAAAGAAACAAAGCTGTAATGATAAACAGTTACAAATGAAAAAGTCAATGGATGACCACGCGTTCAGGGCCGTCCATAGTATGGAGGTATTGGGGGCATGACACCTACCCCCGCTTGAACTCGGTCATTCGGCTTGTAACTCGATAAATCAGGGAAGAAACGGCAAAGGAGTATTGTGATGTTCGCTTTCTAAACTTAGAGTAGAAATAAGAGAGTTATTTTAATTCTTGTCCATGTATTCTGTATATAGAGACAATTATCTTTAACTTTTGGTGCTTGATCAGGACAGACGAGAGAAATTTTGGGCCCGAGGGGATATCTTAAAAACATGGCCCTAAATTATGTCAATGTACAATTTAAACACGTATGGCGAACCTTGGTGTGGCGGATTCAACTCCGGATACCGCACCTCAACTTGCTTCCAATTAACTGCTACATATCCGGATCGGAATCCGGTGAAGTTGACAAATTTATTGCTCGACAGTCGACACCCCTAGCCTCACTCAATCACGGCCCTCATTTCCACGTGGCGCTCCAGTGAGGGCCTGATAAAAAAGAAAAAGTGTGCCAGGAACCAAAAATATGGTGTGCCCAATCACAGCGCACCTTGGTATCACGTGAAGTTTTATCGAGCGCTGGTTGGTGAATAAAACACTAAAAATGTAAACAAACTTGCTTGAGTCATTCTCAATTTTTATATAAATCAAGATTCAAAACGACGGAAGTGCTTACAATTTCGAGATAATGTAATCTATTATTTCTATTTTTGTTACTCCAATTTGATCCAAAATAATTCCGTAAACGTAAATAGACCCTCACTGGAGCGCGGAAGTGATAACAATTGCGTAAGTGTTTTCTGTGAATGGATTAAGTCTTTAATTGTAAATGATCCAACGTTTATTAAACGTTTTTTAATTTATACTCAATCGAGAGAATACTACTTACTTTCTACCAAATCTTACTAAAACAAGAAATATGTTTCAAGTTGATTCGCGGCTGTTGTTGTTGTTGTTGCGGGGGGCAACTTCACAGTGAATTTTCATAACAGCCATAACTCCTCTTTGAAAAAGGTGCCCATTTTTACAATGGTGGAGATCCTTACCAAAATAGTACTAAATTTAGCCCGTTTTCCACTGCTCAAAAAATGTCGCGCGAAGCAACATTCCTGAGATTGCGCATGCGGAGTGGTGGTCTTATGATGTCAAAATGTAGCCAGGCGATGTCACCACAAGTCACCGAGAGCAAAAATGTAGTTCAAAAAATTTTAAAGTTTTCTGATGTCGCCAGAGCGCAAAATGTCGCAAGCCAATCAAATAGCTTGTTATTTTGAGATGATTCGAAATCAGACTAGAATGTCCAAACTTGTGTCCTAAAATATTATTCAAAATATTCAAACTTTCACATTTATTTCATTTGATTTAGTACTTTGAAAGTCTTTTATTGTGATCAATGTGAGTCTGAGTATTGGGAAGAACATTTAATAATTTGCAGACATACTCAAACAGATTCTGAACAGCTGAGAATTATTCATAACAAGTTGAAACCCGTGAGCAATAAGTGAAATTTATCTTTGAAACTTTTCCTTTCACACTGTTCTCGCACAGCCCAATAAACATAGGTATAATCTTCTTATAACAAAATATGTATAGTCCAGTTCCTGGTAATAGTCAATTTGCAAACAAAACATTTGCTCACGGCCTTCCATTATTAGTATATAAATTGCCAATAAACGATTTTTCCACATCAACAGAGTGATCAGAACCTACAGATTCTTGTGGAACATGATACAAAAAATCGTTTACAAATACTTCCAGTCCATCAATTTCGAAGTCAAACTATTCATCCATTTTAAAATTTTGAGATAAAATTTACATAATAACAGCTACATAGCAAGCAAAGTAAATCACATGTTCAACACCAACATCAACTCTTCTATTGTTTACCGTCACTCTCAATCATCTAACTATTTTCGCGCTTTTTCTACTTCTTCCTCACGCAGAGACGAGGTGAAAACATGAAAACGAAACTGCAATGTGGGTTACGGTTATGGAATGTGGGTTACGCGTTACGAAAAATCGAAGAAATAATTTATTTACAAACAGACAATATTATTAGTATGAGAAGATTATGCAGCATGTAAAACAAACAATAATTTTGCTTGCTTAAATTTATATTAACTTTTATTAACATGAGTTGTAACTAGGCTACATTTTAGTGAGAGATCATATTATGTGACTCTCCTTTGTTTTGCTTGTCAACTTTGTCAAAATAAATGAAATGAAAAATCATGACCGAAGTATATTTACGTTATCATTTTCACTAATCCCATATAGCAATAGGTAACTACAAAAGCCGTTAAACAGAATCTTTGAAACGTATTTACGATTCTACTACATCAAATAATACTGAGTAGAACCTATACCCACCATTAGGGAACACCGCCGAATCATCAATGGATACGCATATTTTGTCTGTACACATCTTCCAAAGTCCTACTGAAGTTTTTCCAGCTAATATCCATGGACGTGCAGCAGTGACAACGATAAACAATAAGGCAGTTAAACCAAGTAAACCGAGAACAGCAATTGATTGAGGACGCATGACTTCGATCCAATGTCAGAGCTACCTGTAATTTATAAAGAAATGTCATAGCCGACTAGTCGTATGAACAGTTGAAGCTTTAATTATGACCAATTTGAGAATCAAAGCTAACGCGTTGAGTTGAGTTTCAATAATTACATATATGACTATGACGATTTTGATAACTATAGGCGCATTCATTGTAGACAAGACCAGGCCCGGATAGAGGGGGGGTCTCGTATGTCAATTGACAATCGTTCCTTTTCTCTCAATGACGTAATCATGACGTAATCTGGTTTTCTGCAAATCATGTCTATGAAGTAGGGCCTTTTTAATTGAATGATCATTGAAAACGTCATCGCTTCCTATACTTCTTCAATTGAACAGCTTGCATCAATCAAATGATCTCAGTCCACTGTGATTGGGTAACGATCAGAGGCTTTAACAATTGACCTACTTTGATAACAATTGACATGATTTCTGTTTGGCACCTGATTGGTTAAAGATTGAAATTTTGATTCTCTTCGATAACAGTTGACAAACTTTGTAACAATCGTGACATAGAAAATGTCAAACTGCAGATTGAGGCAAGTATTTGATTGGCAGAAACTCAAGCCTGTCCTTGCTTTACGTAATATGATTGGTTCTTAAACAATTGACAAACTACTTCAATCTTGGATATATTTGACAGAGAGATAATCTGAACAAGTGCACATGATCGTTAAAAAATTCAAAAACAACGAGCGGTAAACTTACTTGTTTTGACACACGGTCATTTTGTTGGCGTGCAGTCAGGAGCCATGACTGCTGTTTTGAACACTTACTCACTTAGTATTCAGTATATTCGAACATTTAAGCTATTATCTGAGCTTTGAAACGTGGTGGAGGATTATCATAGAAGGACATCAGACGGCGAACGTTATTTTATCTGCAGTTTTGGCCAAATCGTAAAATCGATTCAAGTTGTCAATTTCCCATATATATGTCCTCGAGAATATGGAATTACCAATGCGACTGTTAACTTTGTGAAACAAAATAATTGGTATCTCGCTTTTCATTTACATTATTGGTTTGCTTTACAAGTTTATCGCAGCTCAATGAATTGTTTACTAAGCTACACATTTTTTCTCTGGATGCCTAATTATGAACTGATATCCAGATTTAGCAAACTCAAAACTGGGTAATCATTAATTAAAAAAGAGATTTTGGCTTCTTTCCTAGATTATGAGCCTACTGTATCAATACGAGATGAATATGATCACTGCTCAAATGATCTCATGTACGTTTGTTTTGATTTTGATTTATTGGATTGTGGAGAACCGTAGAACTGATACCAGCGGCGATTAGCTACGATTAGTAGTCAAATATGAGAAGGATTATCAGTGCTGTTTGTTGATGATTAATTTAACAAGCTAAATATACTATTTAATTTATATTTTATCACTATGCTTTTAAATTTGATTGAACAACGTACATAACATATATTTACACTTTCGCCAAGATAGATTTCAGTTTGCACGCAGGCTAATATTGCCTTGATTTGGTAATTTAATGTAACGGTATCAAATTTAGAAATAGAAACAATAAAATATTCCCTTTTTATTAAACAAAATAAATGATGAGGGGAGTTGCTGGTGCCGGGAGACTGTTAAATGACTATTTATTTCCTCTTCCAGGGCCATTGCAGTAGGGGGTTTCGTCCCTAATATGGGCGTGGCGATTTGATTACGTCATTTTGACAGGGGTATTCAAAATCCTGTATCAGTGCCTGGACAAGACATTAAATTATTAGTTAACAGTAAAAAATTTCGTTATACAATGTTAGACAAAGTGTATTTTTGAACGGGTAAAAGATATTTCATGAGGATATAGACGATATTTGAAAAGTGGTGTACTGTATTACTTAGAGATAACCCCCTGAATTTCACCCGCGAAGCCGGCACAGAAAACAGAAATACAACGACCACCCACGGACGACATTCTTTAAGAGGCCGAATTAATCTTTGTCCCTGTTTACAAGGAGGGAGAGGTACCCGGGTAGGCGAGTTACTCGCCTTACCGAGTTAAAATGTGCTGTTTGTTTTCAAGGACAGCCCGAGTAACCTGCCTACCCGAGTTGAATACTTTAAAGCGAATCTACGAATCTAATAACTGCATTTTTCTTTTTGCATAACAATATATATTTTAAAATCAATCGATTTCTAAACGCAAGTATAACAGATATGAACAATTTACTTGCATGAAATACATGTTATAGCATTAACAGATTTAATGCAATTAAAAAAAAAAAATGACATACATCTGTCGAAATGAAGCACATTAGTTATGTAAGAACACCTATAGCTCTACTCAGTTCAATGTCATTGATGCCTGTGGGTGCAGCTGCTCTAGAAATGGTTCGTGAACCTCTGATGCAAAGAATTGCAGATCTTAATATGACAAATGATAGTAGTTGATGATGATGATGATGATGAGGATGATAGTTCTAATCCAATTTATTATTGTGCTGATATTTGATTTCTGTTTGTGTGCTAATTTTGAATGCGCGTTGAAATCGAAAGATCGGAGAACAGAAAATGTCTACAACGGAAACATTCGAAACAATGGAAACTTCAAGCTACAATTTTGAATGTTTAACTCGCTTACTTGTTCAGATTATAACAACCAGATACGGCACTGAAAGTCGAATTCATTGTATTTTCGAATTCAATTGTTCCCGGCGGTCATTATGTATTTTGCCCCTCGATTACCTGGCTGCAGTTACGCGCTAAAATCGCAATGGAAAAATAGCTCCGCTACGCTCGGACTCATGGTGAATGATATAATAATCAAAATAAACCAATTGAAATCAAATTCAATAGAATATCAAATCAATCAAATCATCATGCAAAGAAAAATAAAATCAAATCAAATTCAAAAAAGTAAATCAATTCAATCAAATCAAATAAAATAAATTAAAACAATGTCCATATAATATAATAATATAAAGAAAAATATATCCAAATAATAAATCAATTAAAAAATAGCTCCGCTACGCTCGGACTCATGGTGAATGATATAATAATCAAAATAAACAAATTGAAATCAAATTCAATAGAATATCAAATCAATCAAATCATCATGCAAAGAAAAATCAAATCAAATCAACTCAACTTTAATAAAATAAACAATAAAATAAAATAAAATAAAATAAAATAAAATAAATTAAAACAAAAATATCAAAGCAAAAGAAAATTAATCAAACCAATATAATAATTATTGTATAAGCTCGATTAATAAAATAAATAAAAAAATTGAGATAATTATTAAGAATGGAATAATAAAATAAAAGTTGAAAAAGTCAAAAGAAAGTAGAGTAGAACTATCAGAAAAAAAATATATCCAAATAATAAATCAAATAAAACAAGGAAAAAATGTTAATGCAGACCGATGGGATTGAACTCCAACCCCATGCGCCTGATGCAGACGCTCCACCATTAGACCATACCAAGATCATAGATTGCAAGTGATTTTCACTACTTATAATAGTGTGAGCTGTAAATGACGTGCGAAGTTGCAAGTTGATGTCGCAGCAAAATTAAAACATTTTAATAAACAACTTTAAAGAATGTAAACAACAAATAACCATGCAAACTATTACCAGAAGAATATTAATTCCTAACTAATTATACTATGGGCCTAGCGCAATTTTATGACGTACAGTAAATGATGTGAAATTTTCCCTTCGGAGTATCGCCTTGTTTTTTGTTGTCGCATAGACAAACTGATTCGAAAAAGTCTTTACAATATATTTCAAATAAAACCATGACGACTGGCTTAGCAGATTAATGTAAGAAATAACTTCAGGAAACAATATAAACAATAAATACATAATACTGCCTTGTCTAAGCCCCCAAACAAATGATGAATTGTCGATTTAAAAGTTCTCACGGTCAAAACACAACAAAAATTATCTTCGAAGTTTCACCTAAAATAGTGAAGTTACAGAACATTAAAACCTTTCATTAACCATTTCAAATGATGAGAAGAAGAAAACAATCATGTGTTCTACCGATGAAGAGATAATCACGATGTAAACTAATCCAGGAGTATTAGAAAACAATTCATTTAATAATGCAATTGTAATCTCGCTAAGCTGCGAGTACACCAACATGGCCGTCATCAGAAAATGTTAATAAAATGTCACCTCATTGAAAACGCTCCTAACCGTGATTCCAAAGGCAATGCTAGAATCTGAACAATAACTCAATGAAGTCTAGGCGGTTATTGCGCAATCGATGATTGTCTATGTGTTGTTTGCGGGCAAAGCAGTATGCGATTTGCTATTTACACAAAAATCGCTGTAACGGTCACAATCACGGTGATCATGTGTGAAAACGTAGTCGCAGCATAATATGTAAGTCGCGCCAATAATCACGCTTTCGTAACCGTGATTTACCAACTTTTTTGAACCTGATAGCATAGACTCATGGATACTCCGTAACCATGAGTCAAAAAGGAAAAAAATTTTATTGCAGACGGTTGGGATTGAACTCCAAACCCCACGCGCCTGATGCAGTCGCTTCACCACTAGACTATACCAAGATAGATTAAAGAAATGATTTTCAGTACTTATAATATAGATGTGAGTTGTAAATGACCTGCGAAATTGTCTCATCTTAAGCTGATGTCGCAGCAGAATTAAAACATTTTAATAAACCAAATAAACCATGACGACTGGCTCAGCAGTTTAATGTAATAAATAACTTCAGAAAACAATACAAACAATAAATATATAACACTTCGAAGTTTCACCTCAAATAATGATGTCACAGAAAATGAAAACCTTTCATTAACCATTTCAAATGACGAGAAGAAAACAATCATGTGTTCTACCAATGAAGAGATAAACACGATGTAAACTAATCCAGGAGTATTAGAAAACATTTCATTTAATAATGCAATTGTAATCTCGCTAAGCTGCGAGTCGGCCATCATGGCGGGCAATGGAAAAAAATTTATATCAAATCCAGCTAAAAATTTGGAACTATCATACAGCTTGCCCATTGTATTTTTAAAAATAAAATGGTGTTTCTTGCGCAATCGTTTTTTGTTCGACCTTTGTTAGCACGCAACGCAGTATGTTGAACGTTTTTTCAAAAGAACAATAGATTTAGTCAAAAATGAAATGAAATGAAAACGTTTCCACCATGACAGCATAGACTCAAGGTCACTCACGTAACCACGAGTCAAAAACACGATAAATTTGATGATCGCTTGATAATGGTATATTGTGTACTGGAAGACAATATTTTATTAACTCATAACTTATGAAAGTTGAACAAAATCATTGATTTTACGGAAGAAAAATATTGAATATAAATTATGAATACAAGCAATTTTTGGTAAATAAAATTTACACTTACATTTCAAATAATAGTTCATAAAATGATTTCATTAACTTATCGAATGTATGTGGCTCTTTATACGAATTTTTCGAGTTTGAAATTCCGCGGTTTTGGAGTGCGTGTAATCGTATTTTATCGAAAATAATGGCAAAAACGTAAGCAGTAATTTCCATAAAATTCCACTCAAAATATCCTATTCTTTGACTGTGATTGCGTTATTCTATATCATCAAGCATCAGTGCATATTATTTTACAGTTTGCAATGGAATTTATGTGATAAACTCTAAATATATTCGTACTTTCTTCATTTCAACCCTAGACTTTTAGGTTTTAGCGTTTATGGCATTTAAAATAAATTTGCTAATATCAAATTTATGATTTTGAATTTTACATATAGCGTACCATCCATCCACTCGCATTGAGTAGCTTGAGAAGGCTGAATTCAGCTTCAAAGGTGAACTATTTCAAGTATCATTTTGTAGATAATTCCCTAAAATCGTAATGGACAACGATGAGATGTGTCAAAAAATAGGCAACAAACATAATGGCCGTTAATTGACCAATCAAAATTTTCGAACGTCAGTGCCGTATCTGGTTGTTATAATCTGTGCCTATCTGTGTTTACAAGACCAAAAATTGACCCGGCCACTAGGGTAACTCGGTCTGCCAGAGCGAGTAACTCGGATAGGAGAGTTACTCGGGTAGGCGGGTTAAAGTTACTCGCTCTCCTTGTAAACAGATACACTATAGATAGCACATAAGCAATAGAACCGGGTAACTGGTCTACCCGAGTAACCCGCCCTCCTTGTAAACAGGGCCTTAGAGTGGCAGTTTAAAGTTATAAACGACTACTAGCAATATATGAGCAGTATCACTTTCATCTAAGGACATAGATGGGAGATAAAAATAAAAATCATCATTCCGGTTTTTGATATAAAATATTATATTGTAGTAAATATATCAAATTAAGATTTAAAGTTACAGTCAATACCGCATAATACGTTATCGTTGGGACCCCAACGAAAATAACGCATTGCGCGATTACCGAAATGCATCAAGTTACTACCAGTATGTGAATGAGCAATATCACTCGCATCTTAATTCATATAGATCATCATCATAATAATCATTTATACAGAAACCTCCAAGTTTTATATATCATTTTTCAAAGGGCTGATACAAGTATGATAGATATAATGTAGATGGGAGAAAAGTATAGGAATAATCATATTTAGTTTCAATTATATAGACTGATACTGTTTCTGAGTAATTACCAAGTAATTGCTATGTTAAATTTCGATTTAAAATTATAAAGATATGTTCAACATACCAACAGTCGAGTTGCATTCAAATGCACGATTATATTGTATACAATATTTATCAAAATTAATTAATGCATGAAGAAATCTATGAAGAAGAGCCGATCGAAGCCGAAGTTTAATTGACAAAATATTTCATATTTTGCTGTCAAAAGAAGTGAAGTGAAACGCACATGATTTTATTTAAAAAAATACGTACAATTAGTTTACCCCCAAAGCATGACATTGGGAAGTGGTAGCTATAGCATATCCCAAAAAGAAAATCCAAGAAACATTACCTAAGCGCATAGATTATAGAATGCAGGGATTGGCAACTTAAGGTCTGGGCACGAAATATGTTTTTGTTTGAGATTTACCGGAAACACGTGTTCTTGAGCCGACACAGAATTTTATGACAAATATTCAAAAGTGTCATTACAACAACGCGGTCGACTGTTCTACTCATTCTATCATCTTCGTTCATATCTTCAAGCTGGCTAGTAAAAGTACACTTGATTATTTCATTATTTTGCAATGGATGGTCAATTAAATAGCAATGATTTTCAGTACCTCGAATTTTTTAAACGTGAAAGGCGATGAAGAAAATGGTGAACTCTATCGGTGAAAGTTTAGAAAAACGCGCCTACAGAGAAGTTTACGTTAATGATAATATTGCTGAAGGACTTGGAAAATTAAAGGAGATTTAACGGTGTCCGTAACCCTTCACACACGATCAAAACTCACTGATATAAAATTATCCATCGAATCGATGAAGATGAAGGTTTGTCAACTTTATTTATTTACGAGCAGATGAATCTACTCTTCTCAAAAGTTACTACGAATGAGTAAATATTTCTTCGGAAATTTCTGGAGATGTATCAAATATATTCAACAATTTTGATCTATCCCTACAAATTTTTTCGGCAGTAATAAAAACACCTATCTGAAATTCATTGCGTGGATGAGCACCTTCTGGAAGTCCATTTATTATTGTTGTGGAAATGTGTAAAATAATTTCGTAATTTATCCATAAGGAGATCAGATGGACTCTTGAACCAAACACGCTTGAATGTTTTGCAAATCCCAAAAGTTTGATCTACCTGGGATGTAGCAGCACAACACTCTGGTTAGAAGATAGCTTTTGTTATTCTTAGATGAAGAGACATTTGTTTTGATTCAACTCAACTTTGTCATTGATTAGTTCTCGTCTCGTAAGACTCTTTACATGGTGTCAGATGTTAAATTCAAACATCGTATAACTTGGTGGTATTTTATTAGCATTATTATTGTTCTTATTAATTAATTATATCATGGGAGATCACGAGTCTTGGACAAAACCAGGTCCACTGGTGTTGGACGCACAAGCTGCTGAAAACTGGTGTCAGTTTGTCATGCAGTTTGAAATTTATTTGATTGCAAAGGAGAAGGATGACAAACCTGACAAACTAAAGGTTAACTAAATGTTACATCGTGCTGGCCCAATTGCTATTGAAGTTTACAGTCAATTCAGATATAGCGAAGGAGAGAGTGCTACTTGCTACTTAGATATAAAGAAGAAGTTTGAAGAACGATGTAAAGGAACAAAAAACATAATTTATGAACGGTTATGTTTTAATCAACGCTTTCAAAAAGAAGATGAGCGTGTAGATGCATTTGTATCTGATTTAAAGCGTCTATCATTAACATGTGAATTTGGAGACTTGAAAGATTCTCTTATTCGGGATAAAATCGTTGGTGGTGTAATCTCTGATGTTCTTAGAGGGGAATTATTGAAAAAGCCTACATTAAATTTACAAACAGCGCATGACTATTGTAGAACATTCGAGGCATCAGAAACACAGAAATATCAATTTATTGCAAGACAAGCTTCTTCATCTACTGTTGTTGTTCAGCCTGTGCAAAGAGTAAAGCAGAATAAACAGTCATGTAAATTTTTTGGTTATAAACATTCGTTCAGTGACCCTAAACGATGTCCAGCTTTCAAACAAAAATGTCGAAAATGCAATAAGGAAGGCCATTTTGCACGAAAATGTAATAAGCCAAGCAAATCGTCATCTAACAGTGTTAATACCGTAACTATGGACTCAGATAGTACAGAGCCAGATACACCTCACGTCTACTTTAGTAATATTGAAGTTGACCGAGTAAATTTGACAGGTAAAAGGTACAGGTTTATGCGTTTGCCATTTGGAATTGCCCCAGCGCCGGAAATCTACCAACGGGAAATGGAAAGACTTTTTGAAGGCATTCCAGTAAATATAATTGTGGATGATTTTCTTGTTCATGGAACCAACTGCGAAGAATTGAATAATAATGTAGTGTTGCTTCTCAACCGATGCAGAGAAGTTGGATTGAAGTTTAATCCTGACAAAGTGAAACTTCGAGTTCCAGAAATAAAATATGTAGGACATGTCTTGACTACAAATGGTTTAAAGCCAGATCCAGAAAAGATAAGAGCCATTATGGAGATGCCGGCGCCGAGTGATAAAACAGGTGTTTTAAGGCTTTTGGGATCTGTTAATTATCTTGACAAATTTATTCCCAATAAAGCATCAATTCAAAGCCCGATATCTGGGTTGCTTCAAAAGAACTCATCCTTTACATGGGAGCAGCCACAACAACGAGCGTTTGAGAACTTAAAAATGCTAATATCTTCTATTTCTGTTTTAAAGTATTTTGATAATAATTGCCAAACAACTTTGAACGTTGAAGCAAGTGGAATTGGTCTTGGTGGTGTGATTCTGCAAAATAATCAACCTGTTGCTTACGCCTCCAGAAAACTCACCGACTGTGAAAAAAGGTATGCTAATATTGAAAGAGAACTGTTAGCAATTGTATGAGGAACCCAAAAATTTCACTCGTACTTGTATGGCAGTGAAGTACTTGTAGAAACAGATCATAAACCCTTGAAAAACATTTTTTTTAAACCACTGAATGAAGCCCCCTTAGGTTGCAGCGGATGTTGTTGCGATTGACTGCTTATGACCTAAAGGTGAAATACATCCCAGGAAAAGATCAAGCCTTATCAGATTGTCTAAGCCGTGCACCAGTAAATGATATTAGTAATGACGATGATAATAATGACAATGACATAATTGGTATTAATTTCATAGATCAATTAGGGATGGAAGCATCTAACCTACATCGATTCAAGCAATATACTGCAGATGATCAAACAATGCAGCAAGTGATGGGTTATGTTTTGAATGGCTGGCCTTCCAGCAGAACATCTGTAACAGACCTAACAGAAGTATACTGGAATTTCAAGGAAAGTTTAAGTGTAGAAGATGGACTACTGTTTAAGTCAGATAGGGTAGTCGTACCAGCAAGCCTTCGCCGTGATATTTTTAAAAGATATACACGGTGCACACATGGGTGAAGGGAAAATTCTAAGTTTTGCTAGAGAGTATGTTTTTTGGCCATTAATGAATAGTCAAATTAAAGAGACTGTCAGGTCGTGCCCTATATGTTTAGCGTTTAGAAATCGTCAACCAAAGGAACCATTAATGCCAAGAGACATTCCTTTCTTACCCTGGCAAGTTTTGGGTATGGATTTATTTGAATGGGAAGGTTATCCGTATATATTAGTTACAGACTTTTACTCAAAGTATTTTGAGTTGGAAATCTTAATGAACCAAACAGCGATTTGTGTGATAAATAATTAAAAAAAACTGTTTGCAAGATTTGGTGTACCTGAAGAAGTAGTATCTGACAATGGACCTCAATTTTCTAATACTAGAGATTTGCTAAACATTACACATGAGTTCAAGGAATTTGCGTCATTGTGGGGTTTTGTAAACACGCCCAGTTCGCCAGAATACCCTGTTGCTGCGGAATGAACAATCCAAATTGAAAAGAGAATTTTGAAGAAATCAAAAGCGAACAAAAAAGATCCAATTGAAAGCTTAGTGGCTTATCGTAATACACCTTTTCAAGATAAAGGGTATTCCCCAGTGCAGTTGCTGATGGGACGCCGTACACGAACTACATCACCAAAGCACAAACGACTATTATTGCCACAAGCTGTATCACCACAACACGTTATCACACCCCTCTGTCAACGCCAGGAAGCTGCAAAGGCCAGTTATGACCAACATACTACTGAACTTCCTGCACTTGCTGCAGACGACCGCATTCGAATTCGAGGGAAAAGAGATAAAGAGTGGCGTAAAGCTGAAGTGTTACCTCGTTCCTACTTCGTGAAAGATGAATCTGGAATTGTTTACAGAAAAAAATGCAGTGATATACTATCAACTCCTTTTGACGGCGAGATGATGTCAAGAGTACCGCCACCATTTGTAGAGACTGCTATGTCAGAAGTTCCGAATAAAGATCAACAGCAAGAATCACATTCATCAGCTAATACAAGTATTACTGTTCCACGTTTAGAAAGTTTAAGTGGAGATACTATTACAAGAAGTGGACGTATTGTGAAACAATCAAAAAGACTAATTACTTACTGCTAGCTTACATGATTACATTCTGCATAAATTGTACTATTGAGTTTTATAATTTATTTTAATGGTATAATTCTTAGTTTTGTTAACGGGAAGGATGTTGTAATTATGCTAATCTATAATCTCTTCCCAGACCTTTCCAGGGGCACCATGCTGCCCGGCGATAATGGTCACCGGTTAGTTTTTTGTTATTCTTAGATGAAGAGACATTTGTTTTGATTCAACTCAACTTTGTCATTGATTAGTTCTCGTCTCGTAAGACTCTTTACAGACTATTTCCTGACGTGGGCGCTGACGTCATTTTCCAGATGGTTAGCCTCGTTTCTTGTAATCAAAACAACAAAACAAAGCAAAGGCTGCTCGTCATTCGAAACTTTAAGTTTGCAATGCTTACTAAGAAATTACCAGGATTGTATTCTAAACTCCGGCTCTGACTCTTACTCCTGACTGCCATTTGACTCCAGCTCCTAGGCCTGTACACCTCTGTTACATCATAGATTATAGAATACAGGGATTGGCAACTAAGGTCTGGGCAGGAAATATTGGCAACTAAGGTCTGGGCAGGAATTATGTTTTTGTTTGAGATTTTCCGGAAACACGTGATCTTCACCCGACACAGAATTTTTTCAAGTGAAATTTTCACAAGTGTCATTACAACAACGCGGTCTCATCGTTCATATCTTTAAGCTGGCTAGTAAAAGTACACTTGATTATTTCATTATTTTAAATGGATGGTCTCTTAAATAGCAGTGATTTTCGGTACTTCGAATTTATTAAACGTGGAAGGCGATGAAGAAAATGGCGAACTCAATCGAGGGAAGTTTAGAAGAGCGCGCCTACAGAAAAGTTAACGTTGCGCAGTGCTATAGCTGAAGGATTTGCAAATCGAAAGGTGGCTTAACGGTATCGGTAGCCCTTCACACACAATCAAAATACACTGATGTAAAATTGTCCATCGATGAAGATGAAGGTAGCTGTAAACTGTATTCTTGTCATTTAGAAGTGCAACTATATTTCAGTGAACATTTCAGCTTGATTCTGATTTGTTAGTTATGAATATATTTGTAGAATAATTCAATCTCATACATTTTCTTTTGCAAAGTTACGAACATTAATTTTCAAATTGGAAAAGTGATCAAAGCTATATTTTGATGAAATATAACGCAAAACCTGGTGAATTAAATTGGCCATATAAACTCGCTTTTTTGTTTAAACCTAAATTAAATTGACATGGACATTTAAAGTGAACTCTATTTAACATTTTCAAAGCATAAAACGTGAGAAAAGAATTTGAGCAACGTAGGACATTATAGTATGCAAGTTACGAAAATTATAAGGCTTTGACTGCTCGGTTCAATCCTTGTGTCGGGTAAAGATCACGTGACTTCGTTTCGCGCCGAATTCAACATAATCTGACCGCACGGCCGAGAGCAATAGAGTTGCCAATCCCTGTATTCTATAATCTATGGTTACATGTGTCATATATTTGCATCTCATTTCGAAATATAACTTTTTATGATATAGACATGGTTATTACAATTAAAATTGCATTAATAATATTTTAAATAATTAAAGGATAAATGGTTACATAGGTCAATCAGTTTTGTTTTCGCTTTACCTGCTTTGCCAATGAACTCGCTCGTGTCCAATTACTTTAAAATGTATTACTACATATACGGTTTGCGACAATGGTATCTACTCTATACTAGTATACTGTGAATGAGATTATATCAATATCATAGAAGATTAAACCGCTGTCCTCATCAAAATATAGATTAATACATTTTTTTTATATAATTATCAGTAGTAGACTATGGGGTTACAGTACACTTGCCGTGTTTGTATTTATATTTACTGCACGAGGACTGTTGTAAGACCCTGTTGTAAGAATTTTAGCTATTCGAATTTGCACTTATCCAAAATTGTTTACTACACTTTACTACATAATATAGAGTTTTAAAGCCAGGTTGCATAAGAGGGGTGATTTCACTTATCCGAATTGCTCTTAAGCGGGTGCTCCGCCGTATAATATTTATACCTGGATTATGATGGCTAAATCTAGTTTTCAACGATAACTGAACTCAAAACTTTACAGGAATAGTCTCACATGATACAAATACAAGTCCATCAACAATTAAAACATGAATGAATAATTAATCATGAATCTTACTCACTGTTTGGCTATATTACTCTTTGACAAAGTTCAATGAATTGTTTCAATAAAAATGTTCGCTCGTAAACACCGCTAGTGCTTGGAAGTAACTTTTCCAAAAAGAGTGAAACAATTTATTTGGTTGCTTTGGAACTGGCTTAAAATGCAATTGGATATTGAAAGAAGTATCAATATCACGTGGGTATTTTAAACCAATGGTTAATGTCGTCCCACCCTTCGTCATTTCATATTTGCTCAGATCATGAGACAAAACTGTTTTCGAAACTATCGTTTCCAGGAAACTTAAGGATGTACTTAACCCCTAGGTTATACGCCATACTTCATCACGGCTATTGTTCGCGAGGGATCTCTCCTTGAATCTTCCAAATTCGGCCCTCAAACACAGCAACGTGGGTAACTCATTGCTAGTTCAATATACTTTTCGTATTTGAAGTTGTCAAAAAGAATATCTATAATATAAATATATATAGATTATTGCCTTTCGATAGAAATAAAATAAAATTGCAAAGAATACCCAAATATGATCACAACATGGTTAATTCAAAACCTGATATGTAATACTAAACCACCGCTATTGTTCTGATACGTTTACTAGCCACACTTATTTAGCAACAAGCAGGAAACAACAAGAAATTCTAGCACGGCTGACGAAAGTACGGCGTATATTTCAACTGGGTTATGAGGTACGGTGGCCCATACGGTGGCCCACAACTGTCACGGCACATTAAAAAATAAAACGCTGCAACATGTTGAAAACGTAACAAAACATTCTTGATATTAAAAATCAAGCTGTCACACATTGTTTAAAAAATATAAAATAGACACGCAACATCTTTAACAACGTAAAATCGTGCACACACCTTTGATTATTAATATAAATGCGTTAAACATCATTCGAAAAACGAAAATCACCCTTCGATGTGAAAGATTGATGTCACGATTTTTTATTTAGGTATATGTGTGCGACCTGTTTTTAACATAGTTTGCCGTGGCAATTATTATAATCATTATTATCATCATTTAGGCAGGAATTCATTTTCACAGGACTCGTGAATATTTGATTACAGCAAATCAAGTCGCGACCGTGATTATCAATGTATTATTAATTTAACTTATTTTATGTACAGATAATAAAATAAATATCGTTTCATGTTAAGAAGTACCTCATTCTCAAGCTTTTAACAATTCACTATTTAACATAGTATGTTATACTCAGACATGTATCGTAGTGATTTGAAAAAACTAGATGAAAAAATATAACCTAAAGTGTGATTTCACCACTTTTCAGATTTTGAAAAAAGCCGGTTTTTCCCTCACTCAACCATATTGTCTCTCACACTAAATTCGAGATATACAATTCACTATTTAACTTAGTATGTTACACTCAGACATGAATCGTAGTGATATAAAAAGACTAAATGAGAAAATATTAAGTAAATATTCAGTAACAGTCATCTAGGTTTACCTAAATGTGATTTCACTACTTTTCCGATTTTGAAAAAGCCGGTTTTTCATTTTCTCGACTTGAAATGTCTCTCACACTGAAACGAGCAATACAATTCACTTAATGTCTTAGTATGTCATACTCAGACATGTATCGAATAGATTTAAAAGAACTAGATGGAAAAATATGAAGTCTATATTTAGTAACAGCCATCTAGGTTGACCCGAGTGTGAATTCACCACTTTCCAGATTTGGAAAAATGCCGGTTTTTCACTTTCTCGATTTTATATGTCTCTCACACTAAAAGGAGAGATACAATTCACTATTAGAATAGAATAGAAATAGAATAGAAATAGTTTATTTAAAGACATATAAACAACTATGATACATGATTTTTGCTTTTTGTTCTATTTGATTACATGTATGTTTTATATAAGGCATTATTGTTAAGCAGTCGTTTCTTGATGTCTGACGGCGTCATCGTCGTCTAATAATTAGTTTGATTGAGAATATAGTGTATTTTTAATTTCTTGTTTATATTTAATTATATTGTATGAATCGTATTTGTAATATTTATTTAGTGATTGTGCACCTCGAAAGCTGAATGATCGTTTACCACGGTCAGTATGGACGCGCGGGAGAATGTACATGTTTTTTCTTGTAATATATTTGTGGTTACTTTTATTAAATAAAGTCTTTAATTCTGAACCATATATTCCTGATTTAGATTGATGGGCTGTACATGCAGTACGGAGATGTGACATGTGGCTGATAGAGAGCCATCCCAGTCGTTCAAGTGCGTCTTCCATTCTATCAAACTTTCGCTTTCCACATATCAATTTTGCCGCCCAATTCTGTATTCCTATCTGGACCCTTCTAAGCTGTATTTTGTTGCATGAGGCCCAGACTTCGATAGCGTAGAGACAAGGATTTAAAATTTTTGTTTCTATAAGTGTTTTAAATAACCCAGCTGGAATATAAGGGCGAATCTTTGATATTGCAGATAATCTGTAGGAAGCAGTTCTTAAGATTTTATCGACGTGCTTCTTGAAACTCATTTCATTATCAAAGACCACGCCCAAGTTTCTAGCTGTACTTACATACTCTATATTTTGTTTGTCAATTGTCAAAGTTGGCAGAGTTCGGTTAATTAACTTTTTGTGACCAATAGCCATAATTTTTGTTTTATTAGTGTTGAGTAGTAGAGAATTTGCAGCAAACCAAGTCGAAACTCTTTTTGAATCATCATTAATTTGTTTGTTGTCACGTCGTCATGTCGTCATGAGTAGACGTGCTCCTGTCTATGACTGACTTTATTGCAATTATTTAACATTATTTTAGCTTAATTGACATAAATTTTCTAAAAATCGTATGCAATATGTCCAACTTTTCAATTCAAGCAGAAAGCTATGGAGAACAACTTGATGTACCCTCTCCAAGTGTCAATTTTGTTCAAGATGCGTTGGTTACAGCTATCGAACCTTCACAACAAAAGCTTAACCTGATGAGTACAGCCTTGAAAAAATGTATCAACATTCTGGAAACTGAGAATAAAAACGTGGGCATTGCAAGGAAGAAACTAGCAAGAAACTCAAAGAAAGGAGATTTAGCCGATTTATGTTTGTATTTTTATGGAATTATAAGCCGAGATAAAAAATATAAAAATGTCATCGAAAAAGATTTACCAGACATTTGGGCAGATGAAACACATTCACCGAGTGTTCTCCAATTACCTTTGAATTCTCTCGCCGCCGCTGATTCAAATATTTACATACCGGATCTATCAGGGGATCAATTGCCATGTGTTGACGCCATTTTAGACCGCACAAATGATTCGATTGTCTCAAATGGAAGCATTGTGAACAATAGCGACAATACTAATATAGATTACATCACCGTTCCATCACAATCGTGCGAAAACCTAGATAAAAGTAATATAAACGAGGAAATTATGACGTCATCTCCCGTATGCATTGCATTGCATTGATCTACAATTCACTATTTATCTCAGTACGTCCTACTCAGACAAGTATCGAAAAGACTTGAAAAACTAGATGAAAAAATATAAAGTCTATATTTAGTAACAGCCGGTTTTGCACTTTCTCCAATTTGTAGGTCTCTCAAATCGGAACGAGGAGTGCACATCATTAGACATGACTAGATGTAGTTCTTGGATTGTTATCAAATTAAATTAAATAGATTTCATGAAATATATTTATTTTTTATATCAGATATAGCCCTTAAACTTGACTTAAGGGGGTATATAGAGATTTAAAAAAAAAAAAGTTTTTTTAAAAAAGTGTGAGTCAACGGCCTAAAGCAGATTGTTTATGTTTTTATTTTAATCCTCTAATTAATATCGTAACCTTTAACTGGCCTTTTTTAGTGAGTCTGCAATTGCAATTCTAAGAAAAATTATTTGTACTTGGTGCGCATAGCATGTTATGACACATACTTGGAGCCATTTAACATATCATGCTTACTACTTCAAACTGTAGGTGTTGCTGGTAGAGATATACTGGCAAACATTGCTCCAGGTACCAAAATACATTCGAGCTTACAAACCAATTGCGAGATTACAACCAAATTAGCAAGTTAAATGTGTTACCCCCGTTTACTCCCGACACTGTAAACCACTCCCTCAATATGGTAGATCCGATCACAGGATGTCATACAAATAACTTGTACTCCGATCGCTTTTGGAAAAATGCTGAGCGCAAAACAGCAAACATGAAAGGTATATGTAACTAGGGCTATGTATAATGTTACCAGGTCATTTGGATTAGTTCATGTGGCGAGGGATCTATGGCAGATCGCATGCACTTGCATTCGAAAATCGATCGAATTGCTGCATGGTACCCAACTCCCTAAAATTAACTGGTAATCTAGCCCTATTGCTGAGCCTGGCTGGCATGTATCCTATTTTGATCTCCATGCTGTTTCTAGACAAATTTCTGTGGTTCGTAAAATTGTTGTAAATCTGACCCATTATCCGAATATATTTTTGGCGTTTAATTGTCATTGGGAGTAGGGTCCGAAACCGATCTTTCGTTTGTTCATCCATTTCTGGCATGTTGATTCTTTAATTATTATTGTATTTTCAATTAAACTGGATGGCATACTCTTATACTCGTTTTCATGATTCTGTGTGATCTTTTCAAAATTATAAGATATACAGGAGTTCATTGGTATCGTTCCTCTTATCAATCAATCAATATTATATACATGGAATTACAAGCATACTAATTCTATATTTTACAAATGTACATGTATTGATAAAACATTGCATTATTGAACCTTCTTGTATTAATTCACTATCAATTTTACATATGTATCAACCCAGTAGCCCATATTTGCATAAGTATTTATGACTCCTCATCAATAATTCAACTTGACTTTGTGACGTATCGAACTATCACGAATTGCCATCTTCTTGTATATTAACCATTATGTACCTTCGTGTATATCCGGAAGAAATATTAATACGCTTGTATATGAATGACCCAACAATTATATGTAGAAATCATAGTTAAACCGGCTTTTAAACCAACAACAACTGATTTTTTTATCTCTATACAACCTCTATACTACATACAATTTTGATACATTTCTTTGAACTATATCTAGTCATATGTGGAGACGTGCACGTCTCGTTTCTCATTTGAGAGACATACAGGTTGGAGAAAATGGAAAATCGGCATTTTGAAAACCCAATAATACCCATACCCCTTACATCAACTTACATGGCTGTATCGGAATAAATGCATGATATATACTCATAAAATACTTTTCAATTTATCCGATATACATCTAAGAACCATACAGAGTGATATCAGGTCATCGGCACAACTTGTTCTCATTTGAGAGACCTACAAATTTGAGCACGGTATTTTGAAAAATCCTAAATACCCCCCTCCCCAAATCAACTTGAATGGCTGAATCTGAATAAAAACATGATGTACCTCCATAAAAACTTTTGAATTATATTCGACATATATCTAAGAATTATAGTTAATGATATTAATTGGTTTGCACGTCTTGTTCTATTCTGAGAGACCTACAAGTTCCAGAAGTGAAAAATATGCTTTTTTAAAAATCTGAAAAGTGATGAAATCACACTAAGGTCAACCTAGAGACATACTAAGTTAAATAGTGAATTGTATCGCTCGTTTCAGTGTGAGAGACATATAAAGTCGAGAAAGTGAAAAACCAAAATCTGAAAAGTGGTGAAATCACTTGTGTGTGAAATAGAACCAAAAGTGTGAAAATTAAAAAATTGCAAGAAAATAAAAATAAATATCAAAAGACTAATGAAAAGATAAGAACTGAATTAAAGCAGTATCAAGATCTGGTGGAAAAGAATATACTTGAAAAATCAGCACTTACAGAGGAAAACAAAACGATGAACCAGAAAGTGCAAGAAATGACTGATATAAACATAAAACTAGAAATTGAACTAATCAAGCCAAAGCAAATAGTAAGACAATTCCCAGATACGGCAGATACATTACAAAAAAGAAATGCATCAGATGACAGAATATGTCTATACTTCGCAAAGAATCAGTCATGCAGATTTGCTGATAGATGCAAGTACAGACACGCAGTTATTTGCAGGTATTTCCTTACAAGAAGTAAATGCAACAAATCAACATGCTGATTCGTACATGATGAAAGGTTAATATGCAAGTGGAGCGAAAAAGGAAATTGCAGGTATGGAGATAGTTGTAGATTTATCCATCGCCTAGACACAGCCACAGAGAATCGAGGCGAACAAGAAAGTGAAAATATATTACATGCTCGCATTGAGGAAGAACAAAGAACCACTCTCAAGTCATATACAAACCGATATTTGAACAACCAACATAGAAACCACATACGTGAGGCAGATACGTCACAGTCAATTACAAAAGTGCAAGAAGATAAATTTCAGCATCCATTTGAAAACAGACAGAAAGAATGGGAAGCAATGCAGGAGAAAAGGTATAAAATGCAAACTGAGATGCTTGTACAGGAACTGAAAGAGCAAATACGTTTAGAAATGGAATCGTTTAAAACAGAAATCAAGCATCCCCAGAATCTTAGTAGTGCTAACAATTGGCAAGGTCCGATGTACCCAATGTACCGAACAGTGGTACCGCCACATCAATGAGAAAACCCAAAACCATAATATCACTGGAATGTGATAAAAATTATAAAAAGATGAAAAGAAGAGGTAAAACCATAGAAAAGACATTAAATAATATGAAAGTATATTATGTAAATACAAGAGGACTAAAGTCTAATAGAGATAATAGAAGTTACCAATGCCGATGTTGTCGCAGTAATAGAAACTCACACAGGAGCAAACGACATAATTTCAATAGAAGGGTACCGAATATTTAGAAACGGCAGAAATACAGAAGGAGGGGGAGTGTTAATAGCAGTTAAAAATAAATACAAAAATACAACAATGGAAGTCACCAGATCTAATAACGACATGGAAAGTTTGTGGATTATAATTGGAACCAACACAACATATAAAATAGGAGTAACATACTTTCCAAAGGGAGACACGATAAAGAAGGCAGCTATCAAGGCCATGTATGAAGTACTGAGAGAGGAGGTTATCAAAGGACAAAGCAAAGGAGAAATAGTAATACTGCTGGGAGATTTTAATTGCAAAGTTGGGGAAATAGTTGATGGAAATCATAAATACATAACAAAAGGTTGAAGACTCTTAACAAAGTTAATGAGAGACACTGGAATGAAAATGGCCAACAGCTGGCAAAAGATTGAGGGAGAAGTGCTAACAAGATATAGTGACCACAGAGCGATACTGATAGAGTTTCAAGGAAAACTTGATACCGACCAAACTGAAAAGGTGGTACCAAAAACATTCTCAAAAAGAGGCTACCAAAAGTTCAAAACGCTATTACAAAAAAGAAAAATATCAGCAATATTTGACCGACCAGAAAAAACCTCAGTACTGTTTGCTGAATGGACAAAACAAGTTATGGAAATTAAAGAAAAATGTGAAACCGCAAAAAAAACAAAAAAAAGTGTGTACAAAACAGCAACGATTGCTAATGGCTGCTAAACGAAATGTAAAATTACAATGCAGAAGTATTAATAACTCAGAACTACTAAAAAAAGACAACAATAACTAACCATATTTATGCGGAAGAAAGTAGGATTCAATTACAAATATTGATAAAAACAGTCAACTTGCTGCAAAGTGGAGGGGAGGAAATAAGGAGGAAAAATTCTGGGAATTTCGCAGAAGGATGAAGGCAACAAAAGAAGAACCACCTACAGCCATGATAGACCCGAACGGCAACAGACAAGAAGACACGTTATGTATATTACAAGTATATCAAAATTTTTACCAGAATTTGTTTAGCAGAGACCAACCAACATTGAGAAGTGAGTTGGACACTGAAAATAGCGTCAATGAAAAACTGACGAATATAGTAACGAAAGGCGAAGAACAAACACCACTGATATATACTACAGAAGAAGTAAGAAGTACTGTAAATAGACTTAAACGTAAAGAAGCTTCAGATAGTGAAGGTTGGCGAAATGAAATGGTTATGCAAGGTGTACCAGAAATGATAATCTCACTTACAAAACTATTTAATAAATTACTAAATTATCAGTGGAAAATACTATACCATCCCGATGGGATGCTATGGAAATAAAATCAATACATAAGAACAAAGGGTCCAAATCAGAAATGAAAAATAGAAGAGGTTTGTTTTTAACAAGCATACTAAGCAAGTTATACGAAAAGAGTCTAATGGAAAAAAACAAAAGATGACGTTGAGTTTACCTGTTATCAAAACGGAGGAAGAAGAAATCGATCGATAAAAGATAATTGGTTAGCTCTGATGATGATACTAAATAACAACAAAAGAATGAACAAGAATACATATATATTATTTGCAGATGCAGAAAAGTGCTTTGATAGGCTGTGGCTGGAAGACTGCCTAGTAGACTTTCATGGTGCTGGTATGCGGGCAAGAGAGGTTAATCGGGAAGCAAATACCATTATCCACACACCGCACGGACCAACATCGAACATAAAAGTGCAGAACCTCGTTAAACAAGGCACTGTGTATGGTCCACAACTGTGTTGTGTTAGTACTGATAGAATAAACAGTATCGGCCTTACTTCCAGTGCAATTGTATCTCCTAGTTTCTCAATCAATGCACTAATCTATGTGAATGATATTGCTGCTGCAGGTACAAAGCAAATGATAGAAAATGTTGGAGTAAATTTGCGATTAATGGAGGAAAAAAAGAAATTCACCTTCAATATCGATAAGACAAAGTATATAATAGTAAAAACGGGAAGGAGAAAAGAGGAAAATGCAGATATACAATTGACAACTGAGAGGAACAGTAAGTCGAGCATTTGAGTACAAGTACCTTGGTAATTGGTTAACTAGCAATGGAACACCAGGAAAGCAAATAGAACAGATTTAATTCAGTATTAATGGAATTATAAAAGAATTGAAAAGAATAGGAAACGAAAGAAGTCTTGGAAAGCATAGCACAAATGCGCAAAAACAGTTTGAAAAAACAGTAATTCCGACTATTATATTTAACCTGGATGTGTGGAATTTGAGAAAATGCGACATTAAGAGATTGGAGAGGGTACAGGGTAGAGCATTAAGAAGGATTTTAACATTAAAAGATAGCACACCTTATTGGGGCATTCTCAAAGAAATTGGCATTTGGCCAATTGAGATGCATATCTTTTACCAACGTTTGATATTATTCTACACGTTGCGAACATCAGACGAGGAAAGACTAGGAACACAGATTCTGTAAGAAAAAATTAAAGCAGATAGAGAGGACAGTTGGTACGGTGAAACAAAGCGAATAGCAAAAGAAGTTGGAGTTAGCGAAGCATGCCCAAGTCAGATGAATAAGCAAGAATGGAAAAGAGTTGTCAAGGAGAAGATCCAGGAAATTGTGGAAAGAGTTAGTATAGAGATGGAGGCAAAGATGAAAAAATTACAACACCAGAAGGAACAACAGTATCAAATGCAAGATTATTTAAAAGAAGTTGGTGTAAGCGAGGCAAGTGAGTTGTTGCATTTGCGATTGGAAATGCATGACATAGGAAACAATTTTGGGAAAAATAGAGTGTGCCATTGTGGTCAAGAAGATTTAGAAACGATAGAACACATAATCAAATGTACTGTTATAAAAAAGATGATTAATGGTACCAACGCTAGTGAACACACTATTGTAATCGAGGACTTTGAAGAGGCAGAACTGTTTGGCCTTCGTAAAGAAAACACGTGGCTAAAAACGTACATTGAAGTTAGAGAAACATTAACTAAAAGAAAATATCAAGTATAAAAACAAATAAAAAAATAATAATAATAATAATCATAATAATAATTTTATAACTATAATTATGATAATATAATAATGAAAATAATAATAATGATAATAGATTTGGAGTATAACCATTACTTGACTAATAGATTGAATGAATATTAAATAAACTTAACAATGTATAAACAATAAATAATGAGACAACAAAAAAAAAAGTAAATTCGCTTTGCACTCAGTTGATGATGTGCTTGCCATAGTATGGCAAAGGGGGCACGTGATATTGCAATTACAATTACAATTACAATTACGACAGCTTGATTTTCAATATCAAGAAAGTTTTTTTACGTTTTCAACATGTTTCAGCGTTTTATTTTTTAATGTGCCGGGACAGTTGTGGTATGCTAATGCGTATTACCATAATTAGACTAATATCGACTTCCCCTTTCCCCTGTGTATTGCCTCAATCATTTTGCCCTCAAAATATTGTGGGCCACCGTAATGAGGCGTAATTGTATGGTAATGTTCAGTTGGTACGCCAAGATCAGCCGACGCTCAATTTTTGGTTGACACAAAAGTTAAACGCCGTACTTTCAGGCGTGCCGAAGCATTTTTGATGATTCGCCTCTCGAAAGTACGGCGCGTAACCAGGAGCACCGGAGCCGTACGAGGACGACAGGGGCAGACTCTACATAAAGGGCACCTTGCAGCAAAAATGTTTTAGTTGTACAATGTCGTTGTCAAGCCCCACTCCTTACCAATCAAATTTTTAGTCAAAAAATTCCAAAATCGTGCAATTTTGAAGGTACTACAGTACTGAAGCTCCCAAATATGCAAATGCCACACCTTTTTTCCGGGTAAAATACACATTTCGTCAGGCAATTGAAATGAACACCTACCGCTCAGGCCAGAGGCATGTATAGTTACAACCGTAATGTACAATGCATGTCGATTCATTCATCTTTATTTAACATAGTTGATCTGGAAAGTTTATGATAATATACAAAAGAGCAACTGCTGCCCATCTTCGCCTCTCTTCCACAAGGACAGGAGGATCCGCAACGTAGAATTAATCATTAAGCATTGATTAATGGCTACACCTCACTACTGCAGTGTTTCTAATAATAAGGGCATATTGGCCGTCAGGCAAGGAAGCCATATTTTTCTTCAGTAATAATGTTATTAGAAAGCAGATAATGATGAATTATTGTATGATAAAAGATTCCATAACTTTACATGCTATGCAGGTTTATAATGATGTTGCAGTGTAGTTTTGTCTCATTGAAAAATTACCTTTCTTAAAAATTGGCACAAAAATAGATTTTCCCAATTGCAGGTAATCGGCCAGTTAATAAAGATAACTCATAATAATAATTATAATAATATAATAATTCAATTTCTATAGCGCTATAACTATAAATATTCTAAAACGCTTCACAATTTGATAAAATACATAGAAAACTCATAGCGCTGAGATAAAGAGAATGTGCTATTTCTTGGAATTTCAGTGTTTATTTGTTACAGCTTACATCTCTCTGTGTGCAGTGTGGACAACATAACTGCAGGTGCAGGGTTGTCAGAGTTATATGGTGACACAATAATCCTTTCTTCCAACAATTAAGAGCAGTTGAGTCCATAATAAAGCAAGCTATTGCGATATGGTGAAACAGTAATCATTTCTGCCAATGATGAGTTAATAACAAAGTAAGCTATCAGGGCCCGGTATCAGGGATTATGACTTCAAAGAAAACTAAAGGTAACGATTGCCACCAAAGTCTTGTGAGCCCTCGACAGGGTAAAATCCACGGCAAAAGTGACTTCGAAAGACTTTACATAAAGCATTCAAACATTAAAGTTGTAAAAAATTTACCGAGAAGAGGGCTTTTCTTTGTCGACGTTGCAAAATTTTCTCGCAATGCTTTATGGGATAGCTTTCGGACAACGCGTGCTCAAAACAACATTCGATTAGAAGGTTTGGTACTGTATTTGGGGTGTATCTGCGAGCCTGATGTTTTTGATTATTGAATAGTTTGTTTATTTCTTTGTGGATTTACTTGAAAATCGTTTTAATAGCTACTATATTACCCTAAAAAGACATTTATGGAGCTCTCTTGACTTGAAACAATTGATTTTTATTCTGTAAATGTCCTTTTTATAAACGCTCACTGGCTACAGCGTCATGGCGTGAAATTCTAGTAAAAAGCACTGAAAAACCTTTCACCAGGAGACAAGCTCCTATAATCCACAAGCTTTTGCATCAA